>VCAZ01000024.1:2008281-2093281 GCA_005784505.1 Bagarius yarrelli
CTATTGAGTTCAGTTAATTTTTTTTTCGGGTATGCACCACAATTTCAAAAGTGATGTCATGCTGTCTCACACCACCCTTATGTTACATGGTATAACAGTGTTATAAGCTGCAGGATGTACATTTAATGCTTATGCTTTAGTGTATTTTTTTCTGGTAAGGGAAAAAAATGAGTTGGTCTTGCCAACGTGACTGGTCTTCTTATACGATTAAAAGTGACTTTCTTTTTTTCCTTTATTTTGTAGAAATGTAGAACTGGACAAAATTATGATGATTTTTTATTTTTTTTTATTGTCCCTGGTTAAACTGTCTAATAAACTACGAAGAAAAAAAATAGTAATATCAACAATAATAACAGCAATAATAATAACTATAAAAATAATAATAATAGCTACTAAAATAGTTTAAAAAAAATAAATAAGTAACAATATATTATAATAAAATGATGTATAAATATTTAAAAGTAATTACAAATTATTTAAAAGTTATGTATCGTTACTTTTTGGTAATTGTAATAGTACCGGATGATGAACATTGGGTCCCTTAAAAATGTAGGTAAAAGAGAAACAGTTCCTTTTAAATACGTTAAAGCAGCAATGAAATCCTACAGTAACTTCATACAGATTTGTAGAGCGTCTCCTCCATAACCCCTTGTGTTTTGTTTTCAATACAAACTCTCCATTGCTAACCTGAGCCAGCCAGGAAAAACTGATTTAGCCGTTCACTGTTGGTGATTCTAGCCAGCATGACTTAGCATTCGAGTCATTCTTTGGTTTGTGCCAAGACGACTGCAGTATGTCAGACACAACCTGGAAACCTTTTACTGGGAAACCGTCATCACTTTGACCGTATAACACTCAGCAAGCCTCGCTCTCAATGCGCCACATTAAAGACCTTTTCAGTCATACTGGCTTTTTAACCTTTCAGCTAGAAACAGAGAAGTGGTATCTCGGTCATGGGTTCAATTGTTTTGGAGTTTAATATGCTCTATAAGAATCAGAATCAAACTTTTTTTTTTTTTTTAATCTTCAAGGCTCATTGCAAGTAATGAACAAAACTCGCAAAATTATGGAAGAAGGTGGCACATCATTCACGAACGCCTTTGTGACCACGCCCATGTGCTGCCCATCGCGCTCGTCTATGCTGACGGGGAAGTACGTTCACAACCACAACACCTACACCAACAACGAGAATTGCTCCTCTCCTTCATGGCAGGCACAGCACGAACCCCGTTCTTTTGCTGTCTACCTCAACAACACAGGCTACAGGACAGGTACGAACGTCAATTCCCGTCACAACATTGGACGCTTAACTGCTTAGTTGGGTAGAAATAAAATGAGGGTGTCAGTAACATCATTATATTAAAACGTTTATATTAACACGCATGGTGCTTTACAATGTTGCTATTCGTTTAATGTGAGTGTAAGAAAAGGTGTTGGTCTACATTCATCCAAAAAGACAAATTTTGCATACACTCACCTCATTGTGTGCTAAAGCTACCCAATGACCTGTCTATAGGTGCGGTCGGACCATATTTGTCCATGCAAACTCTTAATCTTTCCTCTCAACCTTTAGGAAAATGTATAAAACCGTTAAATATAGTAGCCGATGTTGGCCTGCACACAGGTTTTAATTGCACAGGCTGGCGACCTGCCCAGCTCTTAGATCTGTTTAAATTTGGCTTAAAAAAAAAAAACAACTGTAATGTAAGCAGACTTGTAAAAGCAGAGCACCTCTTGGATATCATTAAAATGGCAGCATTAAAAAAAAATCACTACCTATTCTTTTGAACCTGTAAGAAGACGTTTAATCTGGTAAATAGCAAAAAGTACACGGTAATGATAGTTTTGTTTGTTTGACGGCTCGCTTCTCGATTTCTCATAGCTTTCTTTGGGAAATACCTTAACGAGTACAACGGCAGCTATATTCCTCCTGGGTGGCGCGAGTGGGTGGGACTCATCAAAAATTCCCGCTTCTATAATTACACAGTCTGTCGGAACGGCTACAAGGAGAAGCACGGCGCGGACTATGCTAAGGTATGTGCCTGCTACTTTCAGTTCAGAGCGTTGCCGCGGTCACGTTGCAGGGCTTCGTAATCCCATCATTCCCGTTGTTTTTAACTTCATGCTCAATTGTAAGGTCTGTTCTCAACTAATTGCAAGGTTGGCTCGCTCGTAATCCCAGGTTGATCTAAACTCCTTGGAATTTTATTAAATTAAAGGGAATGTTCTGAGCTGGAGCGGCGTCTTCTCTTTGTGACACTGTCTCATGTTATCAAACATCAAGTTTTCCACCGAGCCTCGGAATGGAAAAGGCCCTGGGCAACTGATTTACTTCGTCTTTTCTTTTTTTTTTGTGGTTCTTAAAGGTATGGATGCCGTTTGAATTTCAGCAATAAATATAACTAATGCAACACAAAATTAACTGAAAGATACCAACCTGGAGTTATCAGGAGCAACTTTTTCCAGATCAGTTATTTTACAGAAGTCTTTAGTAGTAGTAGTAGTTTTTTTCGAAGGTTTTCACTTTATAAGTATGTCTGACGAGTAAATAAATGTTTAGCCTGGTGCTCTGATGGCAACGACTTTCCTGTTTATGTAGACCAAGGCGTTAAGTTACCCTCAAGCTGTGAGGTGGCTAAGGCTGGAGGTTCCTGCACTGTGCTCTGGAGAACACTCTGTGGCTTCGTGGTTTAGAGGGGATTTTTTTAAAAATCAGTTCCAGCATAAATGTCCAACTGGATTATTGCGTCTCACAGCTTCACGTTGAGCGTCAGTTAACAGCCTAAAAGGTTTAGTGTTCTTCGGTACTTTTGGACAAACTACATCAGCTGCAATTTGTCAAAATATAGTTTTTCAGATAACCTTTTCCTGCCTGATAAGGAATGAGTACAAATACATAAATTTGTTTGACAAGCTAAAATCCGGTAAATTGGTTGGATAGCTTTCTGAGATTGATGAGTCAGTGCTAATGTTCGCACGCTCTCTAGACAAACCAAATGATATTTATGTCTGGTTCACATCCTTCCTGAAATCCATTACTCAAGCCTAATTCATCTGAGAAATCCAAAAGCGAGAGAGTTAGAGAGCACTGAGATGTCGTCAGACATTACTCTGACATTGATGATGTACATGATGTACTTGTTTGCATAAACAATCCAGGCCCACAGGGGTACTGCAGCTGGAACGAAAGCTGCACGATATTTATATGTTAGGTGTCAGGAAAGGCATTGAACAGGCTTTTAGGTAGCTCTCATATCAGCCGCTGTTTGCGGTAGAAAGAGCAAACTCACTTGGTTGTAGCAAGTAACCCACAACCTCATAGACATTCCGGTGTCAGCCCTAAAGCTGGGAGAGAAAGATCTCACTGTTGTCAAAACACTGTGCTAGCATGGAGCCTTGACCTCTTGCACCACCACCAGTGTCATGTCCAATCATGACTTGCTATATCTTAATTTTCCAGTTTTATGCAGTGTGTTCATTCTATTTTTTTTATAAATTTATTTAGGTGGGAAAGTGGTAGAGCCACTGGTTCAAGGTTTCAGACTTCTAATTAGATGATTAGGGTTCGATTCCCAGCACCACCAAACTGCCACTGCTGGGCCCCTGAGCAAGGCCCTTAATTTATCTTCTCTCTGGATAAGGACGTCGGATAAACTCTGTAAATGTGTGTTCAGGGAATCAAATGTTACATTTATTATTATTTTTGTAACCCAGGATTATGTTTACGTTTCCAGGACTACTTCACAGATCTGATCACCAACGACAGTATCAACTTCTTCCGCATGTCAAAGCGCGTGTACCCACACCGGCCGGTTATGATGGTGATCAGTCACGCGGCGCCCCACGGTCCAGAGGATTCGGCGCCCCAGTATGCAGAATTTTTCCCCAACGCCTCGCAGCACATGTAAGTCCAAGACATTCAAGGACAACCTTGTTACCAAACACCACTGAACCCTGAGATTGCTGACTCCTCCTGTATGCGTGTCCAGTCTCCTGGAAGTCTTTCTGGCCTTAGTTTTGTTGAGTCTAAATATTATTAATGTTTCGTACATTTTTATGGTGAATCAAGTGTGAAAAAATAACAATAGTGTGCTGAATAATTCTATTACCTTTTTTAACAGGTAAATGGTATTTTTCTGTTATTTAGAGATTATATCTTGGGCGAGATAACAAGTGAAATGCTACTTATAAATCACTGCAAGTTTGCAGTGTTGAAGTTAGTTGTTTAAGTATACTTTTGGCACCGGCAAGAAGGATGAGTAGAGGAGATATTTTATGAACCACCATTCTGCTGCCAAGCACACGATCGGCTTGCATATCCATCATTACACCTAAGATACTTTTTTGGCCATGACAACCGGCTTCCTATGAGAGGTTCTAGCATCCTAACTACCTTACCGTAGTAATACTAACAGATCACACTCCTATTTAACAATAACAATAATCTAACAGGACATCCTGACCTTCAAGCTATCGGTATATTCATTTACCCTGTGCCTGTTAGGGGTGTGGAATGCATTGTTTCTTTTCCAAGCTCCCTTTCGTGTGGTCAATAATATATTTTTAGCATGAGCTCATAATTGGGAATGGATAACTGAGGCCTCAGGGTTTGCTGTGACTGGCATATTTTTGTGTTTCTGAGAATGTTGCCAACAGAACAAGCAAGCAGACGGCAGGCAAAAAGTAACACTTGGAAATGAATGGGCTGCAATTTGACTGCTCAAATCCAGAACAGTCAAGTAGATTTGACAAGCATTTGCCGCTTTTGGTGTAGAATGTGAATTAACAATTCATTTATCAAGAAGCAAAAAAAAAAAAAAGGAAGAAAACCTGCCAAGCAAAACTACCGATCCCCGTGAGGCAGCTACGGCTGTGAAGCTTTGCAAATGTGGACATTTCACTGGCTCGGTGATGTCCTGCAGCTTGAGTCCAGCTGAAAATCAAAGTGATCTCATTAGCGAAATAGTTTTTAAATGAATTGTCTTCTTTGCCCTTTGGTTTAACAATAACCCCCAGCATTTCAAATTCTTGCAGCATTCTTGCCCTTTTCATAATGACTCCGAATGCCAGAGTTTCTGAGAAGGTTGTTTGAACACAATGTAGGACACCACATGACAGGCATTGGAATGCTAATACTAGGAAAAAAACATTTAAAAAAGGGGGTTTCAAAAGGTTCTTTGGCTTGTTAGACAAACTTTACTTCCTGAAAGGGATTCTACTTTTTGACCTGATCTTTCTGCAAAGGACCTTTTTAAGGTGAGGAACACAAAAGGATACCGGATTATTTTATTAACCAAGTGTCCTGGGTCGTAATGGTAAAGTAAGCGTACTTTTATATATTAGTTTAACACTCTTGCCTTTGGTTTGATGGTATTAATGAATGGGTCTGGAAAAAGGAGGACAATGTGTTTAGATACAAGGGGATGTCAAAAAGTTTTGAGAGCCACCAACAGATGGTAGCTTAAAGCTGCACACAATCTGTAGCCTGCAGCCTTATACTGGCGTCTCATTTTTTGATACCCTCTTGTAACTGCCTCTTTTTTTAAAATATATGCATGTTTTTCCGAAAGGCTCATTCACTGGTTTTCTTGATGAGTTTACTAAAAGCCAAAAGTTACCGAAGTACAAACAAGCCCCATGGCTGGCAGGCAGCCCTTGTTGGGTCCTTGAGCAATACCCTTAACCCTTCCTGCTCCAGAGGTGCTGTACCACCCGCCCCCTTTAAGATGGGATATGCAAAGAAACTAATTTCACTGCACTTTAGAGAAAAAGGTGACGGACATTTACAATTGACAATTTTTTACAATTATTACTTTTATGTTAATTTGCATTGTCTTATCGCTCAATCTACAAAAAAAAACTAGCAAGGAAAAGAATGCGCTTGTTTAGCTAACCTTCAAACATCTCTAATTTGTCTGCAGATTTTCACTTTCCATGCAGACTAACATTTACAAGCAAAATGACAGTTTGTCAGGCACGCCATGCTGAAAGTTAATATATTTTACACTAATTTCTACAGCACACCAAGCTACAACTACGCTCCTAACATGGACAAGCACTGGATCATGCAGTACACCGGCCCCATGAAGCCCATCCACATGGAGTTCACTAATTTCCTTCAGAGAAAACGACTGCAGACTCTGATGTCCGTAGACGACTCGGTGGAAAAGGTTGGTCTTTGACTTGATGTAAAATATTTGCCTATGAAAAATAGTTTGGCACTAAAGAGAACAATCGATCTCATCAGATATACAACGCACTAGTAGAGACAGGAGAGTTGGACAACACTTATATCATCTATACAGCAGACCATGGTTACCACATTGGACAGTTTGGTCTGGTCAAGGGGAAATCAATGCCATATGACTTTGATATAAGAGTGCCGTTTTTTGTGAGGGGACCGAATGTGGAACCTGGAAGCAGGTAAGATGATATAAAATAGTTTTATAAAATAAGAGTTGTGTTACTAATGTGTTTTAAGTCAGTGTTTTTTGGCTCCACAGGAACAATCAACTTGTTTTAAATATTGATCTTGCACCTACAATCCTGGACATTGCAGGATTGGATACTCCATCAGATATGGACGGTAAATCCATCCTGAATCTTCTAGAGCAGGAGAAAGCCAATAATAGGTAAGCGTAGTACAAAGTCTGGTGTACTATACGCATCCATGCAAAACATTTGCAATAGTATACATACACACCATCATTTGCAATTTATCATTTTTAAGGAAGTCGTTTATACCTTGAATATTTAAGCCTGCTTGTTTATGTTAATTATGTAAATGCTTCAGAAATATCTTGGTGTTAGAACTGATTCCTCCCAGAGGCTGTAAATGGCTCATTCCACATGAGTTTTTCCATATGAGTCTCATCAATCTGTTGGATTTTTTTTTTTTTTTCCGCCAGATTTAAACTAAACCGCAAACCCAAGGTCTGGAGAGACACGTTTCTTGTAGAGAGAGGGTAAGTTGGTCTTTATTATCGGTGCATTGTCATGACTCTAGAATGCTAAATTGCCTTTGGCAAAGTTATTGATTTTATTTGTGGAATGTGATGAATAATGCGTGCATGGGTATGATTAATGTGGAACTCAGTGGTTAGTGTTGGATTACTGATGGAAAGATCATAGGTTTGAATTCCAGGACTGCCAAAAGGTCACTGCTGGGCCCTTGTGCAAGGCCCCTAACAATGTTTAGTTGTATTATCAAGATAAGAGTGAGTCATATGGGTACTGTGAATGGGGTTAGTTGTGGTTTAACCCTACAAACTTGGACGGTTTGTATCTACTCACTACTGCACCACTCCGAAGCCGACCTATCCTGTTACCTGCAGTTTTTTTTTTAATAGCATGAACAGTTGGAGTATTTCTCAGGGTTCGAGTGAATAGTGAGAAAGACAGCAGGGCTATTAGATGCTCCCTGCAGTGTCTTTTTTTTTTTTTTTTTTTTTTTTTTTTTTTTTTGCCCGAAGGCAACTCTCTCAGCTGCCATGTTACCCTGATTTTTACTACCAGAAGTTTGCAAGAATGTGCCGTGTTTAATTTTATTACTTAAGTATTGCGTGGTGATCTGACCCAGTGCCGGAGAGTGCATGTGAAATGCGAAACTCCTACACCAGTCACACATCAATCTGACTGCTTGGCGGTTCTCCTCACCGTGTGTGCATAACAAGCACATGGTGAGAAGCTTACGGTCTCCTGCAGTTCATCTTTGTCCACTTGTTACTTGGGGAATATTTTGGGGAGCAGAGCCATGAGAGAGAGCACAGCTGATCAAAGCTAGCTGCCCGTCATGTGATGGAACGACCGCTGTGCGCAAAATATTTTTGCAGGCTGCCCATGATAGTCCCAAAGTTAATAAATCATGCGATTAGTCTTTTAACCGTTTTATCAATTTAGTGCATTAAAACACATACTAAGGTGCTAGAGCTCCCTTTATGGCCACAATCTCTGGCCAGATGATCGGTTTATTGTTTAGTTTTGCTTTGTGTAGCTATTTAAAATGACCTGTTTGCGGTAACCGGGCCAAGAGTAAACGCAGCACCTCGGCTCTGAGAGACAGATTTATCTGGTGTCAAGACCAAAGCGGTTGTTTTAGTTAGTGAGAGAAGGCTATAAGTTTAAAAATAACAAAGCACTTGATTTGGCACAATTAACCAGCACTGTAACATATACCATGATCAGGCTTTTCTGGCACCCAGTTCTCTAGTCTAGAAGCCAGATTAAGCCTGCAGCTCAGCTCACAATGCCCTCCTGTCCTGTTGTTCCAGCAAAATTCTGCGCAAGAAAGAAGAGACCACGGGCAGCGTAAGCACAGCGCATACCAACAGTCTTCCCAAGTACAAGAAGGTCAAGGAGGCATGCCAGCAAGCAGAGTTTCAGACGCCCTGTGAGCAGCCGGGACAGGTTTGCTTTTTCTCTACTCTTTTTCCTTCCACCTATTTTTATGTGCATTCATGCATCGCAGAAAAAGCATCAGATTAGAACAAACCTTTTTATCTGATAAGAAAAGTCTAGCATGCACATGCAAAAAAGTCATGTGATTTTTTTTTTTTTGCCATTATTGGACCTAACCCATGGTGTCCAAACTTGATCCAGTAGTGTCCTGCAGAGTTTAGAAACCAGAACCAACTAATCAAGGTCTTGCTAGGTAGACTTGAAACTTACTAGTAGGTGTGTTGAGGCAAAGTGAGTGAATATTTGGCGCCAAGTTTCCTGTGAAGTGACGATTTGGTTCTTTTAGTTTGAGAATATAGTTCAGTTTTGCTACTGCGAGGTTTTTACTAACAGCAGTGACTCTAATACATCTCAGCATCTCAAAACAGCACCTTTCCCTCCAAAGCTACTCGCAACCCGAGTTGCTGTTTGTAATCCGATCAACTGTTTACAGCCGCTGAAGTGTAATTGGAAATCGGTGTGCTTTGTAAGGAGAAACTAATTCCCTTGTAGTTCCTCTTTCATCAGTGGCCTATTAACCAGCATGCTGCACGCCTGCTCTGCGAAACCTCAGCAGCATGGTGGCAAATTGCAGCCGAACAATACAAATTGTAACAATTTCAGGTAGTGTTAAAACACAGCCTGGATTTCCAGGCCAGTGTTAATGCAAAGCAGACACACTTTTATAGCTCAGTTAAGTGTTGCCTCTAACACCCAGTCTGGGAATTTGATTAAAAACCAAAAAGTTTCTCCGAAGGAGTTGTGGAGCAAACTGTGCAGACACGCACAGGTGACGATGCTTCAGTCTTTAAAAAAAAAAAAAAAAAGTGGAAAAAGTAAGCCTGCTTCTGTGTCTGGAGAATATTTACCCTTTGAGTGCTTCATAATTAGGGGCACCTTTGGTAAAGATGGTTATGGTCATGGGTATGTGAACACGTAGACAAAACCTAGGGGGAAAAAAAGCACATGGATCGAGTCTGAGCTTGTGGACAGCTTCTCTTCCTCTCCCTCTCCCGAAGTTCGCTAGGAATGTGACCCGAGCTGCAGCTAAAAGTTCTCCAAAAAAAGCAGCAACAGTAATGCAAGACTTCACCTGATGACTGCTCTCCTCCTCCACTTCCTGTGGTGAAGTCAATGAGGGCTGTGTGTGTGTTTTTGTGTGCGCGTATGCACTCGAGCTTGTTTGGATAATCTCCTCCTGGTATGGTTGTGTAGTGTGTGTAAGTTTCTTTGTTAGTGTGACTCGGATGCCTGAATAGTTCTGTGCAAATTTGCATTTCTCTGTCATTATCGAGATTCCGTGGGCGTGATAGCGTGTGCGCGAGATCCCGTCGAGTTTGCCGCGCACCTTTTGACTAACTGCTCTTGGAACCAGATTGATGAATGTGTGCGTGCAAATCTGACTGGGTGCATACATAAAGTTTAGTCAGTGTGTGTGAGTAAGAGAGAAAGAAAGAAAGACACGCGAGATGGATCATTTAGCAGGTTCACCTGCCGTACAAACAGAAATCCCAGAGCCACAGATTCTGTCAGTACGTCTGATTTAACCCGCAAGCACAGAGGCAGGAAATCTGACTACGGCTGGGTCTTTTGTTCAGACACGGTTTCCCACAGCTGGGAGCACATGTCTGAACTGTGAGAGAGTCTGGGAGAGTGTGTGTTCACCAACTGACACCACCAAATTGGAGATTAGGACAACATTAGCCTCTGGTCTTTTCTTTATGGAAAAGATTTGAAATGTGGGGCCTCTCGCTGTTGCATGTTAGCTGAATTACATCTTAACAAAAGGAACTTTAAATTCTGATCATGACACATTTTTAAACTCCGTTAAGAGGTTGGTTATGAATACTTTGGGTTCATTCCAAACATGACGTTCACTATGAAGCCTTGTGTATTTGTGGCAGAGATATAATATAAGTAGTAGGGATGCACGATACGGCATCGGGCCCAATACCGAGCTCATGTACTCGTGATCGTAAACACACTTAATACCAAAGACAGATACTTTGTTATTGACGGAATTTTCAGCTCTGCAAAACAAGAGAAAATGGCAAAAGATAACCAGAGAAAACCTAAAAAAAAAGGACAAGGAATTGGTATCGGTTTTGCGAGTATCAGGGGGAAAAAAAATATCGGTACTAGCACTCGTTCATTAAAAAATTGTATCGGTAACAAGATAGTGTTGTAGAATAGAGCGTTTGCCAAATATTTGTCAGCTTTTAATACTTTTCCAACAGGAACCATGACATTCTAACCGGCCGTGCATTACGGTTTAATATTAATACACTCATTTAATGTTGTCCCTCAACAGTATAACTATAGGCGGCTTCTCGGGGCTCGCAAAATTGCTAACTTGATGCCCAGGGGTCTATTTTGTCTTTCAGCCTGGCTACCAAAATGTATCTTTGACAGTTATAGTTGGATGATTGTGTTCTATGTATAGAAAGCGGCGGTACTGATTTTACAAGATATTTGTCGGTTATGCTCCGGATCTTTTGCACATCAAGTCCTCCAGCATTGTACTGTCAGTCATTACTATCCTCACGTTACGAGTTAAATCTCGCACAGCAAGCTTACACATGTGAGAGAAATTACCCGTGTGCAGTGGAGAAATTGGGAAAATGGCTGCCATCTGGAATAGGACGTTCAGTTGGAACTAAATATTTGCATTGATTGTAATTAAAATGTGTATATTTTTGTCAAATATAATTTTATCATTTTAATAAAATTTTTGTTTCGTCGTCTTTACAATATTCTACATTTATTCAAGCTACTTAAATTTATTTCATGCTTTTTGCTGACTTTCCTTTATACAAATAAAATGTTTGAATAGAAAAAAATCCAACATAAAGAATAAATCTATAAAATTGTGTTACTATTTCTTCTTGAAAGCCCTTTTGGCTCACTTCCACCCAACCACTTCAGGGTTAGGAGGTTAACTGCGGCTCATTAGTTAAGTGTCTGTGGTGCATGTCTAACTCCCAGACCACTGGAAAACCTTCATTGACCTCTGCGCCTCCGTGTTGAACAGAAATGGCACTGCATCGTGGACGTAACGGGGAAGTGGCGCTTGCAGAAGTGTAAGGGAAACCTGAAGGCTGCGTCCAGGAAAAGGGCTCGCAGTCTGAGAATGCGCTCCTACAGCCCCCGCGGGAAAGAGTGCCACTGCGAAGACCGAGCATATAAAGCAACAAAAAGCGAACGCCGTGCACACAGACACCTCTCGCAAAGCAGCAGACCTCGTAAGTACATCCCGACATGACCAATTATACAGAGTGTATTTATATAGATGTTAAATCAGCAGATTGCTGTACTGTCTCCTGCATGAATGATTAAAAATCCGCTGAGGAGATGTCCTGGTGCCATCTGCTGGCTAAAACACACAATTAGCAATTAATCAAATATTTGTTTTTACACATTTCTTTTTTTACGTAAGCTTTAAAGTTGTGTCCATTGCTAATATCTGTAATTTATCAGCACACACACTATAAATGTGAGATTTCAGTTTATTTAGCTACGATAGTATAAATGAGATCAGACAATAACGTCTGGTACAAATGTCTGTGGTGCAGTCGGGGTTTCATTTCAACCCGAAGGTGATCAGGACTCTGATGATTTTCCACTCCAACCAGAACACAGCATTAATGGAACTCAGGGGTTCTGTGTACAGGGGTTATTCTCATGCTGGAACAATGTTCGGGTCTCTTAGTTTCAGTGAAGAAATAAAGTAATGCTGGGACATACAGATGGGACATCTAGTGTGTGCATCTAAATTGGTAGCAAACTTCTAAGAGAAACCTCTTATGGAGCTGATGGTCAGGTGTCTACAAACTTTTGGCAATATAGGACCAGTTTTTTTGGTATTAAATTTACATTTCATGACAATTCCTATATCTTATTCTTTTTTTTATTTCATCCCATCATTTTTTTTGCTCCTATACTATACACCTAACTGGATTATTTGCATTATGAAATAAAACTGTCCCTCTTTCCCTCCTGCACCAGGTTACAGACCACGTTTCGTTCACACTCGACACGCGCGCTCGCTTTCTGTAGAATTCGAGGGTGAAATTTACGCCGTGGACTTGCAGGAAGACGACAGGCTGGCTGTAGAACCCCGGCCAATCAGCAAGCGCCATTACGAGCCCGAAACCTCTTTCGATCCTGACATTGACGTAGAGTCAGACGACGCTTCGGAGGAGATGCTGGCTGATGACACGAACGCCGTCGGCTACCCCAACTCGCTCAAAGTCACACACAAGTAAGAAGGAAACGTCTAAGAACCTTAATCATCTTATTTTATTATATATTTTTAACCTAGTTACTAAAAAATTTAATCTAGCAGAATTTCACATAATGTCAATATTTTTCTATTGCAGCAAAGTTTGTGTTTCGGCTATACTTTTTTAAAAATTTGACAATATAATTCCAATGATGTGACTAAAATTAAAGACACACCTTCCCAAAGCTGATATGTTTGTTTATTTAACAATCTAAAAATTCAATAAAAACAGATTGTGTGCAGATTTAGAGCCAATTGTACAATAAATACGTACATTAATATGTAAGATGGATTGAAGATAATGCCTGTGAAATTTGGCTTATTCTTTTAAAAGTGTGTTATTTCAGAAGAATATTTTTGTTGAAAATCTCGGACAAGTTTGGGGGAATTGAAAATCTCGGACAAGTTTTGAAAGTTGCACCTCGTTTTGCGCATTACTTTGCGCTCATTAACATCTAAACTTTTACCAAAATCCTTCATTCTCCTAAATTTAATACAAGCCAATCTAATTTTTGTTTAACCTCTTATCACAAAAACAAATCAAAATAAAACGAATGCATATTATAACAAAAAAGGGTAAATTGTCTACCAGTTTTAGATTAAAATATTTAAATTGCGTAGATTTGTTTAAATCAAGGTTATTGAAATATATGAAAAATATACTCAACATTCTGTAATCAAAATATCAAAAATATACTCAACAATAGGTAAAGTATAGTTAAGTTTCTGTTTCCTTTCACTAATTTCTGAAACCCTTTCTGGAAGGTGCTACATCCTGCTAAATGACAGTGTGCACTGCGAAAGGGAGATCTACCAGTCGTCCAAAGCCTGGAAGGACCACAAAAGTTTTGTTGACCAGGAGGTAAACAGTTAAAAGGTTCCTGTGTTAGAAAGCAGATTAATAATGAGAAATAGCATTTTTTCATAATTTAACTGTAATCGCGCTGTGCAAATGCACCTTCTTTCCAATGATTACAGATCGAGCTGCTCCAGGATAAAATGAAAAAGTTACGAGAAGTCCGCGGGCACCTAAAGAGCAGAAAGCCAGATGAGTGTGACTGCGGAAAGAAAAGGTTTGTCCTAATCGACCTCGCTGCCTCTTTTCAGTTTCCTCCCCCAGCCAACATCAATAATCCATCACTCTTCATTTACAAGGCTCGCCGATTGCTAACTGAATCTCAGAGCGACCGTATGAGACGGGTGCCGACGGAGCGTTCGGAATACCATGACACAAGGCCTTTGAGGATTTCACTTCCTCTCCGTGCTTCTGCGGGTTGTTTCCTATGAGCGGTCGAGGCACTCTTTGCCGCGACGGCCGATTCATTGCTGAGTGATTGGCGGTCACGCTGCCTCCATTCCTCTCGAGTGCACTTTCCGTCTCTGACTGATGGCGATGGATCATTTTTCAAACTGCAGATCCAAAAGCAGCAGTGCACTTCTTAAAAGCGTATGTGGCGTAAAAACGGGCTAATGGCTTTCAAGTGTAATAACAGTTGTGGGAGAGAGCCGGCTCCTTTCCGACTGAGCATGTTTCTGTACTCGATGCAGAGACCTTTTTTTGCTTGTTCACTTAGACTTGACCCTCTAGAAGAATTGTACTGCTCATAGCATGTGGACATGAAGTAATATTGTAAAAGAAAGATCTAAATTTATCTAAAGCAGTGGTTCCTTAACTTTTTTTCCACTGCAACTTCTACCGCAAACCAGAATAAGTATTTGAGAAATTTCCTGTCTCCGTGTTATTCGAGTGGACTTTTCCGTTGAACAGGAGCGCTACACGAGCAAAGCATTCGTATAAGTCATAGGCACAATTCTAGAGAGGAGCGTCACACCATGCAGTGATGATGATGGCTAGGGGAAGGCCATGAACACTTCAAGTCGGTGCGGCGTTGCATGCCATATAGCTTTGTCTCTTGTTCTGGCCTCTTTTGTCTCTTGAAATTCCAATGCATTTTACCAACATTTGCTGACTTTACTCTACCCGTTGTACGCCCCCTTTATGACCGGCTCTGCATTTTCTGACTCTGATCTCTCCACTATTACACATCTATTACACATGTATTACACATGTATTATTGGGGGTTTTGGTCTGCAGGCAGATTTCACTCACGGTTCTCTCTCTATTAAACACAGCTACTATAGCAAAGAGAAAGAGGACAGAAACAAAGCGGAGAGGGCGAAGAGCAGGAATGACCGTCTCCATCCCTTTAAGTGAGTCTCTTTCCTGCCTGTAGTGATGTGTTAGGTGTCTGTGTCCCCGTCAGTCTCCATAAACACTCGGGTGTCTTCTGTTTTGTGTTACGGGGTTTGTTTGTTTTTTAACGCTGTTTGAAACCTATACAGTGGGAAGTGGTGGGTTTTTTTTGGTTTTTTTGTGTGTGTTGCATGTAAAGGGTCGATTTATACTTACTGTTAACTGCATGTGCACCACCACACATCCTACAGTCTTTTTGCACGTCCACTAATAAATAGTGGAGTCAGTGAAGTATTATTTGACACTGCGTCCAGAACTGAATTAATCAAACTAATGTTGTGTGAATCACAGACTATCACACTGCACCCCTTCCTTAACGGCACCCATTTTGAGCACCAATTGTTTGGGATTTTACTAAATATTTTAAATAAAAAGTGCAAATTTTGATTTAAAGTGCAACTAGTGACAATTATAACAGAAATGTAGCTTGGAACATTATCGGGTGTTTCAGCTGTTGGGTGTCGTCTTGTAGCGGTCACTTTAAAACCTCTACAGACGCCTACGATATACAAGCGAGTATCTGATTTGGGTACTAACACAAAAATCTTTTTTTTTAAAGAGTAATTTGTGTCTTTTCATTTGTCTCACCAAACCAATTCCGTATGACTGAGATAAAGAAAATAATTGTATACGTTATCGATTCTGGACAATTTGATGATAATCTTCAAACCTAAAATGAGTTTGTAAAATCGGAAATGATTGCCGGAATTGCTTTACCCTTTTAAAAATAAAAAATTACTTTAAGTAAGAGAGATGAAAACTGATTAGATCCTAATGCCATTGTGCAGCGTTGAGTACAGAGCCAATAAAAAAAGAGTTCCCTTTTAGGGGTCACCACAGCGAATCATCTGTCTCCACCTACACCTATTCTCTACATCCTCTTCACTCACACACACTAACCTCATGTCCTCGTTTATCGCATCCCTATACCTCCTCTTTGCTCTTCCTCTTTACCTTCTGCCTGGCAGCTTAATTTCTAACATCCTCCTACCGATATATTCACTGTCCCTCCTCTAGACATTTTGTCCAAAGAAAACCTCAACATCTTCAGCCCTGCTACTTCCAGCTCTGCCACCTGTCTCTTCCTCAGCGCCACTGACTCTAAACCGAACATCATATATTATAAACATTCTCGCTACCAACACAAAAAATCAACAATTAGCTACATCGTCCTAACCATGAGTTTTACCATGTGTGGAAACCAGCTGTTGTCTTTATTTATCTGTGTCTGCAATGTGTCCTGCAGAGATGTTCACGAAGATAAAGATCTGAATGATGTGTGTGTTGCAGAGAAGCAATGCTGGAGGTGGACAGGAAGGCTCAGCTCTATAACGAGATCCGTCGGAGAAAGAAGGAGAGGAAAGAGAGAAAAAGGCAAAGAAAGGGAGACGACTGCAGCCTGCCAGGTCTTACCTGCTTTACCCACAACAACGACCACTGGCAGACTGCCCCCTTTTGGAACCGTACGGATAAAACACATTCCTATTTTACAGTGTTTACGAAGGTCAGTCTGTTTTTGGCCAGGGGGTCATGTTTTGATCGGAAATTTGGTTTTGTTTGTCCAGTTGGAGGTTTCTGTGCTTGCACCAGCTCCAATAACAACACATACTGGTGTCTAAGGACCATAAATGAAACCCACAACACACTCTTCTGTGAGTTTGCTACCGGATTCCTCGAGTACTTTGATCTGAACAGCGACCCTTATCAGGTGAGTCGGTAACGGCGATCATTCAACTCTAATAGGAACTGTTTTTGTTAAAAACAAAAATACTTTAGTTACTGCATTCCGAAGTACTTCAGTGTGTGTGATGTGATTTTACACTGTGCAGGTGCAAGATGATGTACAAGTGATTTTATTATTATTATTATTATTATTTTTATCTGCAAAGCCTTATCATTGGCCAGCATCTTGGTTGGCTCGTGAATATGACGAATAAATTTATTTATTTATTTATAACCACAATTTAGTTATACTGAAAAAAGTAAATATCTACTCTGGTACTGTAACGAAATATTTGTAATGAGTTATTTTCCACCACCGGTGAGGTTTCGTATGAGGAAAAAGATGAACACTTTAGGCACCGAGTGGTGCATTTACATTTACAACATTTTGGCAGACGTTCTCATCCAAAGTGACTTACATTTATTTCTTTTAAACGACTAAAATCAGGGGTTAAGGGCCTTGCTCAGGGGCCCAGAGGAACTTATTGGTGCTGGGAATTAAACCCCGATCTTCCATCACCTCAACCAATGTGCTACCACTTCCACAGCGATTATTTTAGTAATCGATTATTTAATCTGGATATATATATATATATATATAATATATAGTGCGTTGAATTTTATTCAAAATGCAAATATGAATATAAAAATAAACTAATTATAAATAAAAATATATATCTAAAAATCTATTTAATATTACTATAAAAAAAGGCAAACATATTAGTAAAAATAATGATAAAAGTACCAAAACATTGCATTCAGTATGACAAGCATTTACTGGGCTCACTGGAAGAGTTTTGTAAGAGACAGAAATTAGTGGGAAGTGGTGGCTTAGTGGTTAAGGTGTTGGACTGATAGCAGAAAAGACTGGGGTTCGATTCCCAGCACTACCAAGGCCACCACTGTGGGCCCCTGAGCAAGATCCTTAACCCGCAATTGCTCAGTTTGTATCAAAGAGTTAAATGTAAGTCGCTCTGAATAAGGGCATCTGCCAAATTCTGTAAATGTAGTGGACAGAACGTAAATACACACCATTTCTGCCTCGATGATTTATTTATATATATATAAAAATTTATTTTTTTTCGAATTAAGTTACTCGAGGAATCGTTTCAGCTCCGTTATGCAAGACTGTTTAATAAGAAGCATCGCTGACAGGATGTTTGTGTGTTTACAGTTGAGCAATGCGGTTTACACGGTGGATCGAGACGTCCTAAGTCAGCTCCATTTGCAGCTAATGGAGTTGAGGAGCTGCCAGGGCCACAAGCAGTGCAACCCCCGAGCCAAAAGCACAGACACAGGTACCACATTGCACATTTCACTCTTTGCTTTAAAAAACATGCTGGACTGTCAGACTTAAAGCCTCACAAAGTTCCTGTGAAAACAAAAATCCCCGTCATTACATGCCTACCCATCATTTTCGACTGTCCTTATTGCCGTCCTTATGCTCCAGCATGTTTTTACCACTTGTGCTCCTAAATTGTGGGTCGCATGAAGCATGACACCTGAATCTGATTATATATCTGTATGTAGTTGGGGATTCTGACACCATCTTTTTTTTACCCCATCTATACACTTCCTTCTTTAATTATTTCTATCATATTCTTTCAGGAAACAGATGTTTTACATTTGTCTCTCTTTGCAGATGTTTAGCCAGCGGTCACATCGGACGGAATATTAAAATACACATTTTGACCTTTTAATCTCGCTCTCTTAGATGTAGAAAAATCTCAATCTATAACTATTTTTTGTACTGTATTTATTTTGAGAGAAATTAATCTGCTCTCTTAAATTAATAAACTTTTTTCTCGTGTCTAATTCAATGGGCAGGCAGCATTGTGGCTTAGTGGTTAGCACTGTTGCCTCACAGCAAGAAGGTCCCGGGTTCGATTCTCGGGCAGGGGTCTGGCGTTTGCATGTTCTCCCCGTGCTTGCGTGGGTTTACTCCGGGTTCTCCGGTTTCCTCCTACAGTCCAAAAAAACATGCATGTTAGATTGATTGGTGATTCTAAATTGCCCATACGAGTGAGTGTTAGTGTGTGTGCCCCTGTGATGGACTGGTGACCTGTCCAGGGTGTCCCCCTCCTACCTTTCGCCCTTTCGGAGACGGCTGGAATAGACTCCAGCAGATCCCTGTGACCCCGTATTAGGGAATAAGCGGTTATAGAAGATGAATGAATTTAATGAATGCTGCTACGTTATTAACACAGCCAGTTAGTAAATCAGTAGCTGTGAGTAGCGTCACAAATGAGTTTGCTATGTGACTGCTAGGACATGTCCAGTTTAATAGATGTCTTTCAGCCCAAAAAGGTTTCTGCGTCCAGTTTTTCAGCAGCTTTTTACACAGACCCTCCGATGTGCTCGGGACACGGTGTGAAATTTATTTAAACACACAATTTCATGCCTTAACAAGGTTACGTTATGACGTGCGTCTGTGACGCTGAGTAAACTCGCTGATGGATTTCGCTTGACACTTTCGAAGTCGAAAAATGGGTGTAAAATGTTTGTGTGCCTTTGTTGTGTAGCGTCACACTAGTCTAAATGTTTCTTACATCATCATAATCTAAGAACAGCTGCCCTGTAATCTTTTTCTCCAGCACAGACTCTTGATTGTCCTCGCTGTGTCCTATCTAACATGGTTTATCTTCAAGGCTTCAATGCTGTGCATGAATGTACGGAGTTACAGTGTCAATGCCTCTCTTACCTTTTGCTCTTTTTTTTTTTTTTTTTTCTCTCCCTCCCCATCCGTGACTGACACATTAACATTTTAATTGCTTTTATTTTCCTGATCAGGGAGTAAAGATGGAGGAAGCTATGATCCACACAGGTATCCACCTTTTTTGATTACATCCATGCCTTGTTTTCCATATAACTGCATGGGCCAGCTCATTTCCACTAATCCACTAGGACGCATTGAGCTAAACGCGCGCGCGTGTTTGTGTGTGTATGTGTGTGTTTGTGTGTGCATGCTGGGAGGTGTGCTAATAACATTCATTCAGACGGTACATTTTTATGTAAAATTAGCGGTAAAACGAACGGTAATGTGACTATATAATTTATATAGGCTCAATTTCACTTTTCCAGAATTCCATTACAATTCCAAACGATTGTAAAAGAGAAGCTTAGTGCAGAATTAACCCTTGTAAAAGTTGCTAGAACAAATAGTGGGAGGTGATTAAGCGCATTGGTTAAAGTGTCGGGTTGTGAACCGGATGATTGTGGGTTCGATTTCCAGTTAGCGCTACTGGGCCCCTGTACAAGGCCCCAATCGCTCAGTTATATAAATAGGATATATGTAAGACACTCTAAATAAGGGCATCTGCCAAATTCTAGAAATGTATATGTAAATATCACCTTAAACTATCATTTAAATTTATTTATTTAATTATATTTATCAATTATTTTATTTATTTTATTTTATTTTAAACTTGATCTACACCAGACGCACAAAAAAAGTTTGGCCACCTGACCGTTACGCCCATTTGTTTCTTATGTACACCCTGTTTTTAAATGTAGTCCCTGTTGTTACCCCTTACAACAACGTCACACTTCTGGAACTGCTTTCCACTTGATATTAAAGCAAAAATTAGAGAGATCAGACACTAATGTTAAGATGAGGAGGTCTGGAGCTCAGTCTGTTTCGGTTCATCCCAAAGGTCACAATCAGCCCTCTGTGCAGGACATTGAAACCAGAACACAGCATGTCTTCATGGAGATCAGGGTTTTGCGCACGGGGACATTGTCATGCTGGAACAGTGTTCAGGTCTGTTAGATCCAGTGAAAGGAAAATGTAACGCTACAGGGTCTAGAAACATTCTAAACAAGCGTGTGTGTCCAAAAAAACTACAACCTTTCTGCCATTTAGTGTAAATTTCACTAGTTACAAACATTTTATTAGAAAAACAATAAAAGGTTTTGAACTTTTTCTTTTAAATTTCACATTGAAAAGTCTAGACACAGTTCAGTGCTGATTGGGAGTGGCTTTGCTGCTGCTAGTCCAGCCATACTGCCTTATCTGCTTCAGGAACGCTTGCTTTATCCAAGCCAATTCCAACGTTTTCTTTTGTTGCAGATTTGTTCGTTTTCTTTCATTTCATTTGCGTACGTTAATAAGGACTCCTCCCCTTTTTCTTTCATTCACTCAAGGTTACCTGGACTTTTTTCAAGATCGAATAAAGACATGTTGAGTTGTTTGACAATCATCAGTTCGTGTTGATTTGTTTAATCTATCAAGAACCTATGGTTTTCTGCCACTGTGATGTCTTTCAGTGCTTTTCGCTTTAGATGGTAGCGGTTCTTCTGCACAGTATTTGCTATCATGTTGTTCTGCACTAACTGATTTTTTTTTTTTTTAAGGCCATGCATGGCTGCATGTTTTTAGACACCATCCAAATTTGTGCTCCAAAGAGCTGCTTTTTTTTCTTTCCTCTCAGACTTGGCTGACCGTTTTATCCTGTTCTTCCCCCTTTCCTTCAGCACACAGCCTGCATGGGACGGGCCGCGATCTTAAGCTGCCCAACTTAACTGAGGACGCCAACTGGCAAGGACTGGCACAACTGTACAGCATAAACGAGAGTCTGTTTGAGCACAGACACGACTACAATCCCAGCCTGGAGGATTGGGTAAACTTTGCGAAGGATGTAGATAGTATGTTTGCACTGCTGAGCAATTTAAAGAAATCTAACCGAACTGAAATGGTGGAGCCGTGGGCTGACCCAGGGTCAGGGGCCGGGGTTCTGGAGGAAGCTAGTGGTGCAGGAGTCGCTGAGCATGTGGCATGGCGCTCGGTGCTCACTTCAGAACCTCATAAACCTACCCTTATGACCCCTTTCATGTCTCCTCCTCAGTGGACTCTTCAGTCAGCCAATGATCTCCCAGAAGGACTTCCTACTAAACCTTCGGAGCGTGTCTCAAACAGTCAGGAAAACTTGAGTCCTCAGATCTTGCCGAACGAGCTGGGTCGAGATGACTTCAGTGGGAACGGACTCACCGAACTGGAAACGCACCACGATTTTCTGTTCGGTAGCTTCTCCTCTGAGTCGGCGCAAGAACTGTATAGAGCACAGGGAGAGAAAGTAGGACATCGGACAGAAAAGAGGGAGGAAGAGGAGGACATCTTCGAGGCCCAGGTCTACCTACCAGCCAGGCTTCCATCCCAAGCAGAGGAGACGATATTACCCCATCGTCCACTCCAAATTCTCCAAACACTCCCTGCCCAGGAGCCAAATGACTCTCAGGACTCAGAAGGCAGTGGTACGCCAGCTTTGCCCTCCAGCTCACCACTCTGACAATTATAAAATGACCCGCAGTCGTTTATCCTCAGAGACACTAGGTGTGAGATCTCGGAGATCGGGATTAAATATTGTATAATTAAACAATTTTTATAGTGTTTTATTAATTTTTTTTTTTTTTATTGGTGCTTTCATTTATTAAAAATCAGTGTTATGTGTTTTAAATGATATTCTTATATATTTAGACATCGAGAGCTTTAGTGCAGCCTAAAGTTTGGGGTTATGTAAATTTTAAGTAGGGAACAACGACGCAGAGCTGCAGTCTATTTTTTTTTTTTTTTAGTTTTATCGGGGGAACTCATTGCACTCAGACATCAAAGAACCAGGAAAAGACAGTATTGTGGAAGGTTTGATGCACTTTCCCTAAACACACAGCTGCCTTAGCAGTACACAGAGGACACCAGGCTTTAACCTGAGAGCACAGAACGACAATATTATCTGAAATATTTCTCTAATGTTCCTAAATAAGGAGATTAAAAGGAATTTACAGTCTTAATGTCACTTTTTTTTTTCCATCTGCTTGTTTTTAAAGATTTTTCGGTGGTTTGTTTTCGGTTTGTCGGTTTACAGTTTTACACCCTGCACATTTTGTAGTCACATTTGTTAAGAAAGGTTATTTAGTGAAGCCGGGTCATAGGACTGGGTTCTGTTTGTTCGGCAGCTGTGTTTAGTCGACATGTCACGCATACACACCAGCAGTACATCAGCCTGAGATATTAGCAGATCAGAGAAAAACATTCTGTTCTCGTCCTCACCCTCACACTCCTCGTTTTTTGTTTTTTTTTCCTGCCAAGGAACAAAAAAAAATGTCTGAAGTGAAATATGTATATTTCTGGACCGGTCTTACTAAAATACATAAAATACTGTTTTGTTGGGGTTTTTTTTTTATTTTATCCGTTGGTGGAAACAAATCTGGCTTCTGGAAAGCCAAGAAGCTGTTACGAAATAAACCTTCTACAAAACCAGGTTATCGTGTCTGTCTTTATTATTGTTTGTTGATGGCTGCCTAATAAACCCCGACGGAGATAAGAAACACTGCAGGGTTTTTTTTGTTGTTTTTTTTTACCACGGTGGTCATCATATTTTGGCCAGAAATATTTTTTTTGGAGCTGTAGGTAGAAATTAATCTAATATACATAATCCATACAGAAACCTGCTAAACTTCATGTTTTAGTATCCCAACACTGGGTGTTATACAGGTCTTATAACTCTACATGACTGTTATAACATTGTAATAAGGTTCGGTTGCTTAAACTGGCTCTTATACACTGATTATATAAAATCTTGTTCCTAGATTTTATCTTGTAGATAACCAGTCCAGATAGAAGTTTTAACTCCGTCTTTTCCAGAAAAAAACCCAATCGGTTTTATGGAGCTAATTTATTAAACCTGAGGGGGTTTTTTTTTCCCCTCTCTTTTATATTATTTATTTTATTTTTTAGTCCTCCATGTTTGCGGCGCTCTCAGGACTCAGATAATTGGAATATTTAGGTTCCTTGTCGCCGTCGCCTCTGGCTTGCTTAGTTGGGGACTCCTAATTTATAGATATCAATTAAATTGAGTGTTTTAATAGGTGTGTAATATTGTCTTTTCAGTCGAAAGGAGACGTCCTCGTCAGTCTGGATAAGGGCGGCTGATAAATGTTGTAGATGTACAAGATTAATAATATAATTAAATTTGAGCAGTTTTTAGTGAAACATTACTTTTCTGTCCTGTGGCAGACATCATTATCCAGGTTGACTTTTGCATTTAACTTTTTTTTTTTTTTATGCAACTGACCAATTTAGGGTTAGGGGGCCTTGCTTAGGGGCCCAGCAGGGACTAAATGGTGCTGGAAACTGAACCCAAGTTACTCTGAACATCTTAGAAGGTCCTATGGAACTCTTGATTGCCGAGGAAACTTTAAAATCCAAGTAAAACCATTGAGGTGGCTTTACCGCTAGATGGCAGTGTTGGGTGAGAAATAGGAGTTTGATGGCTAATGAGCTTTTCCTGGGGTTTTTTATACAAGTAAAAGTTAAATAATCGGATATAAACAGTTTAGTTGTTTATTATATTACATAGTTGATTAAATTTAATAGATTTTATAATTACAGATATTTTTAATAACCCAAGACTTTAAATGGAAGTTTATTTTTATGATTTTTTTTTTTTACCAGTGGTGTTTTTGGGTTTATTTATTTATTTAATAATTTCTTTATTCTATTATTTAGTTAGTTAAGGGAGACCTGGACATAAGGTGTTCTGTTAATTAAGAAATTTGGGCCTAATTAACAGCTGAAAGTGTACAGATTTAAATCTTCATATCAAACACAAGAATAAAAGGAAATCGGTAAAATTGAGTATTTTAGAAACTACTGAACTTTTAGAATTTTCAATCTGTCTACTAAATTTTGCAACAAAAAAAAAGTTCAGCAGATGTTGGTGGCTGGAATAGTCCGAGCTTGCAGGAGGGAGAATTCTGCTTATTCTATATGCCCAATAATTTATAGTAAAATAGTGACCTGACAGTGATGGTTGCATTATTGCACTTCTGCAATTCTGATTTGGATTCTGATTCGGCTTCTGATTCGGATACTGATTTGGATTCTGATTCGGCTTCTGATTCGGATACTGGTTTAGATTCTGACTCGGATACTGGTTTAGATTCTGATTCGGATACTGGTTTAGATTCTGACTCGGATACTGGTTTAGATTCTGATTCGGAGACTGATTTAGATTCTGACTCGGATACTGATTTAGATTCTGATTCGGATACTGATTTGGATTCTGATTCGGATACTGATTTGGATTCTGATTCGGGATTCTGATTCGGATTCGGAGACTGATTTAGATTCTGACTCGGATACTGATTTAGATTCGGATTCGATTGATTCTGACTGATTCTGATTCTGATTTGGATTTCTGATTCGGATACTTCTGATTCTGAATTCGATACTGATTTAGATTCTGACTCGGATACTGGTTTAGATTCTGACTCGGATACTGGTTTAGATTCTGATTCGGATACTGATTTAGATTCGGATTCGGAGACTGATTTAGATTCTGATTCGGATACTGGTTTAGATTCTGACTCGGATACTGATTTAGATTCGGATTCGGAGACTGATTTAGATTCTGACTCGGATACTGATTTAGATTCGGATTCGGAGACTGGTTTAGATTCTGACTCGGATACTGGTTTAGATTCTGACTCGGATACTGGTTTAGATTCTGACTCGGATACTGATTTTAGATTGATTTAGACTGATTTGGATTCTGGTTGTTATATCCAGTGTTCCAATTTTTTTTTTTTTTGCCATTCAATAAATAGCAAGTATATATTTTTTTTCCTCACAGACTTTAGGAATAACGATGGGGAAGTGGTGGCTTATGGTTAAGGTGTTGGACTACCAACCCGAAGATTGTAGGTTCGATTTCCAACCCCACCAAGACACCACTGTGGCCCCTTGAGCAAGGCCCTTAACCCCCAATTACTCAGTTGTATAAAAGAGATAAATGTAAGTCGCTCTGATTAATAAGGACGTCTGCCAAATGCTGTAAATGTAAATGTTATCATATATCATTGGATTTGATTGTAGCATGTTGGCCCCTGATATTCATTATCAAATAAAAATAAACTTTAAAGTTTTATATATTATTTACAGATTTGTAAAACTGTTTTTTTTTTTTTATGTAGATCATTTCCTGTTTTTTTAATGTTTTTAATTTGACAAAAATTGTATATACAGGCAGTACAATGATGATAAAATATTCTGAGAAAAAGAACAGGGTTCTAGGGTCTAAAATCATATATATGTATGTATATGTATATATATTGTATGTATATGTATGTATATGTGTGTATATATATGTAGTATGTATTATGTATGTATATGTGTATATATATGTGTATATGTATATGTATGTATATGTATATGTGTTATATATATAGTATATATATATATGTGTATATGTATGTGATATGTATATATATATATATATGTGTATATGTTATGTGTATGTACATATATACGTTTTCCTCATTATATAACTAACAGGAATATATGTATATATATATGTATATGTGTATATATATCTATATATATATATATATATATATATATAGATATAGATATAGATATATATATATATCTATACATATATTCCTGTTAGTTGTAGATATATATGTATAGATATATATATGTATATATATATGTATATGTGTATATATCTATATCTATATATATATATATATATATATATATATATATATATATATATATATAGATATAGATATAGATATATATATCTATACATATATATATCTATACATATATATCTATATATATATATATATACATATAGATATATATATATAGATATATATATATACATATATACATATACATATATACATATAGATACATATATATATATATTCCTGTTAGTTATATTATAATGAGAAAACTATTTGGACAGAATTTCATCTTAACGTGCGCCAAATCGGATGAGATGTTTTTTTTTTTTTGTTTTTTTTTTAAATCCCCTTCCTCCTAAAAACACTACATCTCCCAGAATTCCTCAGCCATGATCGCCGACAAATCCGCAATCTCATTCAGTAGCTGAGTGGCCGCGACGAGGACAACAATATCTACCTCGGGGTGAGTACCGTTACACCTCCACATCCTTCTTTCTCATTCACTCTTTCATCTCTCTCTCTTTCTATCATCTTCTCTTTCTTCTCTCTTTGAACACGCCGCCTCTGAGATACAGTCAGTGCGCGCGTGCACTGGTGGTCTGTTTCTTTGTTACTGTTTAGTTTTGTCTCCGTAAAGTCGTGACTTTAGCTCCTGGTTGCTGTTTAGGTTCTCCGGTGTTTGTCAGGTAAAAAAACAACAACAACAACAAAATGTTTTATTAAACAAAATGTCTAGATTTGTATAATATTGTTCAGTGACATCAGTTTTATTTTAGAAGTTGTTGGGTTCCTCCATGCTGGACTCCTCTTTGTTTCTCCAGACTACCTTTGTTGTACCTCTGGAATAGAGGTCTGTTCTTAGATCTTTATGAGATGAAGTCTTGATGAATGTCTTATTTTTCTGATCAACATGATTGATGTCTTTTTTTTTTAATGAATGACATCATCATTATCTTTTCTGATTTTGGTTTTAGGAGACCACATGGCAGAGCACAGGACGTTGGCGAGACTCCTGACATGGTGACAACTGGCCTGGCCAGTTTTTTTTTTTTTTTTTTGTTATGTGCCATGAACCCACGATACACCTGTATCAAAAAAAAAAAAAAAGCCAATGCCTGAAATGACTTCTTTAAATCCACCCACTTTCTCTGTTTGCTGATAGATCATGTGTGAAGATTTATTCATTTCAAGACACTTGAGCTGTAGATTACTTTTCACCCTCCGATCTGTACCTCCTAAACCCGAATAACTACTTTTGACTATTCAGGGTCGGAATTTTGGTTAAAATGACTTCATCAAATAACGATGCGACCGGTGGTAACATATCCGAGAATCTGGACGCCACCCTTTTCCAGGATCAATGTGGCGACTCGCGGAGTTACTACAAATCCAAAAGTTTACCGGCCCTCAACGGAGGCTGTCCAGGAGCTGACAAGGCGTTGGAACCCAAGCTTCCGTCTACGTTAACGTCAATCCATACAGACCGAGTGGTTTTTACTGGAATGCAGGAAAAAGGGGACTTTGGACAAATGGACTCTCCGTCTCAAACCGACTTCTCTCCATCCAGCATGTCCAGCATGGTGGGTCTGAGCAGCTCTATGAGACCGGATGGCAGCAGGGCTGGAAGCAATAAAAAAGGTTTCTCTTTGACAAGGATTGTGGGATTCCCAATAAGAAAGTATGTCAGGGTGATTCTGGGGGACTCGAGGTGTTTCCTGTTCTGTATGTGTTATCTGACCTTTATCCAGTCGCTGATGGTTTCTGGTTACCTGAGCAGCGTGATCACCACGATCGAGAAGCGATACAGTCTGAGGAGCTCAGAGTCAGGGCTGTTGGTGAGCTGCTTCGATATCGGAAGCCTTCTTGTCGTGGTCTTCATCAGCTACTTCGGGGGTCGGGGGCAGAGGCCACGCTGGCTGGCTGTCGGTGGGGTTTTTATAGCTGTCGGTGCAGCTTTGTTCTCTCTTCCTCACTTCATTTCGCCTTCATACCAGATCCAGGAAGTGAACTCGTCTATAGGAAACGAGGGCATCTGCTTGAACGGGAATGCCAGCAGCAGAGAAGGATTGGGTGTCACATCGTGCCCACGGGACCAGGAGGGCAAGGAGCATTCAATCTACGTGGCACTTTTCATCTGCGCCCAGATCCTTGTGGGGATGGGATCCACACCTATCTACACTTTGGGCCCGACCTACTTGGATGACAATGTGAAGAAGGAAAATGCTTCGCTTTATTTAGGTAGGGCGGTTTCTCTATTATCTAAATAAGTGTTTCTCAACGGCGTGGTAGCATCCCACAGCGGGCATTCCGACAACCTTACGGGGTGTTGGAAATCTGGTGGTGCCTAAAGTGGGGTTATAAATGGTAATGGTGGGTACTAAAGAAACAGGTGTGTTAAGCGGTTCTATTTGGAAGTTAGACAAGTGTCCCCAAGTCGATAGTTCAGCTGTAAAAAATTTCTTTAATATAATGTGTATTATCTTCGGTACGGCTTTTACCCCTTCATTATAAGGGGTTTTAACTAGACTTTTGGGGGCATTTGTTCAAAATAGGTTTAGAACCACTGATCTAAATGAATAGATGGTTGGAAAAAAAAATTACACGTTTTATATTGCTGCAGTGCTCCATGGACATTGTTGCCTGAATGTCTACGGTGACAGAATGACGCAAATAGTCATTAGTTCTTCAGACAGTGTCCTCTCATTCTTCTAGGAATGCCGCTCCTGAACGCAGGTTGCCGTCAGCAAGGATGACTCACTGTTTCTAACAGTTCTTTCGAACAAAACACTGTCTACACTTTGATAAGATAAAAGCTGGCCGGGTCTTGGGGTTTAATGCGACCTTTCAGAAGTCAGTAAAGGGTGTAAGTGGCGGTTTTGGTAGCTTCAATCCAACATCCAGCTATGGAATTCTAAATTTTCTACATTATGTAGAATTTTATTGCTACTAGGAAAACTGGGTTGTATGTGCATGTGTACTGGACTGGATGTCTGCCCGCCCGTTCTAGTACTGGCTCGTTTTTTATTTTTGGTTTTCTTTAGTTTTAACCTGCAAAAAGTGATGTGCAGATCAGAGCAACCTACAACAAAAGGAGGACAGAAAAACTGAGATTTTCTCCCTTATTTTAGAGAGGACTTTCCTGCAGTTTTTAAAAATAAAATTAGTTTTATTTTCTTACATATCAGGTTAGATCCAAAAAACAGGAATTCCAGGAAAGCCATGCCGTGTGTGTGTGTGTGTTTGTGCGTGCATACAGTGTGTTTAATTTTTACACACACACACGCACTGATATATGACGAGAGTATAATATTTTAGAAAAAAGGTAAAAAACGTTCACGTTTTCCCCAAATTCCTGTGTTTATTCATTTTTTGGGGGTAAATTCTTTATCGAATCTTTTTATTTTTTATTCCCAGTCTTTATTTTATTCAGGGCAAACACTTATAACCCTTTCCTTAAAGCAGCATGTTTAATCAGCGGAATAAACACACACTGATTATTGCCTCTTATCTTTTTTTTCTAAGCCCAAATCAATAAAACACACATGAAGTCTACCTGTTAAACAAGTGTGTAGCATGCAGATAACAGTTGGGGCTGCGTCTGATGGTTAACTGGGTAAAACTTCCTATAGAACCATAGCGAACATCTATTTTAGCTCTTTCTTCAATTCTTCATTTTCATGTTTCATTAAAATGTTTAACGTATGGGGACCCGCTATCGGCCCCATACGTTAAACATTTTAAACCTTGATCACAACCTTTTTAATGATTTCTTTAGTGACGTGAATGTGGAGTGAGGTCAGCTAAAGTAGGCAGTCTTTATTGGATTGCCGTGTTCTTCGGTGAGGAAAGAGGATGAAGTACACACTTCGGTTAGCTTTTTGATTGCTTGTTCCTGAAGAAAGATACAGGGACCGAAGCATCGCTCCATTATGCACTTAGTTGCAGGTGGTTTGACCTGACCTTTCTGGAGGTAGATAGTTCTGAGTGCTCAATGATGGTTTTGTGGTCAGTGGTTGGAGGAAAACGTGAAGAAGTGCAGTAAAAGCTGCCTGGTTTATTTGTAGAGTATTGGGTATTGAATGTAGTAGACGGATATCATGTATGGATATCATATATGGATGATATAGAGGTGATGGATGGGTAGTAATGAAGTAGTTGCTGGTTGTAAAGATTGTATAGTTTTACACACATGGATGAATTGTGGTGAGATTTATGTGGATTTGGATTTATGTTTCATATGAATAATATGGTTGATGTGGCTGAAACTTCAATGCTTTAAGGTAATTTTTGCATTGTAATCGTAAAACTAAGCGCACACGCTGCTTACATCTATTTAAATTTAGAAAGGGAACAGCTGCTAGCCGTCCTCTGTGTGTGTGTGTGTGTGTGTGTGTGTGTGTGAGCTTTCTGCTTAAGAGACTTGAAGTGGACCTTCTCATTCTGCAAACTGCCCCCCCCCTTTTACACGCCCCATCAGTCACTTCTGTCATAAATAGAACTGATTTGCTCAACGCTTTACATTTCTGTATATGAGCACATACACACTCTTGCACACATCTTTCTGCGTTTAATTGAATGTTTCTTGAATGGCTTCTTCCAGTTCCTCATGTTGATCTGTGCATCTGCCGCTTTTCACTCGTGTTCTAGGTGCCACTGTTCCATCGTCATGGGCTTCCGCTGTCTTTTTATATCCCACAACTGAACCAGGCTACAGTTACACACATTAGTCAGCACTCAGTGGCTCCGGGGCTTTTTTTTTTTTTTTATTTCTTGCAACACCCCCCACCCCCCAATGCCATTTAAACACTGCAGCGTCCTTGCTGTGACTGAGAAGACAGTAAATGTCGGACCAGATTTACGGGCTGAATGTGAGCCCTACGTTTTTACACCCGGCTGTCTTCCGGTTCGACACAAAGTTCCTTGATATGTCTGATTTTATCGTTATAACTGCCATAACACTAGTTTTACACTTTATTAACTCATCCTAGATGTTTAAAATGACCTTTCTTTTAAAGGCGTATGATCACAGAGTTCTATTATGTTTTAATTACTTATTAGACGTTTATTACACCCGAGTGCCACTTCGAAGGCTGAATTTGTCCCGAAAATGTCAGGTCATGTGTTAGGACGTTAATCCTCATTAGCGCCTGTGTTTAGTGCTGATTACTGATGAGGCTGTAATATTTTTCTTTATAGAATGTTATTAGCACTGTAATTTTAAATATAAAGCTAATATAAAGTTTAGGGTTAATTCAATGACCTTAAATCAATTATTTACTAATTGCTGCAAGGATTTAAGAAGTCTGCGTGATCGGAGGATTGGGGTTTAAGTCCCATCACTGCCAAGCTACCACTGCTGAACTCTTGAGCAAGGCCTTTAACCCATCTGCTCAGGGGGAGGAGGGGGCAGCAATATGGCTGACCCTGTGTTTTTAACCCCAAACATCTACGATTTTTCTAGGCTGGGATATGCAAAGAAACAAATGTTATTGTGCTTCAAATATGTGACTAATCTAATCTATCCTTATCTAATCTATCTATCTCTCTAATCTAATCTATCCTTATCCAATCTAATCTATCTATCTCTCTAATCTATCCTTATCCAATCTAATCTATTTATCTATCTAACTCTCTAATCTTCCTTATTTAATCTAATATAATATAATCTGTCTATTTCATCTAATCTTATCTATCTATCTATCTATCTATCTATCTATCTATCTATCTATCTATCACTCATCCCACATATTTAAGCAATAATACCAACTTCGCTTTTTTTTTTTTTACCAACCCGGTGATTTATTTTTCCCCACTGACGTTTTTAGACTGCTTTGGTTTGTTTTTAGTTTCTGCCTGAAAGACATGCATTGTTTCTTGTATGACACCTTGGGGCTGATGGAAGCCTGGTGGAAAACCCTTAGTGAGTGACATGATTTGGATCTGGAGAGAAAAGAGTGCATGCTTTTCATAAAATCAGTGCTTGGTTTTTTTCCACACTGGAAAACTAAACACACCTGAGATGATGCCCTGTCCCTGCCTGCTAGGGTTCCTGTTCAGTGAGACTGTGGTTCTTTTTCTTCACGCTGGGGTTGTAAAAAGTCGTCTTTTTCCGTCAGCAAGAATTCAGCTTTGACGTTTGTAATATTGTGGTTTGGAGCTTAAATAATATTTATAGCTTATTAAACTAAAAGGATATGATACTCCCTTCTCTCCCCCCCACCCCCTGAAGATTTATCATGTGACCACAATTATTGACGTTGTGGGTCAGTGATTGGATGTTGGAAACATTGTGGGTCAGTAATTGGATGTTGAAAACAATGCGAGTCAGTGATTGGATGTTGGAAACAATGCGGATCAGTGATTTGGTCTTTTTGGTCTTATGGTACTCAGTAGGTGTTTGATGGTTATCGGTGGTTGGTCATTAGCATTATTGGTACTTAGTGGTTAGTTCTCAGTGATGGTATGAATCAGTGATTGGCTGTTGGAAACATCAGCTCCTGTAAGATCGTTTTTAGCTGGTGGGGAGTCGGTTGACCTTCTCTCTTAACTAAAACAGCAGCTGTGATGTCCACCAAAGAGCCTCATTACGTTTGACAGTTGCTAATGTCTGCCTTAAAAATAGCTGTGTAGTCTGTGACTGGACGCAATATTTATATAGCCGCTAAAGTCGCCAACAGCACAGTTTAAAAAAAGCAGCTAAATAACAGCTCATTGTGCTCAGCGGTGGTGACAACAAGCTGACATCTCCAGCAATTAGGACATGTTGTGAAACTTTCTTTTTGTGCAGTCTTAACATATGGCAATCGCTCTGATTCTCTATAATTCTCTGTTCGTACTTTAATTAGACGAAATCCTGCGCACCTGCTCTGCTCTTGGACTCCTGACAGCCTGAGAACATCCACTGCACTTAAACTATATTGGCAAAAGTTTGTGGACGGGTCCATATGCAGGTCGTCTCCAAATGGTGGCTACACATTTTGAAGCACACGGTCGTCTAGAATGTCTTCGTATATCGTATTACATTATTCCTTCTTAAACACTGTTCCAGCATGACAAAGACCCTGTAAACAAACCCCCTGGAGTTCCATTAATACATGCTGTCTTCTGATTGGAGGGGAATAACTTGAGTGTTTTGCACAAAGTCCTGGCCTTTGAACACCTTTGGGATGAACTAGAACGCAGAATAAACACATTTTTCATGTTCTAGCTCCAAATTGTAGTCGACAGTCTTACTAGAAGATTGGAGTTTAATCAAACAGCAAAGTGGTAAGCTGTGTAAAATCACATATGTACTGTCAGGTGTCCACAAACTTTTGGCACTGTTTATGCAATCTAAAACGAATGTAAATTAAGCCATAGCTTTATATGCTTCATCCTAATAATCATCCTTTTTATTTAAAAAAAAAACAAAACAGTTTGATTGACGGTTTAGACGTTCATATGTCCTCACACACCACTGACAGAAGTTTGGCTGGTGTGTGACCTCCTGAAAACCGTCTCACTTTCCCGTCTTGCTGTTCTTCAGCCTGTAGCATGTGCACAGATAAATACAGTACACTCAGTGTGTTTAGAAAGAATGCACCGTTCCTGTTGTTGGGGTCATCTAACACTTATCAAGAGTCTATGATCATGACACAGGCATGCCGAACATTCAGACTGTTCCTGATATGGCGGAAAGGTTATGTACTGACGTCACTCTGCATCATGTCTTTGGCTGTGTTTTTTGAATCGAGTAGCCAAATAATGCATTAGGATTTGTAATAGACGGGACAGATGATTGATTTTCCATGCAGATCATTTGCTCAGTATCTGGATCATACCGGCTGGACATGTAGAGAGAAGAAATAGCGAATCTATTGGTAGGGGGATGTTAGAAATGAATCTGCCAGCCAGAAACCAAAGAGGAAGACCAAAGAGGAAGACCAAAGAGGAGGTACATGGATGTGATAAACGAGGACATGAAGTTGAGTGAAGAGGATGTAGAGAATAGGGTTAGGTGAAGACAGATGATTCGCTGTGGCGACCCCTAAAAGAAAACAGCCAAAAGAAGATCATCTGGATCATACCGGATATCTTATGGTGACCTGCTTACATTTGCTTCAATACCGAAATGTTATTAATATTAAAATTTATCCTAGACCTTTTTGGGAAGTGGATGGACTGTTGAAAAAAATGACACTTTGTTATCAAAACACTTAAAATCTCAGACAGGGCCGGCGCCATGGTGTTGTGGGTTATGGCACCAGCATCCACATGCGCAGTTGCTCTCCGGCAACCCGGGGTTCGATTCCAGCTTGGGTCCCACCCCCTGTCCCCCTCCTCTGCATCAACTCTCTCTCTCTGTCCTATCAATAAAGACAAAACACCCAGAATATCTGTTTAAAAAAAAAAACCTCAGATAGAAGAAACTGATATAGATTAAAATGATAATTTGAATTATGTTATGAAATTTAATTATACTATTTCACTATTAGGCTTATTATTTATTTTTAAAAATAAAATTGTACTGTCTTATTTTGTAATTAATGAACCATTGGAATTGGGCTTTCCATACATTTCACGATACATATTATCATGAAATATTGCAATACAATCCATATTGCAGTACATTGTCAAACTTCAGCGCCATCTACAGGAGCGGAGGAGGAACTCCGAGTTTTATTTAAACATTAATGTAAATGTAAATCAGTGTAAACATGTTTGGATGCTAGAGGTTAGAATATCATTACACTAGTGTGAATGATAAGATTGCGGTAGTAATTTATTATTTAATAATTAACTTTTTTTAATTTTAATTACTCAATACATATCTATTCAACTTATTGTTAACGTCGGAAGTAGCTTTCTTCTCTTGCCCGTCGCCACAGCCTGTGAAACCGATGTTTTTACATGAAATGCATACTCACACACTCACTAACTGCTTGCTGTGTTGTACGAAACAAAAATGACAGATTTTACTAAGTTATGGCAATTTCACGCTTTTTGGTTTTAGTCCATGGGAAGCAGCTGTCCTTCTGTTCTGTTCGTACAACTGTTTAAAAGCTGATAACTCCGGATTATGTCTTGCTTCACAAACAAATAGCTTCCAGTTAGCGTTGCTGATGTTTTTTTTGGGTTTTTTTTTTTATTGCAAGTCTTCTAATTAAGATGCTTCATGTAACTGAGATGGACCTTGTGAATAATAATAGCCCAAAAAAAGAACAAGTTGCTGCACAAAGAACGAGTGGCAATAAAGGAGTACAAAAGGGGGGATTAGTGGGATTTTCTTAACGTAATTAAATTTCACTAATAAGTCTGTTGGATCTGGGAGTCATGGCAAAGCTGGTTAACATGTTTTATATTTACAAAAACATTCTAGTAATTTTGAAGTAACAAGATGACCGTTTCACCCTCACCGAAAGTTTATAACATTTTAATAAAAAAAAATGAATGAACCGCAGTCGAATAATTTCCTAAGTGGCGATACTTTTTTATAATCAAAATAATTAGCGGTTTTAACAACGTCCGTTATTTTTGCTAGCATTAAGCACAAACTGTATCAACATGGTTGTAAAAAAAAAAACCCAAAAACTAAAGAAACAATCTGACTTCATTACTTTCGCTTGTTTTTCTTTGCTTGTCTTAAACCGGTGGCCTATTTTCTTCCCGTAAACAGCACCAGCGAGTGTGAGCTCGATTTAATGAGCTCCTGAGGGCAAATCTGTGCTTTGACTGGTCGCTTGCGAGACACATTTTATCATCACAGCTATGACAAATTCTTCAATCTGATTAGTCACAAGGCGTCGATTCATTTTCTGTCCAGGGCAGTTTTCATCTGTGAGGCAAATCACAGCTCATCCTGTAGCTTTAATAACTGGAACTAACTAGTATTGTGGTTAAACCCTTTAACAATTTTTGGTAACTGTAAATTGAAGAAAGATGATTAGATTAAATGGTATGAAATTAACAAAACACTAGCTACGTTTACATGCACCAGTGTTTACGTGAACGCCGAATAAAGTAATCGGGTTGATATGCACAGCGCTTTTAGATCTTCTATCGTATTTATCTTTACTTACAATCTGTGTTTTTATATTTTACACTTTTACACTACATTTTAAAAAAAACAAAAAAAACAACTCGATCATTCTAAAATAATAATCATCATTTACCTTTAGATTTACAGCGTTTTGGCAGACGTCCTTATTATCCAGAGCGACTTACATTTATCTCATTTATACAACTGAGCAACTGGGGGTTAAGGGCCTTGCTCAGGGGCCCAACAGTCGTGGCTTGGTAGAGGAACCCACAATCTTCAGGTTGATAGTCCAACACCTTAACCATGAGCCACTACTTCCCCTATCTGGTGAAATCTTTTTATTTTGCGAATATATATCGCAAAAAAAACCAAAATATCGCAATGTCAGTTCTTTCGTCAATATCGTGCAGGCCTAGTTTTATTATGATCCTTAGGGACCATGTAAACGTAGCTAATGTGGGACATGCTGTTCATGGAAAATTATTAAGATTGGGGATGTAGTTGTTATTCTATTTCATCTCAGATTGCACTGAAATTGTTTTCTAGAACAGCAAATGGTGTATTTCTTATTTCGCTACTAGAGTGTAGAGGCGGTGCGTTGAGAACTGGGTAATCTTGGTTATTGAACCTGTTGTTATAGTTTAGCAGTAAATCAAAGGCGGTGACAAGGTTATCACCGTTGGTTGGATCTTGCAGGTCAGAAGGTTTTGCTGTATCCTAGGATTTTGGATTGTAAGCTTAAAGCACAACCCATAATGACCCCCCCCCCAGTGCTAAAGTAATGACCTTGCAGCTCTTTTCTCCTCCCCCCATACACTCCTCTGGATTAGCAGGAAAGCGGTGCAGCTCTGGTCATGGAGTATTTTCAAAAGCCAGGATTTACTCCGTGGCCTACAAATGTTTTTAATATTGTGTTTTTCAACCGTTTGTGTTGTTTTTTTGTGAATATATGGCTAAGGCCACAGTGGCACTATTAGCTTACCAGTCAAGCTGCTACCTAACCTACTAACCTTATTGTGGGAACAAAAGTCAGTTGTTTTGCTCTACAATAAGACTACATGGAAACTCACCCTGTAGCTTTGGTTTTTGACCACAATAAAGTTAGTGTGTTAGGTGGCTGCATGAGCGGTAAAATAATCACTCATTTTGGCACTTGGAAAGAGATGTTTTAACCAACTAAACAACAGAACTAGTTTTAAGTAGGACAAAAAACATTTTTAACTGCGCCATTTGGGTTGGTGATTGGGGGTAAATGATAATAGATTAGATTTATTAACTTTATTGTAATTGTTCATTGTTGGAAGGAAACGCAACGCAATGCAGTTAGCATGTAGCCAGAAGAGCAAAACAGCAGTAATGTAATAACATATGTACAAAAAAGTATGAATAAATAAATAGATAGGCATGTAATCTGCTCAATTTACAGAAAGTCTATATATATATGACGATAGAGAGAAGAATATAAATGAACATATAGAATATGAATAAATATAAACGGTGAATATGTATATGAATGAACAGAATATGCTAATTTTTTTTTTTTTTTTTTTTTTTTTTGTACCACTTTTTAGTAGGACGGAAAAACTCTCAAAAAAAAAAAAGACGACCTGTGACAAAAGGACGTATAACAAAGGCATATATAATATCTCCAAAAAGCACATTTTAGTTATTTATAGTATATAATCTATCCCAACCTAAGTGAAGACTGGATTTAAGGTTAAAACTTTCAATTGCATAACAATTATTGTCATTAACATAGATTATAATTTAACATCATCTTTCTTTTATTGTCTTTTTTTGTTTTTTTTTGTATAGATTTTAGGTTTTTTTCCAGAATAAAGGTTGTTGTTTTTATTTAGGGGGGAGTGTTGTATTAATTTTGTACGTTTTGTAATTTATTTTATTTTTTTAAGAACTATTTACAACAGATTTGTTGGCTTTTAATCAGGAAGCGTTTGTGTGGGTGAGTGAGTGTTTTCATGCCAGCCATTACTGAGAGCTGAGTTCAGCCGATTAAACTGGTGGAATCAGCGGCGGCTCCTGTCTGACGGTTACACGCTCATACCGGCTGATAAGATCAGACTCCTTTGATTTATAGACGAAGACTTGCATTTAATGTTGTTCTATTCTTAGTGGACTGCTTTTTTTTTCTTTTCATGTTCCTACATAAACTTAACCTGGTCCAATCGAATATTTTCACCATTAATGCACGTAATTGTTATTATTTACCGCATTTGGCAGACGTCCTTAACCAGAGCAACTTACATTTATCTCTTTTATACAACTGAGCAATTGGGCGTTAAGGGCCTTGCTTAGGGGTCCAACAGTGGCAACTTGGTGGTGACAGGAATCACCCACCAGTCTTTCAATTAGCAGTTAACCACTGTGCTACCACCGCTTCCCCATGTAACAGTATTGCACATCTTGATATTACATGGAGTTGGAAACTGTTGTATGATTAATTGTCAAAGAAATAATTGCAATGATGATGATTTATTGCCGGTTTTGGGGCTTCGCTTACTCTGGTTGAAAGTAGGGTGCTGCAGGTTACTACAGCTCCCCTTTGTGGCTACTAAAAGTGTGCAATCATTGCGGTTGGATTCAAAGATCACAGCTAAGTCAAATAATTGCGATCATACGATTATTCAATAATTGTGACAGCCTTAATGGGAATTTTGGTGCTTTGGTTCATACTTTAAAGACTGATATAAAAGCGCCTGGAGAAACCTGCAGATAAAGAACCTGCAAATAAGGAAAACTTAGACCAGAATTGCTTACCTGCTAATTCTTTAAGTACTGTTTCTCTGCTCTGGAATATTCTGTCGGTGTCGCTGGGTTATCGCCCTTTTTTTTTTTGTGATTGCTGACTCATTCACCGTTCTCGGCCCTGGAACGGCCTTCACGTCAGTATCAAGCTTTCGATAAAGCAGAGGTTAGAGTCAGCATTATATTGAAAAAAACTCAGAAGACCACCGTCTCAGCACGATGAGGCTGGGAATTACAGCGTGGGAGTGAAGCTTACAGAACAGATTGCGGTTTCTCTTTTAGAGAAATTACTTTTTTTCTTTTTTCACCAAGAACTGTATGTCAAGTAGATATAAAAAAAAAAAAATCATTTAATCATTTAATTACCAAGTTAAAAAAGATTTTAGGCATCAAGAAACTTACTTTATACAGCAAATTGTTGTGTTTCATAGATTACTATATTTTATGTAACATGTGTAACTTGAAAACGGACCCTAAACTTTTAATGACATAAAAAAATAAATAAAAAATGAGGACGTCTTAGCAGTCATATTGTCACCTGCTGTGGATACCAGCCAATCATACCGATTGTTACTGTATTCAGTCTCAAGCCTCCAAATTCAAAGAAAACAAAGTTGATAAGTTTGGCTAATTATTATTTCACATTTATAAAATTTTCTTTGAGTTGATGTGACACAACCACTGTTCTGTGAACCGAACCTGACCGCAAACACACCATCTGCTTTCCAGCAAATGTAATGCACTTTTTAAACTGTTTGTGGGAAAGAAACTGTGAACACTGTGAAAAAAAACCACCCCCCTTCGGTTGGTGCCCAAGTAGCAGTTAGCTTGAAGACATATATCACAATGTAAAAACATTCCACCGGAGGTGATGAGGTCAGCAGGGCCAAAAGAGTGTGAGGCAAATGAGAGGCAAACTAGACAAAGACCCAATAGTTAAAGGAGTTTAGTCTGGACAGCCTCTGGGCATAAAATGAGAGCGCTGTGTTAATGTTTTATGCATGATCTGTGAATAAGAAGACATTTAGATACCTGAAGAATGTTTGCTCTGTTGTTTTATTCACATTAGAGATCATTGTATGTTTTTTGGGGGGTTTTTTTGTTCACTTAGTCATGTCTGGCAGTTATTTTGGTCCATACATTTCCAGTAGTCAAATAGAGACATGATAAAAGTGTTGTTTGTCTGGGGACCTCTTTGGACTTTGGAACAGTCTTGTCTTTGAGAGGAAACTTTTGAAAAGTGAGTTTTGAAAAGGGGTCCGTGCATCATGAACAGCTTAAAGTTTGCACTAGATGTTTCTCCTCATGTATTATATTTCTTGGACACATGCATCAAACAAGATTTATAGGGCTGAATTCACCCTGCATGCGCCAAGGGACCCAATCCCTTTTTTTTTTTTTGTCCAATGTGTCTCAGATGGGATATGATCTACGACCGTGTTAGCAGGAAAAACATATAGATTCTAAAATATTCTGGTTTGTTTCCGGCTTTACTCAGAAGTATAAATACATATGCATTAGTATCTGCCATGTAAGCAGACGCATCTGATTTTTAACCTGACGATGCAAGACTTACGTCATTAAATAAGCTGCAACAAACCCAGGCTGCAACAAGGGCTCTTCTGTTTTTTCTCCGCCTAAAGAAATCATTGTTTTGCCAACCTTTATATACGATGCGGAAAGCAAAATACTGAATAATCAGTTTGTCTTCGTCTATTGATTTTGGCGCAGATACTGGATACAAGTCAGTTTTAATAGATGATGTAAATGCAGCCTAAATTCATGGTATGTTATTGTGCAGAAATACCTGTTGAGGAAAAAGCTGTTCTTATATCAAACAGTTTTTAGCCACTCAAGGCCTCAGTGAATGCATTGTCACGGCAAGGATCAGCTGCTGACGGTTCTTCAGTCTTCTTCCATAATGAATTAAAAACAGGAAGTAACATCACATTACCTTGCAAGAGAACCATGTGGAAAAAAAACATAACATCTGACTTCTGGGGCTATTGGCTTCTGACTTCTGGGGACACGATTGCGAGGTTGAAAGCAGTACACACAGTTTTAGTATTAACAGTATTAACATAGGTGTTAAAATGTATTAATGTAAAAAATTACAGCAGCTTTAGATAAATATTTTGATCTCTATTAGATAAATTGTTGAGGCTATAGAAATCTGTAAATTGAGCTTTTGTTTATTGCCTCACTCTCTGTCTGTCTCGGTGTGTCAGCTAGTCTGCAGTCTTTGTCTAATGGAGTACTGCAGCTCCATGGCTTTGGAAACCAATGTTGTCCTTTGTGCATTAGGCTTAAAGTAGCACCTGCTTGGGTAGAAACTAACTCGCTTCTGAAGCGATCCTATTTCTGTGCTTAAATGCCTTAGCAAGGCATACTAATGTAAAAAAAAAAATCTATTAGACACATCTGACTCCTGAGATTTTAAACATGAATTTCTCATGTTTACATCTGTGGAGTTCCCCAAGGCTCGGTTCTGGGCACCATGTTCATTTAATTGCTGTTTATGATAGACTTGTACATACATGTTTAATAGACTTGTATTGTAGTTGAGTGTTCAAAGATGTTTAATCATAAATATGTGTCTGTTTCCACATAAGATTAGACTAAAAGCATGCGGTTAACAGGTTCATAGGGAATGCTGCATCAGGCTATGCTGTAGGGGGAAAAATAGAAGGTCGAAAGAAGACACTGTTGTGTCAGCAAACGGACAGGACAATACAGTTGTCCCCTGTTTCACAGAGCCCTGCCTCCCAGGAAGGGTCACATAGGTAAATTGATCTGCAAACAGACATTAGTGCAAACAAACATACCAGCATACCAGTATATTACCTTTGTTTTGTAAATAGTTTATTACCCGTCAATGAATTTGTACGTTCAATAGGAAAACTGTGCTAATTTGTGCAATGAATAGTTTGTCCTATGGTTTATTTCCTTGTTTATTTCAGTTTGTAGTCAGGATTATGTAACTTTTGTCTGATAAAGGAAAAAGAAAGAACACACCACAAGGTATTACATTTATAGTCTCCAAGGACACTCAACAATATTATTAATATTCTCCAAGTTCCTTTGAGACATAATTTACTTTAGAAGGTGCAGGAGCTGCAAGCAATTCTTCAATTTCCTATAATTATTTTATTAACATCCTTCAAGTTTAATGTACGTAGAAGATGAGTTTACTGATGAGTTTACCTTTGTGGCTGACCACATTATCTGCCATTAGCCAGACTCTGGTGGTCCTAATGTCATTGGAAAAATAATGTATTCTTGCAAACAATTCATGTTCCATGTGTCGGTCGTTGCATTGCACAGTGCCTATTCCCGCATTGTGCGATATCATTAATTCTCGTGATCATGGTCTTGAGCATACCATCCGGTTGAGGCAGGAGTTTATCCAGAATTTGATGGCAAGCCATTATGAAGGATGTATTTACAAGCTGATTCACATCTAAAGACAATTCAGTTACCTAGTCAGCTCAGCAACCAGCAGGAATCCAAAGAATTATAAAGGAAACATGGAAATAATGTTGGAACTCTGATGGTAATCTGACCTTAAACTAGAGGATTAAACTGTAAACCCTGGAGCTGTGCTTCCCTAATATTTTATTTCCTTATATACAAAAATCCTTATAATAATATAGATTATTTATACATTAACATTACTTTCACCAGTGGTTACGGCGATGGACTGCTAATTAAAAGACAGGGGTTTGATTCCCAGCACCACTAAATTGCCACTGTTGGGCCCCTGAGCAAGGTCCCTAATCCCTAACTGCTTAGTAGAATAAATAAATGTAATGTAACATTTCTGAAATCTGCACGTCCTTGTCAGGTTCAGGTTTAAAGGTTTTTTGCGTAGCAGATGTAGTTTTGTGGTGCTGGGAATTAAACCTTTGATTTTGATCAACAGTCCCAACACCTTAACCATTGAGCAAACCCGACTTTTTTTTTTTTTTTTAGATACGCGTTTCTGAAAAAGAAACATAAGTCCATATTTATCCCAACTTTGGAATTTTAATAAAAGGTTGAAGCAATTATCACAGTGAATATATAACCAACTTTGATATATATATATAAAAGGTGTGCTGACATTCTGGGTTCCTGGAGAAGCCTGTATTTAATCAAGTTTTTACTCTGCTATTGGACCCTCTGGGGAATTTTACCTCTTTCCATGGTCGTAACTTCCTCTGCCGGTTTCATTAATTCCTGCTCTATAAAGCAGTACCTGACCTTCGTCCATTAATTTCACATGTCCTTGTGTCTGGTAAGAAGGTCTTTTGTTGTAAAGGGCCTGAATAGATGCTCATTTGCGATTCACAGCATGAGCCCTAGTTGGGACGGTGCGTGATTATGACGATCCAATGTTGCATAGCCAGCATATTTCTCACTTTAGCGCCTCAGCCGCCCTTCCTGAGGCCGTGTTTGTTAGACCACGATTTGGAGTAAGGCCAAACAGCAGGCCACTTTGAAGAAACTTTAGCTGTATGACCTTTTTATTTATTTATTTAGGCAGAATTCTTTCATTATGATAAATATAGGTCTGTGTTTTAGTAAGGGCTTAATATGATATGATACATATCACGATACCTGGGTTACGATAAAATATATCGCGATATGTTGCAATATTTTTTGCATTTGGAGAAGGAAGTTGTTTGACACATGCCAAGTGTTTTAATTAGATATAAAAATAAAACATGAGTTGTAAACATAATTTAAATTTGTATTGACACTACAAGTTAAAATATCGATACACTATAATGAATATCAGGATAGTTAGTTATATTGATATCGGTGTTATCCACTTGGTCTTTTAAAAAAAGATAAGCGTGTTAATATGAATATAATATAATTAGGTTTTGGCAGGAATCCAGAGAATATAAAGGAAACATGGAAATAATGTTGGAACTCTGATGGTAATCTGACCTTAAACTAGAGGATTAAACTGTAAACCCTGGAGCTGTGCTTCCCTGTAAATATAGATTATTTCTACATTTACATTACTGGCGGAAGTGGTAGCTCAGTGGTTAAGGTGTTGGACTGCTATCTGGAAGATTAATGTTCGATTCCCAGCACCACCAAGCTGTCACTGCTGGGGCCCCCAAGCAAGACCCTTAACCCCCAATTGCTTAGGTGTATAGAAGAAATTAATGTAAGTTGCTGTGGATAAGGACGTCTGCCAAAATGACATGAATGTAAATGTAAACCTGATTAAAAGACAGAACTGAAATCAGATCGCCTGCTAGTCGTATTCCAGTATCCAAAAACGATGTGGGATAAACACCAGAATTACACACACAAAGTATTAAAAATGGAATATTTCCAAATAAGAAGACATAGAAAAGACATTGTCCTAGAGACAGACAGTGTAATTTGTGGTGTTGAGTCTTTCGTAAATAGTGTTGCATTTATAAAACTGCAAAATTTTCCCTGAAGCTCTATGCAGCCCGAACTAATCAATAAAACTTCTCTACACCAGCCCATTCTTTCATTCTTATTTTTTTTTGTTTGATTTATCGCTTTTACAGATCTTAATCTCTCCTATTAGTTTCGTTGTAGAACGCTTTTATTTTTATTACCAGCTGTAAAAGTAGTTTTGAGCATTAAACACTAGGATTCGCTCCCTGCTGGTGATTTTAAATAGACGAGGTTTAATTGCTGGTAAGTGAAGATGATCATCTTTATATTGCTCATATAAAACACTTCTTGTTCTTAATCAGTTACGTTGAAATTAATTAGTGTTAATTAATCAGACAAAGCAGCCGCTCAGCATCAGTATATTTTAGGAATGAATACAGAAAGGTGGCGGCTTTTTCAGTTAATTAAGACGAGACATTGCACGGATCTGATTGGATCGAAGTTTAGAGTGAAGGGTGAGAGTTCCAAGAATAGCATGTGAGCTAAAATGAAATTGAAGCAAAAGAGAAGGACGGAGAGTGAATTTTGTAGTGTGTGATTTTTATCTGCTGTCTGCTTTTTTTGAGGACCTGCCAAGATATTCTGAATTGGTTTGCCCCAACGCAGTGTGGTCAATAGACTGGGCTGTGATGACACCTTTCTGTAAACCGTCTCAGTTCCGCGAGAAAGTTATAAGCAGACGCTATTACGATACGTCACCTTCTGTTTCTGTAATGTGAAATCTGTGAAGACCTTTTTCAAATTGCTAACTTCTCGTCAGCTAATTTTCTTCAGTTTTTGGGTCCAAATAGACCGAGAAGGGGGCTTTTTCGGAACTTGCTGATTTTGTGGTTTTGTGGAATTTCCCACTGCCCTGTATCTTGCTCTTTCGTTGGCTTTAGGTCATCGCTAAGGTATTTTTCAGTCAGAACTCACACCGGATTTTGAATCGGGTTCAAATACTTAGCGTGCCAAATGTTTCATGGGTGTCAGCGTCGCCTCAGCGATTCACTCAGATCGCACATCTGATAATCCACACTGCGTGATTGTTAAATTGAGCACCGATTTGCCTCTGGTATCTGGAATTTGTCGCAAAACCTGTCTGCAAGTGAAAATTGGGGCTAAAATCATGAACTGTTGATTTTGGTAATATTTATGACTCCCGCTGACGTTTACAATGACTTTGCAGATGAATCTTTGCAATTACAGCATCCGTCTAGTAGAAATATCTTAAATAGATTAAATGGTCTTAATCAGCTCGCCTCAGAAAACAGAAGGAACACCAGAGAGATTTTTCTTCCTTTATAAGTAAGTAGGACAGACCAGCACTATGAATCACTGGAAGCTAATTTATCTTAGTTTGTTTTTATGTAAGGAAAAAAATATTTAAAAAGAGCAAAGTCATTCAAACAACTTTCACCTATTTTTTTTTAAGTACCCACCATTGAACAATGAACGTGTCATTCTGCAGTTTATACAGCAGCCTGCAGTGCCCTGAAATTAGGATAGGAATTTTTTAGGTGGCATTAATTGCCTGCCAGACCGAATGACCTTCAGACGAATACACAGAGACGGTCATGTAGGTGACCCTGCTTGCTTTGTGTGTATCTGTCTGTGTGTACATAATTTTTTTTTAACCATATTATGACAGAAATGTTATTTGTCTGGATGCTGAAAAAACCTTTAATTCTGTTAGATAGGATTAAAACTTATTAAGCGTATTAAAATGTTATATTCCTTACCGACAGAATTAAGATCAGTTAGCCTGGAAAAAGGGAAACCTCAGGGATGCCCCTTAAGTCCTTTTCTGTTTACATTATTTATTGAAATATTAGGATAAATAGATTGTGTACTCATATGTGTGATACTGTATTTTAAAGAATGCATGATTCTGACCTTGTAACGCCCATGAAAACCTTTTTTAAATATGTTTTAAATTAAACAAAAGGAAAAAAATGGCACAATTTGTTATTATGGTGGATTAAAGAGCTGAATGGTAAATAGTAATTGTGTGTGTGTGTGTGTGTGTTTACAGCTATTATGTATGTTATGGGTGCTCTGGGTCCGGCGGCTGGGTATCTCCTAGGCGGTGTCCTTATCGGCTTTTATGTGGATCCCAAAACCATCATAAATATCGACCAGAGTGATCCTCGCTTTGTGGGAAACTGGTAAGATTATTTTCACAAGACCTGAGCAAAATGGCGAGCTATTATCTATAGAGGTGAAGACATTCTGAGCTCCGTTTTCTTCTCTTTAGGTGGAGTGGCTTTTTGCTGTGTGCGATCGCCATGCTGCTGGTCATCTTTCCCATGTTCGCCTTTCCTAAGAAACTTCCCCCCCGCCACAAAAAGAAGAAGAAGAAAAAGCTGGGCACAGACGACGACACGACTAGCGAGGACGACTTCATGAAGGAGAAATCCAAAGGTCAAACGGTGTCCTCTTCCATGGGCTTTGGGAAGGACATTAAAGGTAAGTCTTTGTCAGGAGTATGAGCTAATGAAGGTTATTTGTATATCAGGTTTCCGAGATGGAGAAAGTTCTTTGTCATCTGTGGGCAAAACAGGCCACTAGTTTTTGCACTAAATGAGCTCCTAGGAGGTTAGTTTTGCATTGCTGAAGTTCTCTGCTCCTGTGTTACACACTTTTTTTTTTCTGTTTCTTTTTTTTTTTTTTTTTTTTTGATGGCACACATTGCAGCCCAATGAAAGAACATAAATTGATGATCTGAGGTTAAAGACATTAAGCTGAAATGATATAACCAACCAAACTTTTTCTCACAGTTTGACTTGTGAAGAAGATAATTATTATTTTCAAATACTACCGAAACTTAATTGTTCGCATGCAGTTGTCTGTAACGGTTTGCAAAGGAACAAAAAATTGCCGGAACGTTCCATGGGATTTTCAACTTGAGTTTATGGGAATTATTGAATTATTTAGAAATTTCGGGGGAAATTTATATAAACTGTTTATAAAAGCAAAAATTTATTTTTGTTTTGTCAAAATCTAACAGGCAAACATACTAATACACATTTTAAAAATGCCATTTTTGATATAACAGAGCCTGAAAAATGGGAGAATTCCCTTCTCAAGTTCAAGGAGTTCAAGGAGCTTTATTGTCATTTCAATGCAGTACACAATGAAATGAAATAACGTTTCTCTAGGACCACCTGGTGCTACACAAAACACAGAATTCCACAAAACAACAAAGAGCCACTAAACAGGATAGACATAAAGTGCATGTGTGCAACCTAGTGCAGACAGTGCAGAAACAGACCAAGGGGGGGATCGTGTATGCGTTTGCTCAGTCAGTGTGTTTGTTCTTACACACTGCTATAATTTTGTTGCACAATAGCATGCACACAGCAAGCTTTAATTATAAATTTATGTAATTTAAATATATAGTGACATTAGTTTGTGTGCAGGTATTGAAAATGCTGGGTGGAATACACTGTGCATGCCGTGTGATTTAAAAAAAGATATAAAAATTCAACCTGCAATTTTGCAAATTCCCAGTTTATAATTATTAATTCCAATTAAATCTAGTTAATTTCCATATATTTCAGTTAATTCCCATAAAAAATTCCTGCCTTTAAAACTCTAACAAGTACACAAAACTCACATGCTAAATAGCATTATTGGCTTGAATAGTGTGATGTTTCTTCAAAAAACGTTTTCAGGTAAACTTCTCTCCACATCCTCCAGCATTTCTTTTCCCTCTTGACTAGCATGTGGGCGACCTTGAGAGCTAATTCCATAGTTTTGTGACGTACATACAGGCTTTTTTTATTATTAATTACAGGGTAAGTGTTTAGAGAGGCGATGTGATCTGTAATGAAGTTGAGTTAGGATTCCGGAACAAATGCAACTCCTGCAGATTACCATAGCAACAGAAAGGCACAAACCTGCTAATTAGTAAGCGAGCACTTTGACCAGGATGATAAGCTAGTGAAAGTGTTTAAACACAACTGCTGCCAATGCTGTTGAAAGGATTTATACTGCTAATGTTCTAGCAGGTCGAGTGGTACACCACTGCAGGCTTCGAGGGATTGTCACTGAAGCTCGGCACACAGAATAAATTAACGATCTTTATCTCCACGGCTTGTATTGATCTAGTGTTTGTTCATAAGCTGTTTATTAGAGGGCAAATCAAATAATGGCTGTCTGTTTAAATAAAAGCCCTGACACATGCTCTGAGCTGGTTTTTACTTCTCACCACTGAGATCATCACACTTTGTTTCTGCTCCATGTTGTGAGGAGAGTTATTTTTATAGCAATCACAAGATAAACAACTGCAGTTAAAGGATTGTCAGTTACAGCAAATCCTGTGTGTCTTTTTACCGCTCGTTTGGATTTATGCGAATAAAATATAAAAATCATGTCTGAATCCTTTGAATGTATAGAATGACTGACAGACGATAGACGAATGGGTGGGTGAATGGATAAATAGGTGGGTGGATAGATATAAAAATAGATGAATGGGTAAATAAATAATTAATTACTTTATCTCGATAGGAAAATCAAAAGTGCTGTACAAATTGAATTAAAGTAAATCTGCAGAATGAAACATTAATAATTATTATTTTTGCTGTAAATTAAACAGGGTTATGTTTCGATAAAACCATAAATTTGTAACTTGAACGGTTTTTGTCTTTTGTTTCATCTGCCTTTAAAAATCCACTTTCTTAGTCTCCAGCCGAGTTTTGTTTGTGCATATAATTGATTAGAAATGCTGAGAGATAAAAAATGATGAAATGCGAGCACAAGGAGACACCAGGGAACTGATCCTGCTCTCTAGATTCAACTAACGAGGCAGAATCTCCTAACGCTCGTGTTTCTTTTGCAGAGCTTCCCAAGGCGGCCGTGAGGATCCTTAGCAACATGACCTTCCTGTTTGTGAGTCTCTCCTACACGGCAGAAAGCGCCATCGTCACTGCTTTCATCACTTTTATCCCCAAGTTCATCGAGTCTCAGTTCGGGATGCCTGCTTCCAGCGCCAGTATCTACACAGGTACCTGATCCTGTCAAAGAGCACCACGCTTTCAAGATTTAAATTAAAATGAAAACCTCCCCACATTTCTAGTTCCTTTCATCACAGACACATCTAAGCTCACGATGACTGATCCCACCACGGCGAGCTAATTTACACATCATCATATTGTGCACACATATGAGCTGATGCACAGGTGTGATGACTTTCCTTTTATCGCCTCTCCTTTTACACAGGCTGTCGTAGGCAGAGCAGATTGCTGCAGTATGAAAACAGAATTAAACAGTGTTAAGATTCTTGCATTAAACTGCACACAGTCTTTAAGAAAGGTCGCTCTGGTTAGTTCAAATCTCACCACACCAATTTAATACCTTAGAATGTTTATCTGGTTCTGACATACGGCCATAATGTCTCAAAGAACCATTGATGCTTTTTTCACTCAGACCTGGTGATTGGCCAGGTAGCAGCCGAGATTTCACAGATTAATTCTGCCTCCCAGGGACTCCTCGATTGGAAGCTGTATGTGAACTTGATACAAAGGTCAAACCCTCAGGACCGGGTAGAGTTTCGTCTCTGTGTAAACATTTATTCCAGGTTCCTGTATTAATTTTGGGTATTGTGACCAAATCCTTTTTTCAGTATTTAACTCTGGTATAAGACGACATGCTGTTTAAAGCTTTAAAAGCACAAAGAGGTGTATGAGGATGTCTGCATTGGTTGCACAGTTTAATGCAAATGGGAAAAAAAATGGGTGGTGGGTGGTGTTTTAAGTAAGGATCATCTTATAATCAGTTTTACCGATATTTTTCTCAATATAACGTATATTTGTATTATCAGATATCATTTTTTAATACCGTATCTGCTGATTTGGATATTGTGGCAGTTTTGGGAATTGCGTGTAAGGCTACCATTATAGCAATGTCATGAGAGACGAATCATCCACAGCACTAACAGGTGAAATCATTTGCTTTTGTTTTATTAATATTTTTAATTATCAAATCAGTGTATAATGCATTACACAACAACCTCAACCTCCAAGTTAGCTTTTTTCAGTTTTAGACACATTTATTTCTATTATTTCTTAAATAGACAGATAGATGGATACAAGGACAGCTGGACAGATAGATGGATGGATCGGTTCTGGGGTACATTTGGTAACACACTACACCATAAAGAACTGCAATTTCCCCCTGTTCAAGTAAGTGTGTATACAGGCCTGTCTAAAGTGTGCCAGTAAAAGTCTGAATGAGTCAGAGAACAGCTGGGTGAAAGTGTTGTGGTCAGATGGGACCAAAATCAAGCTCTTTGGCCTCAACTCAACTGGTCGAGGAATGCTGCCTTTGACCCCACCGTAAAACACTGAGGTGGAAACATTATGCTTTGGAGGCGTTTTGCTGCCAAGGAGACAGGAAAACTTTACAGCATCAAAGAGATGATATAGATCCTATAGAAAATCTATGGAGGGAGCTGAAGCTCAACCTTAATACCGAGAGGATTGGGTCAAAATCCCTACCAAACCTACCTAAAAGAAAAAAAAAAAAGACAGATTCTTTGTCAGGGGGCAAACATACAAATTCTGCCGTGGATCAAATATTTGTATGTATGTGTTTTACATATAGTTTTTTTTTGTCTTCAGTTCTGTATATCAGGCTGTTCTTGATTATTCACTGTCCGCTCGGAGAGGAAAAGACTGAGCTTGATTGTTTAAAGCGAGCTGAGCCTCTGTGGCAGCTGTGTGTAAAAGCATGCTAAGTTTCACATAACACCCCGGCCCGATCACAAAGAGTTTCTTTGTGTGTCCCATCCGCCATCTTTCATCACCAGAAGTTGCATTTGTGACTAATTTTAGTCCAAAGGGAGAGGCTTAGTTTATCAATGCATATTTTTAGCACTTTGTCTGTGCCGTGGCCCAGTAAAACTTATCGAAGCATGTGACCTTCAGACAAATGCTTTGGTTGATCGTAAGCTTGGAAAACTGATGATGTAACTCGTGTTTTTGAGCTCGCCTGTGTGCGTGACAAAGATGGAGTCCATGTGAGCGACAGAAACGATAATCTAAAGTGCCACCGCTGTTACCCCCGCGGTCTCCCTCTGCGTCTGTCATACATTTCACAGCTGATGAGCTTGCACAGGGGGAGGCTGTGAGGCATGCGTGCAGATCTGCACAGTAACCTCTGAGTGCCTCCGAAAACTATCATGACCTCATAAATCGTAAACTATTGAATATCTAAAGACCGGGTTGCCAGTGTAAAATCTGATCACATTTTCTTAAAACACAGCAACTAAATAATCCGCCTTCTCTTCCAGGAGTGATTATCGTACCCAGTGCTGGCGTGGGTATTGTTCTGGGTGGCTACATCATCAAGAAGCTGAAGCTCGGGGCTCGTGAGTCGGCCAAGCTGGCGATGATCTGCAGCGGTGTGTCGCTGCTATGCTTTTCTACGCTCTTCATCGTGGGCTGTGAAAGCATCAACCTCGGGGGCATCAACATCCCATATACCACAGGGTAAGGCCTGGTACTGAGGATGCATCAGTATGATTCTGTGCAGTATAAGAGTATTGCGCTTTGTCGCATAGAGTAAATATACACTCTATTGCCTCTTTTACCTATAATTATCCAAAAAAGTTGTAATCCATGGATGATGGAGATGTACAAAAGACCGGCAGAGCACTGCGAGGTTGCCAATTACACGCCGGTAAAAAGGTTGCATTTTTATACAAACAGGATGCAGGTGCAGGACACACACACTTTTTTAGGTAGGGTTAGGGTTGTGCTGCTTTGCATCTTTTCTTTAAACAGGTTAAATCAGTTAGCAGTGTCACAGTGTAGCAGCTGGTGTTCATGTGACGTGATAGGACATGGTGTTTCTGCATGTGCAAGCAGCGAACATTCTAACACCCCAATCCAGTCGGATTAGATAAAGAAGAAACAAACTGTCTAATCTGAAATCCCACACACTGCTGCTTGGAGATGGATCGAGCCAGGCGCCAACGAGTCAGAGTTGTGTGTGTTTTTGTTTGCGGGGGACATAACAGGAAGCTGTGAGACCTTTCCGTGAGACAGGAGAAAGGACGCAGCTGTGGAATGTAAAAGCGAACAAACATTTAAAAAAAAGAAACTTAACAATTTGCTTAAATCCAGTATGCGAGTGGGGCGGAGTGGGAGCAGAGTGAGGAGAGGAGCGGAGTGATGTTTACCGCTCAGAGTTTAGAGCAGGTTTTTAAAAGTCGGAGCGTTGTGATTTTCCATTAACGCTCCAGCACAAGCTTAACTTGTTAACGACCCATAATGCAACTGCATGAATAAATTCATATGTTTCTAAACAGTTTAATAACACTGACGGAAAACAGTAGATTTTCTTTCTATGTATCCATCCCTCTATAAGGACTGCCTGTCTATCCTGCCATTTATCTATAATATCTGTCTGTATTTCTGTCTATTTACAAGGTCTCTCTGTCTGTCTATGTACAAGATCTGTCTGTCTGTCTGTCTATTCCTCTGTCTATTTACAAGATCTGTCTGTCTGTCTATGTACAAGATCTGTCTGTCTATTTCTCTGTCTATTTACAAGATCTGTCTGTCTGTCTTTTCATAACATCTGTCTGTCTGTCTATCTGTCTACAATGTCTGTCCGTCTAGTTATCTGTAATATCGGTCTGTCTGAGGTATTAATACCATACAATATGTCTGTCTGTCCACAATATCCATCCATCCATCTATCCATCCATCCATCCATCATCAATGGAAATTTCTTAAGGAGATAAAAACATCAAGTGGACAGAGGAAACGGAGAGAAATAAAAAAGATTGAGATTATTGAGTTTAATGGGGTCTTCGAACAACTTGGTATAAGCTGCAATGCTAAAGTGACAACTTTCTCCTCCCAGCTGTCCTTTTTTTAATGTGTCTGTGTGTGTGTCTGTGTGTGTGTAGTTTTTTTTTGTTATGTCCATTCCTCTCATCTTTCTTCCATTTATATGTGTCTCGAAATGCTCAGTTGTCTGGACAGTCAAAACAAAATAATCAACTAATCTCACATTAGGAGATAAAATTAGAATAAAATCTCCACAATAATACTGGGAGTTACTATAACCCGTGTCCTCCAACCAGGGGGAATGGGGACCCCTGGTGTAAGTGGGACAATGCAGGAATAATTAGCATTTTTTTGGGGGGTTTTTAAAACTTTGATTACTTAACTTTATAAAACACACCCTATTATTTCTCTTATTTACATAAAGCAGCATGCGGTGGAGTGCGAGAAGTGCTCTTTGCCTCCCAGAGCACTTTCTCATTTCTACCAGCTTGCACTCTTATTGTCTTAATCTCCAGATCTGCTCCAGATACAGAGCCAAGCCAGCTGGAAGGGCAGTAAGCTCTGTTTGAAATTACCTCTTACTTCTATTAAGCTCCCCCCTTCTCTTTTTGGCTCTATAGGCCGACTTTGTTAAGTTTGACTCACAGGAACCTGACGAGCAGCTGCAACGTGAACTGCGGCTGTAAGATAAACGAGTATGCGCCGGTCTGCGGCTCTGACGGCATCACCTACTTTAACCCGTGCCTGGCGGGCTGCAGCGCTGTCGGCAACGACAGCACAGGGGTGAGGGGTTTTTATGTTTCTGTTTCATTTGATCCAAATTTCCTACAACAGCCAGGCTTATAAATGTTAACATAAAGGCTTACAAACTAAATCCTAAAACCTTCATAGAATTTTATTTCTTATGTATCGGATATTAAAAATCTACAAAAAAAAAAATAAAGAAATGATGTGCCATAAAATAAGGTTTTATTACATTAATTATTTCTAGCCACTTTTGTCTAAGGATTAACGTCAAATTTTTAGTGAAAAAAAAAAAACGTATCTGTCTGGATTGCTAACCAGAAGGATATTGGCTCCAGCCCCAATTCTGTCACATGGCACCACCCTGGTGTTAAATATATTTACAATAACATTTATATTTCTGGTATTTGGTAGACGCTCTTATCCGGATTGATTTACAGTTTTTTTTTGTCCCAACTGAAAGGTTGAGGGTTGAGGACCTTGCTCAAAGGCCCAACAATGGTATCTTGGTGGTCCTGGAAATTTAACCAATGTCTTAACCAGTCTTTTTCTCTCTACGGCTAAACAATAACTTGGACACGACAACTGACAAATCTCAGACATCCTCAGTACTCACAAAGCGGCGGTTAAGTTAAAAAAAAGAGCATCATCAGGCTTTCTGTCATATTGATTGAGACTTAAGTGGCACTGAAGTAAATGCTGCGCTCAGCCCATCAGTTATTTGCGGCCTGGCAGATTTATTACATATAGAGAAAAAAGCTTAATTCAGCTTTCTTTTAAACTGTTATTTCGTCATTTTCTCTTAGAAAATCTGGTCCTAGCTGATAAATTTACTTTAAATTAACCTTTTTTTATTAACTCATCTTTTTTTTCCCCACAGTAGTGTGTTTAGTAATACTGTATTAGCAGTCAGTATATTAAAAATTAATTGTGATGCAGTTGCACTGCTTGACCACCAGAGGTCCCAATTTGTGCATAGAGCTGAAATACTTCGAGTTGAACCGAAGGTTTAGAGCAGATTTTGGTCACGTGATTGCTTGCTTTCATGGAGAGCTGATGTACAAACACATAATAAATATTAAAATGTTTTTCTTAGCATTAACAATATTAAAAAATTATTCTCAGTTTAATGATATGATTTTATTATATGACATCATATCGATATTTAGATTTATTTATATAAGTTCTATCACTGATATTTGCAATCCGCCTAAAGGTTATTTGCATTTTATTAGCTCTACTTTCATCATCCACTCCTTCCTTTTTGAGATATTATCAAATTCCCCATTTATTTGTCTTTTCAGATAAGAAACTACACAGACTGTGCGTGTGTGCAGAGCAGGCAGGTCATCACTCCTCCCTCTGGTGGCCAGGGCAGTCAGCTGCAGCTAGTGATCGTAAAGACTTACCTGAATGAGAACGGTTACGCCGTGTCTGGAAAGTGTGACCGCACCTGCAACACGCTGATCCCTTTCCTCATCTTCCTCTTCATCGTCACGCTCATCACTGCCTGCGCGCAGCCTTCCGCCATCATCGTCACTCTCAGGTACGTCTATGATGTGAGAACAAACACAGGTTCTGAAACTGGTTACTGAGATGCTAATCTAAATTCCTGGTAGCTCAGTGGTTAAAGTGGGATCGTGGGTTCAGTTCCCAAATATGTCCCATGCATTCGACTAATTCCAGCATGTCCCCCTTGTGTGTGTAGGTCAGTTGAGGAGCAGGAAAGACCCTTCGCTTTAGGAATGCAGTTTGTGTTGCTAAGAACGCTCGGTAAGTAATGGACGTTCACCGCGTCTTTTGTCCTTCTTGTGAATGTAAGGTTTAAACTGGAGCTGTGCACTTACTTTTTCTTATGCATTAATAGGTGAAAATCCAGTCTGATTTACTAAATAATCTGATTGTGTGCGTTAGATATTTGGGGTTAATTATAAACCTTTACACCTTACACACAACACAATATCAGGAGTAAGCACTAATCATGACATCATTCAAATGAAATTTTAGCATCGCTGCTTTCTTTGTATAATCGATAAATAATCTCTTCATCAGCTTTAGGAGTGCAAACGTATCACTTAGCACTGTGATTTATTAGCCTGAGCATGCACTCAGTTCGGTGTAATGCACAAGGGAAATGTCAAATCATTAAACGGCTGCAGAGTCGCTGTTAGAGCTGTTTGGACCGAAACCCAGGGCTTGCTGTAACATTGGTGCCATCTAGTGGTTATAAAGTGTGTTACACCTTACAATACATAATTATTTATTGTCCCCAAAATGTCTAAACTTAAATATATTATGATGTTGATATTATGGTTGTATTTTTTTTTGTAAACATGGGTATAAAATAAACGTTTGTAGGCTATGTAGCGCCATTGATTTTATTTCTCACCCTCATGTGCAGCTTACATCCCGACCCCCATCTACTTCGGCGCTGTAATCGACACTACGTGCATGCTGTGGCAGCAGGACTGCGGCGTGCACGGCTCGTGTTGGGAGTACGATGTCACCTCCTTCCGATTCGTCTACTTCGGCCTTGCTGCCAGTCTCAAGTTCGTCGGGTTCGTTTTTATTTTCCTGACCTGGTACTCTATCAAATGCAAAGAGGATCGGTTGGAGCGCCAGCGCCCAAATCTGCCACCCCTGGGGACGGTGAGCGAACTCCTGTCTCAGGCTGGTGGTCGCAAGTGTCACGCACGTACTCGTTCGTGCCCGGCGTTTACGCTCGATCCTACACCGCTTCACCACGGCCACAGCAGCCAGAGCTGCCCGGGAAACGCTCTAAAAGCAATAACGCCCCCGGTGCGCCCGGTGCAGGCGGCTCATACCCACGCCCACATCTGAGGTTTAACACATCCTCTCCTCGTGCCTTCCTCGATTTGGGTGCAAAGCTTTTGCTGACGCCCTGCTGAGTATCATCGGTTTCTCATAGGCCTAAAAAGTTTATATCTAAGTTTATCTCTATATATACTGAAGTACTTGTTTAAGTGTGCATTCTTCATTGTGAAAGACATCACACGGTGCTAAGTGGGTTTGGGTAGGGTGAGGGTCGTTTCCTGTACCTCAGTATTCTGTCTTGGATAACAAGATGATTATCAAAACTTCACCACAAGCACAAATGGGAATCTGTTCTATGCAAGCTCTTCCGCTATGCTTCTCTGTGTAATGCTTCTATTGTGTATCTCTGAATTTAGTGCCCTTGCCCTGGGTCCTCTTGTCCTCCTCTATATATCTCTTTCCCTCTTTCCCTTTCTCATGCTGCCTATATTTCAAATATCGTCTTGAAATTTGCTGCTGAGTTCTTTAGACGTTTGGCCAGTATGGAGGGATGAGCGTCTGAATTGCTGAAATTTTCTAGAATTTTCCAAAAATTTTCTGCAATGTTGCCCCTCAGGGTTCAGCAACGTGGACCGTTAAGTTCTCCCGTGACTTATTTAAACCATCCTTTCGGATCCTTGCTCATTTTCCACGGAAATTTAGCATTCCTTTCCCGTTTCTAAAGTGTAGATGTAAATCCCAAATATGATCCCAAATATGAAAAAAAAAAAAAAAAAAAAAAAAAAAAAGCAACGCCAAACAAAAGAACATCCTTTGAGTTGAGTGAGTCGAGCGTTTTGGTTTCTAACACCTAATCCAACGTCGCACGGTTTGATCCCGGCAGACCTGGTCGCTGCTCTTACACTCCTTTCTCTGCAATAGGTTTACTAAACCGCTGTCGCAGTATTTTGATACTAACTGGAGACCGCGTTATATCTTCAGAAGGTTATAGGCATCGTCGCGTCGCGTCGCGTCGCGTAGCATCGGCTAGCTTGTAGATGTATATTCGCAGTTGTCCTGCAGGTAGAAATAGTCTCATTTTAAAAAAAAAGGGCAATATGCTAATCTCTATAACAAAGCCAACAGGTATTACATTAAACGCCTATAATGAATATAAACCTCTGATGCTGCATCATTTTACATAAATATAGTGAAGTTCTTTAGGTGTCTCGGATGGGGAGCTCAGCATGCTGGAGATAAATCCTGTCTGAATATGAATATAAATTTTATTCATAGAATTAAAAAAAAATAATAAATAAATAAGATGATGAATCTTTATGGCTAAACTTTTACTACTAAAAATGAACAAATTAAACTTGTAAGCCAGAGCTTCTGCATTTTAAAGATACCGTTTTAAAAGAAACTTTTTACAGAAATTACCTAAACAATAGCATCGTGAAATCCTGACCTTGAACGTTGAAACTTTACTCGCTGTTCAGTTTTCAGTCTAAAACACTGTATCGGAGATGTTTAATATTCTAATTTTTTTTTTTTTAGTTTAAGTGAAAAAATCTGGGATATCAGTGTTTCTCTCTCTCTCTCTCTCTCTCTCTCTCTCTCCTCTCTCGATTCTATGGTTTTTTTTCTCAAATATCAAACCAAACAAGTGTAATTCTGATCAGTGTTTTCATGTACATGATGTATCTGCTGCTCTTTCATTGGTCGAGGACTTTGAGCACCGACACATGGTATTAAAAAAAAAAAATAATAATAACGTCGCTTCGGTTCTAGAATTTGTTTGGAGACTTCGATTTTTCAGGATACGATTCGTCTCTTCATATCCAACGTGTACCAAAATAGCAAAAAAAAAAAAAAAAAAAAAGGTTAATAATGGTGTCAGTGAATAAGTACTCATGGACTGTGCTGTGAATAATAGAGAAGAAAAAAACTGCTTTTTTTTTTTTTTTTTTTTATTTTTTTTATTTACTGAATTCTGAAAAAGATAAATGAAAGTGCGAATCTAAAAAAAAAAATAATAATAATAAAGCAAATTTTTGTGCCTAAATTATTTAAGTTATATGTTGACATTGTTATTAAATGCGTAAACTGGTTTTCATTGTTTCTTTTTTTAAATAATATATAATTTTAGGGGTTTTTTTTCCAAGATATTTGATTTTTGTTTAATTAGCCTCCAGCACCAACAGACCCTTACATATCCCTTTATTATTATTATTATTATTATTATTATTATTATGGATGTTTTGGCTATGCGTCTGCTTTGTGAGGAACCCTGAAGAGTGACTGTATGATACAAGGTTCTTCTCAGTGCTGTACATCATAAACTGGAAATCGGTGTCATCGTCCTCTAATTGGCACCGATACACGTCTCTGATGCAACAAGACCCGAAATCAAGTATTGGTATTTTCATGTATCTCAAGTTGCGGATGTTGTTCAGCAGAATAACCAGAGTCGAATGTGGCCTCCACAGCCGAGCTTCTCCACCCTCAGCTCCGTCAGCATGCATGATGTGAGGCACTTAATTTGTCCACATAGATTAACTTCAGGTACATGTTTTTGTGGGGGAAGAACGTTATTTTTTATCAACATCTTATTAAAATGTATGTATATTTCAATGCATATTTATTGAAATAAAAAGACAAAGCTGTAAAGGAAAAGTTAGGAACCTCCTCAGAAACAGTAGTGAACACATCCTGTCAACACTTTTGTTTACAGATGTTTGATAATTGCCATTAAAAACAAGGAGATAAAAATAATTGTGTCTGTTTTGCGTCTGAATTTGGATTAAAACATTTATGTAAGGGAGGACCGGGTGGTGTAGTAACACGAAGGATTTTATAAAGTCTTTTTTCTTTCATTGTGATTGTGATCACAGTGATTTATTACAGTAATTAATCACAAAGCTAATTAAAGTCAGTTTTTAAATTATTTTGGAAGCCTTAATTTGTAAACGCTTTATATTTGCATTTTTTTTGTTTATTATAACAAAAATATGTTTTGAAACAGAAATAAGCACAACATTTTTTTTTTTTCAAGAAGTGGGAATTGTCCAGCTTTACTTTCTTGGACTTTCACAAAGCTCAGACACTGAAGACGTCTTTAAAAAGAAGTTAAATAAATGCATTTTTAAAATTCCTCCTAATTTATTTATTTATTTATTTTACTGAAAGTGGTGGCTTAGTGGTTAAGGTGTTAGGCTGATAGCAGAAAGACTGGGATTTGATTCCCAGCACCACCAAGCCACCACTCCAGGGCCCCTGAGCAAGGCCCTAAACCCCCAATTGCTCAGTTGTATTAAATAAAGAGATAAATGTAAGTGACTCTGGATAAGGACGTCTGCCAAATGCTGGAGATGTACTGTTTATTTCTGGACCTATTTTATTTGAACGTCCGCCATGTTCGTCGCTGTGATTAGGCTTATTACTATAGAAACCTTATGGCGCATTGATATAAACTGCCGGGACTGTCGAAGCAACGCTGTTAAATACAATTAATTTATTTATTATTATTGTAGTGGTTTTTATTATAATAAATCCGAGCTGAATTTTGTTTAAACGTCCTAAATCGTTTTTCGTCTGTAATGGACAACATATATCGAATAACTTTTTTAATAAGAATATAAAACCTTTTTTTCTTTAGTTTTTAAAGTAACTTTTGGACACAAAAACGTTTTTACCTTTTTAAATGTTAAAAAAAAGTTTTATTTTAGATATCTATGTACGCCTCAGTTAGCGTATTAGCATGTTTCCCTACGTAATTTTCGCGCGCGCGTCAACGGTTTCTGCGTTTAACTTCCGCTTTTAAATTGAGCCGTTTACCGTAAAACAGCTTAGATTTAATGTTAATACATCAAAATAATTAGATTTTGAACTTTGTGTAAATCAAACATTTTTTTTTTTAACGTTTATACATTAACAGAATGATTTCATTTCTTTACTGTTTATCATCAGTCGCATTATTTCCGCTCAGCTACAAACTGTTGTGTGGAAATGTCGCCACCTAGTGGTGTGTGCGGAAACATTAACCTGTCATTCATGTAAGTACACGACTGTTTATTTGTTATTTATAACAGCATGACCCAAAGTGCACATAAATAAATAAAAATGTCTACTTAAAGTGAGCAGAAAGACCAGACAAAGATGAATGTAAGAAAAAGCTGAACTTTTATTTTGAAATGACAAACTACTGTCAAATGACTTTGAATGAAATGAACAGCTTTTACCTGTTGAGCGTGAAAATATTATATATATATATATATATATATATATATATATATATATATATATATATATATATATATATATATATAATATATATATATATATATATATATATATATATATATATAATTTTTTTTTTTTTTTTTTTTTTTAAAGCAGCTCGGTTTGCTCTGTAGTACCACTTAAGCTGGAAAAAAAAAATATGTACAAAATAAATGATGAAATTAAGAAACACTTTCAAAAGCATTGTAGACCAAAACATACAATAATTATGTCTAATAAATACCCATCATTCTCCTTTTCTTCATACGGAGTGATACATCTTTACAGAGAAATAAGGCGGACTTGCAGAAAGCGGGGCCTTCTTGAGAATGGAACCGAATGTTGTGTTTAAAGAACGGCGCATGGCAAGGCAAAAAGCAAATACGTCTCTTGCGCTCGCGAATGATATACTAAGACAAAAAAAACGTGAATAACTCTGACATGCAGGAGCTTAAGGACGTTGACACTAAGTGTAGGAGGTGGAGTATGTACATCATGTCTACATGTTCCTCCATCCAGAGGACCTTCCAGCGTCACCACCTTCTTTAGAGATCTGGGAAATGGGCAACGTTGTTTTTTTTTTTTTGCATAAGAAGATACACGTTTGCATAATATATGCAGAATTCCTTCAAACGATTATTTGGAAAACCAATCATTTACATCCACAATCGATGTGGTCAATCCTTTCTGCCGAAAAACATCGAATTTTCGCTTAAACTGAAAAAAAAAAGGCATTGCAAAGACATAATCCTTCACTTCAGGCCAGAATAAAGTTTTAGAGTATTATAACTATATGTGTAACTATATTAATATATTACAAATGTTTTACGAAAATTGGCTTAATAAAATACTTTGTCAATGATGGAGATTAGAACTCTTACGAAGTTACATAAATTAGAAGATTTTAGTGTAATTCTCTCGATTGTAGGCAACAACATGGGCAATTAAGCAATTCTGCTCTTAGGTTTTAGGTAGGTTCTTTATACAATAGACCAGCAACCGTAGCTCTTTAACAGGCACATCGAGTAAACTTTTTACACACCGCTCGTCTCCTCCTTTTATTGCGCAACGACTTGATCAATTAATATATCACTGAAATGATGCGTAAAAAAAAAAAAAAAAAAAAAAAAAAAAAAAAAAAAAGGGGGAACTGAAATTTGCTTCACGTGGGGTTAGTGAGCGACCGGCGGGGGTGGGGTGGGGTGGGGTGGGGGACTGCACGTCTCATTTTCCAGAGCTCAGAGTGGCTCAGATACTCAGTTGGTGTTTAGAGATAATAAATAAACCTCGAATCCTAAAAGGAATAAATAAAATAAGTAGTAATGGTAAATAGCTATCACAGTTATGCAACGATTCTCCACGATGAGCATTTAATGAGATTATTAAACTGAAATCTTTTTTTCCTGGCATGTTAATAAAATAAACACAAACTCAAACTCTTTTTTTTTTTTTTTCAGCCTTTGTGCCAACGCTTTTCGCTCCCGAACACCGAAAAAAAATAGTGCGACGTTTTTACCGAGCGCAAAAACGGCAGCAACCCGTCTGCTCGAGTTTCATCCGTATTTTTACAGGTAAAGTGCTAATTGAGGAGCCTTTGGGGAGATTTGTGTACCATTAGAGATCCCAAATGAGCCATTTTGTGTAAGAGGACTCTTCCTCTAGCTTTGTGATTACGGACAGACCGCACAATCGTGACAGAGACGGGGGGAAAAAAAAAACACCCTAAAAGGGGTCTTTTTTTTTTTTTTTTTTTAAAATGCTGCCTTGAGTTTTGATGGAAATTCTCAGAAGAGCCAAATAGGGTCCATCACAGCGATGTATGGTCACAATACATTGCTTCCAAAAGCTAGAAAAAGTCCCTGAGGTGCATAATCAGCATTTTTTTTTAAAAGACTCCCATCTGTGCCCTGTGTAAAGTTCATATAAATAATCTTAGCAATAGTAATAAGATTAGTAACACCAATGTGGGTGACAAATTCAGCTCAACCTTCCCGGCCGTATGTACAAATATTCTCAAACCGGCAGCCAGAGACTTTGAACCCAAACGTTAGCTGCCAATTTAATGGCAATGGCAATAATAATAATAATAATTATAATAATTATAATCACTGCCAATATGTTGAAGGCAACTAACGCAAATTTCGATAGCCTTAAATTACAAAATGAAGTTAAAGCTGAATTCATTTACAATTGTATACTCTTTCATAGTGTTTAACATTTAATGCCCGCCCACTTTAGACTTTCACATACTCCATCACAGACAACTTCATGGCTTCTTCCAGCATCTGATTGTCTGTGAATGTAGCAGGTGGTTCAGGTACAGATTCTGACAAACCGATCAGCGACTCCAGGAGACCGGTGCCCTGGTCGCTGACTTGTGGAAAGCTGGGGTAAGCAGGCAGCTGAAACTGAAAAAAGTTGTCCAAGTGTTCATACTCCTTGAGAGAGTTGTACAGCGAGCTGGGTCCTAGACAGGGAAAGCCGTCAAAGAATTCCAGATCAGACTCCGAGGAGAGACTCAGGTCCATGTAATTATCAATGGAAGGAGACGGCGTGTTAGGAATCGAGCTGCTGTGAAACACAGTGTTGTCCTGATTCGCATTTTCGTCCAAGAGTTCGGACGCCGACACTGCTCTCTCCGCAGAGTTCGTTAGCGGCGTGCAGGCGTTATCGTCACTGTCCACCTTTTCCACATTGCTAAAGATACCGTAACCCACAGACGTCAGCTCAGTCCTTCTCTGCTGTTGGCTGCAGCTGGCATTCCTGCATTGTAGTGAGCATTCATCATTATCCGTGTCACTGAAGCTCAGGATCTGCGCGAGTCCGTTCGCGTCCACGTCCAGAGAAGACTGTTTACTCTGTGATGCGTCAGCTGCTTCCAGTTCCTCGCTCTGACCCGAGGAAATAGAAGAGTCTGTCATGTCACTGCTACAGCTGTTCTCTCCAGCTGCTGCTAATTCAGAGTTGAAATGAAAGCTTGAACTGTCCAGCTTACCGCTGCCCTCTGCTGGACGGGGGTCTCCAGGGCTCATTGTGGGCTGCTTGTCGGAGGTGGACTCGTTTTCAGAAGCGTGCTCTTCCAGGCGCTTTTCAAGATCCAGTTTCATGATGGTGTGAATGTAGTGGGTTTGGACACGACTAGGGTTAAATTCAATGCGACCCTCTGTGTTCCCACAACCATCCTTGGTGCAGCCACACGGGAAGGACGAGTGATCCATCTGTAGGAGACAAAAAAATGCAAATACTGCATATCAGACTACTGATAACATTCAGTACATAAACACGGGACTTTGGTGTGCATTATAATTCGGAATCAGCCATGTTGGGTTAATGTCGGATGTCAGTTACATTCTCTAGAATCCGAATGAAAGAAAGCCTTAGCGCATGATTGTTGTGTTTCCCACCTGACACTTGATGCCAGCCAAACTGCAGCTGCAGGTTTCAGGCTCACAGAAGCCCTGGCAGTCGCAGCCGCAGTCCTCTCGTGACATACGCAGCTCATGCAGCTGCCTCTTCTCTTCCTTGTCAATCTTCTTTACTCCAGCCGCTTTCAGAATGGCGTGCCGCCTCTTGGATGGATACGGATGGAGAAACGATCCACTGTCCAGGTTTACTCCACTGAGATCGATTTCTTCCTCTGGAATATCATCCACAGTCAGCCGGTCCGCCTCTTCCGATTCCTGGGTACCGTTCTTAGTCAGCTGTTCGAGGAGGCAAAGAGACGGTTAAGAATTTCTGTCGTCTATGTTTGTGTTTTATGCAGTATCTTTGATCTACAATTTATATACATACCTTCTGTTTTAGAGCCTCCAGTTTCTCCTCTTTCATTCTGTTCTTGATTTTCTCACGCCGTAGATGGCGCTGTTCGATAGCAAACTCGGCCAGCGTGTAGCGTCGTTGTGCGCTGTGCCTCTGCAGCATACCCAGCGTGCATCCGCCTCTGCTGGGTACACTGGTGAAGCCCTGACACCGTGGAAAGAAGAAGACGGTCACCTGATCAAACTGCACGTTGCCTCTGCGTGGTCTTTTGGTCTTTTTGAGGATGGAGGTGGCTTTGGGGGGGAAAAAAAAGAAAAAGAGTGAACTTTTGTTTGTTTTTTTAAAAAAAAAAACCAAAAACAAAAAAAAAAAAAAAAACCTCAGGCATTCATGAAAAATAGGCATGTTTGGGCACGAAAGTGCTATAGATGGATGTGCCGAAATGCTTTTCTCAGGAACTCATTAGGGAGTATTTCGTTAGAAAGAGTGCCAGGTCTAATGAACAGACATTATCATATGATCTAACTTTCATCTATCACTGGATGTCAGAGACCGCAAATACTACAAACACGAGGGTACACTGACGAAAAGTACACATCATCATAGGCCGAAGATTAGCATCAGTTTTGGCTGAAGACGAGAATTTCTGGACCTAATAAATGCATCACTTTATTGTTATTAGTAAGCCTGGGATTTCCTTTAGGCCATGATGGTGCAATTAATCTGAAAGCTTAGTCTACTTTTAAACCGTGAGTCAATGGAAATTCAAGTCTTCCAGTGACAAGAAGAACGGATGGAGCTAAGATCAAGCAGCGCAGCTATCTGAGACGTACACACAGCTGTCGTATGCCTGCTTAGTGGCTAGTTCAATGTCACCAGCCAAGATTTCCTTTTGAGTTAAAGACATTGGAATGATACTTATGCAGAAAGGAGGCGTTTACAACAAAACCACAGAACGACCCAATGTGGGAACATGACTTTTGGGAAATTCCACTTCCTCTGCACATCTGAGTAAGACAGGGTTGCTCTTCCATCCAAATAATGCACACCAGTTCTTATCTGCAAATCATCTCCATAGATGAGTTTCATGAAAACGCACAGCCTGCTGGAAACCCTGGTGTGTACATATGTACAGGCTATCAGATTCTACCAGCTTTTTTATTTCAGAATCACTCACTAATTAAAAGGTTTTTAGCTGCACAGCCGAATCATCTCACATTCATTTCTTTTAAATGCCTTCCTATACTTCTGCATTTAGCACCTGTATTCTGCCAGGTAAAGACAAGGCTCAGTGACCCCCCCCCCCTTCTCTGGTTTTAGTGCTTGCTGTATCTACTGGCATTCTGCCCGTTCACTGGAACTTTGCCCTGCCATCCTGGGAATCTCACAACTGTTTACCCGGTTTCCTTGACCTTAGTGCTCCCACAATTTCCATCAGAAAGGCACAAGAACAGCAGGCGTGTGTGCAGGATACACAGTGCCGCGCCTTTTAAGTTCCTTAAAATTAGCTCGGAAGCTACAAAGTGACCTTGTCGAGGTTCAGAGCCCGAATTGCTCCTGGAGAGCAATTTTTAAAAAAAGGGAAAAATGTTCCTTAATATGCTTCTGCAGTTCATTCCCACAGGACGCTGCCTACAAGAATATCTGCAGAGAGCAGACAGCGATGGAATAAGACGGAAGCCGTACTCACCACTGAGCGACGCTGCCGGTGAGCTCGGGTTACTGGGCGTAGAGTCCAGGGTGTCGGAGTAGCAGCTCTCGCCATCCGAGTCCCAGCCGGAGTAGGCAGAGGAGGAGAGAGACGAGGGAGAGGACGAAGAGTAGCATGGGTCCTCCTCCACCTCCTCAAACTTCCTCTTGAGAAGCCCACTCATGGCGCCAAAGTGCTAATCTGCGAGAAACAAGAACGACACAAAAACTTATTGCCAATTCAAGGATAAGTCGATATCAGAAGGTCTAATTGTAAAGACTGCACCACCTCCAAATTCCAAATCAGCCAAGCGAAAACATTGATCAACAGAAAAAAGGTGTCTGCAGAATACATCAAGTAGGCATGATTATTATGTAGCTCTTACATGCCCGTCTTCCCACTACCCTCTCAGACAGACTGCTTGTGCAGCCACAAAGACAATCAATTCTTTGGGTAGAAGAAGAAACGCCAGTCTACGCTTCTGGCTTTAAGGAGCACAAGTAGGAGGAGTTTGCACACTTTTTGTGCCCCTGGTGGCTATCGGCTCATGCATCTATTCTGCCCTGAAGTAACGTTGACGTCTCTGCTGACACGTGTGGAGGAAGACAGGGAAGAACAAACATACCTCTAAGCTAGTTCTAAAAAACCCCAAGATGTACACATGCTGAAATTATGCAACGTGATACACTGAATGAAATGCAATGTGCAGAGTGCATCAGCTAGCATGTAGCTTTCAAACACTTTTACTTCTCATCGAACACAAGTTTAGCTACCACAGGGTTACCACACACATTTTGGCTAAAGACCAGCAGTCATTAACAGAATTTGTTAAACCAGATGTTCAACCATTTGAATATGTATTATATCATGTGCAAACAAATCCAAACCGGGGCCTTGAATGAGGTATTCCAGCTCACCCAAGCAGATATAGCAGCAACACACACACCTATAATTACACACCAAAAGTTATCTGAAATCTGGAACCACCTGCACACCATGCCATGTCCTTTTTAACAAGACGATCACACACAATCAAAAGTGCCCTTGTCTCTGAACAGAAATTCCCCACGTGCAAATGCATGCTTGGTCAACATGATCTAACCCTGTTATGCAAGTGTGGGTAAACAGTAACGTCTACAGCACGTCCATCGAGGCAGTGACGTTTCTCACTTGCACAATCAGTTACACAATAACTTTCTGATAGTAAAGGTTGTATTCTGATGATCATCATTAGCACACAGTAGTTATTGCTTTTAGAATTTTTTTTTTTTATTATTATTATTATTTCTATGCAAAGCACAGACAGAATATATCCTGAGCCCTAAAGTAAACCTGACATGTCTCATCTTGCAGCGGTGAAAGTAATACTTTGCCTCTACAGGCCTGTAAGGCTGCATCCAGGCCTCTACTGTAAAATCTGTAAAAGTTTGCATACATTCTAAGCTTTTGAAACCATTATTGCGTTATCGTGTTTCGTCGTTAGTATCTAGCAGTGCTGAAGCATCTGGGCGCAACATCTGTTGCTTTTATAGCCGTGCTTTTTAACCTGTACCTATGACTCAGATACACAAACACAAGGACACACAAGATCAACTTACACCTTCCTGAGATCTGCTTGTGTGTCTGGCAGAAAACAAAGCCCTTGAAAAAAAAAAATCCCTGAGGAGATTCACCAGAGAAGCTTTAATTAAGAGTTGTGGACAGAAGGACTGGGAGGGGGTAGTTATGAGGATAGTGAAGAGAGAGAAAGAGAGAGAGAGAGAGATAGAGAGGGAGAGCTCAGGACCCTGGTGTCAGAAGTGGGTCATTGTCTCGACTGTAGCCTACCTGACAGCCTGATTGGCTAATCTTGTTTAACAGGCAGAAACAATGAAGACAAGCTCATTCCAGTAACGGGGGAGCATGTGTACACACACATACCCCTGGGCTGGAGAAATCCTGGAAAACATCCAGATTTCAAGCAAAAGTCAATCTCTTTCTCTACCAAAGACCTCCTATTAAAAGCAGATATTATTCTTTATGGCGTAGAGCTGGACTTGCTCTCCAGATAGAGTCAGGAACAATCACTTAATAAATCTCACCACCCCATAAGGGATGAGATACAGCAAGCGAGAGAGTAGGTTGTGTGGGGGTTTTTTTTTCGCAAAACCATCAATTATGCAGCACTGTCATTCCATTAAAATGTGCGTTCAGGAGGAGAATGGCAGCGCCGCCATGAGGTATTCCTCACGCAGTTGTCGGTGGTAGTCAGGAGGTAGAGCTTATGCGAATAGAGGTTGTTTGCTGTAGCAGCCTGCCACAGAAACTGGATCTACCACTACAGTCAACTATGAGCGCTGATAAAACGTTACTGATGTGTTCCACACACAGCCTGTCAAAGCTTTAGCCAAAAAAAAAGCTGTTTTATAGGAAAAATAAGAGGGGTCGACATTACTTCAACTATTTATTACATATTATTTGTAGTTAATAATAGCAATTAACTTAGTACTAGTGCTCCACGGAGCAACATTTCTATAAAGACAGGGTTTTAAGGTGATAAATGTAATATTAAAATTCTTTATAGGAGCAAAAGAACAGCAAACTGCAAGGGAAAAAAAAAAAAGTAGAGCAGCCTATCTGAACTACTCTATTGCCTCACACACTTACACACACCAGGTGCAGAGGGATTGACTTTGCCCCGCCAGGTTGCAGTGCAGCACGTCCACAAAAAGATAACACAGCATGTGTTTTTAACATGTGCCAACTACAAGAACACACTGTGTGCAACACTCCTGATGTGCAACACCTGTATTTGTAGATAGTGAAAATCTTGATGCATGCTTATGCACACATTACTAATAATGACATCATTATTCACAGGTGTGCACCTTACTGGAAATGCAGCACATAACATAAGCTGACACCTTTTTACGCAGGAAGAGAAACACTCCACCTGCTGGCGCAGCCACAAGAACTGCCGCTGTCTGAGGAGCGTTTCCAGTCAGGCTGAACACCCAACAGTCAGCCGTGCCAGAGACATTCTGTTCCTGTGGTACAGCCCATGCACGGCACACAGCCTTTCCAACTAGTAGCCTGTACACTCGTACGTGCAGGCGGGAGATGGATGGAAAGGAGGACTTTAAACAAATAAATAAAGCGATGGCTCCAACCACAGGAATTCTTCTCTGGCAAGGTGACGTATTTTACAGAGCATGGCTGTGCTATCGAACCCAGATGTGCCGACGAGAAAGAGGGAGAGAGAGAGAGAGACTACGCCTAGGACAAAAATCCTTCGCAGAACAATTGACCCCATGAGGTTCACAAACATTCCACAGAACTGTTCAGAAGGTTATGTCACAGATGTGCTCGCCATGTACTCGGAGTTCCCGCCAACTGTGTTTTCCACTCCCTTTCATGTGAATCAGTGCTATTTAAGAAACAAGACATAGACCATGTCAGAAATGCTTCGAACAGGGCCACCGCAGACCTCAGCACAATTAACAAAGGCAAATTAAAAGTTCCACACTTTTACAGCAAGTGCTAAGAATCAGATATGCCAACAGTCGAACAAAACACTTGCTGCCGGAACAAAGTGTTTAATAAAATTCTACCTGTGGAGCATAAATTTTTTGGGGGGAAAAAGGAGGGAAAGAGGAAGACGGAATAGATCGAACACATTCTGGGAGACTTTCTATCCAGTACATCACAACCCAAAACTTAAAACCTAAAAAATTTCTGGGTTACACCACTTTAGTCTTCCCCAACCTTCTCTGCCTCTCTGTGGTGTGTGTGTGTGTGTGTGTGAACTGATTGGTACAGCAGCCACTAGACAAAAGGTGAGCTTCAAGCCTGCTTAGAACTGTACATTATGGTATGTGTTGCATATGTTTAACAGAACAACGTGTAAAAGTCACGTTGGAGGGAAAGTGTTCTCAGATCCAAGACATTACTGTCAGATTGGCTTTTAAAGAACACAGTAACACGTGGCACAAGAATGCATTATAAAAAAAATAAATATTAAAATAGCAAATTTCTTTTCGTGCATTTCGGTTAAAAAAAGGCTGTTAAAATGTCTCCCAGCACTGAATCTAAACAAAGACTGATGCGCTTTTGGGAACATGATTCCCTCCAACAGCCCGGGTGAGGTCGCGCTAGAGACAGCGGCATCCCATCATTTCACCGAGTTCAACCCGAATTCACACTCGCACAATGGAACAAGGGCCAAGTGACTAATATTTACTGGGGGGAAAAAAACCCCATAATAACTAGGAATTTGTAAGCACTTAATCCGCTAATATGCGCCATTTATAATTAATGACCTTCCAGATTCAATAAAAAAAAAGTTGAAGTTTTCCACGATCGGTTAATTAATTAATTAATTAATTAAAGCGCGTCCATTTCCACGATTGCCGTCACTAATCGCGAGACGCACTGAAATACTAACGTGAAGCCATTGAGATGAAACGGAGCGCTGTTTAATCATGTCCAAGCCTCCAACACCGAGCGGTCTCACACACACTGACCCCCAATCATCCCTCCTGTTTAATGCTAATGACAATTAACACCAAGTCATCAGCAGACTGAGCCAAGTAACACACCACGGAGCACCAACTAACTACCCGCAGGGGCAAAGAATGTATCCGGATACGCAGAAATATTCATTTAAAGAACGTCCGAGTGCAATGGAAACTCCGACAGCAGGAACATCTGTTTTATTTTATTTATTTATTTTAATATATCATTATTAATTACTAGCTATTAGGGTTAGTGGACTATTTATACCAACAAGATCATGTTTAGGGTTCCTGGTTTAAGATCATTATTCTAAAGGAACATGTTCTCTTTATCATTTGTTTCCATGATTAAAAAAAATTCACTGTCAATTAGTCCGACTCACACACACACACACACACACACACACTCACTCACTCACATAAAAATGATGACCTCAGTGGATCTTTCCCTTGTTGCAGTGACGAAAGGGAACATTGGAAAGTATTTGGCTTTCCCTTCACTCGAACCCGAGACCAGCGATTAAACACACACGACACCAGCGCGACGTTTAGAACCTTTACAATAATAATAATAATAATAATAACACCCGATTTTAACAAATAACAATACTAATAATAATAACGCGTCTGCTTACCAACAAAGGGACTGAGTATCCGATCACCATTAGTAAAAATCACAGGAGATTTCTTTTAGGGGGGGAAAAATGACGGAAATGGTGTAAAAGTAATCCAGACAAACACGACCGCGCGGAGGCTTTTGTGTCTTTCTGCTGTAGCAGCTGAAGCGTTTTTGCCTTGTCTGAGGCGGACCTCTCAGTAGCGCAGCCTTTTTCGTCAGTGGAAAACTCCCTCCTGGCGTCTGACGCAGGCGGTGACACACACACACACACAGAGAGAGAGAGAGAGAGAGAGAGAGAGACCTGCCCACGCTGCTTCCTGCTTTCCCGGCGATCTGTCCTCACGTAACATCACTACTTACAATCACTTAAAAATAATGGGAACAAATCCAAAACAGGACGTGCCGTAGCCCAAAGCAAGTCGCTCATCACACTTTACAGTCAATGTTCCACCCTCAATCTAAAATAAACCTCACTTTTAATTGTTAACTTAACGATCAGGGCTCATTTACTGCCGTCTCAAAGCTTCACTTGTTGGAGATGTCTTCACATGAAGCAGCTACCATTTCCCAGTTTCTGACTCAAGTTCAGACAAAATCATGATTAAGAAGATCTGGTAAATAATTACATCATGGATTTGCAGGTGATTGTGACTGTACTGTGATGATTTAATGATCTGGTCTGCTTTGAACCTTGATATCCATGAGAAAGTGGCAAAATGTCATAAAGCTAAAGAACTAAATACTAAAGCGCCGCTGCATCACTGGCTTTACTGTATTAGTGAAGTTATAGGTATACAGTATGAGTAGTTTATACAGATTTAAGATGGGTTTTTTTCCCCCCCCCCCCTCCATTTGGCAGATCAGTCGTAGCCGGTGTCAAGAAGATTGTTGTGACCCCTAGACAGTTTTTATTTTCTTTAATAAATAACAAGAAAAGTTAAAACAAATTCTAATTTGACCTTTCATGATTTTTTATGTAATAAAAACGAGTTGATTTATGTTTTTCTAATTTAAAAAAACCTGTTTTTCTGATTGTATGTCTTCATTTCATCACTCCTACTGACGTGTACCGCGAGTGAAGCCTTCAGCTTTTTTTAAAGTAAGTTATGCCCTTTATTTAATTTATATAAAATTACACGTGACTCTTGGAAATTATGTTATTACAGCATATAATTGTCCGTAATTTGTTTTGTTTTTGTTGTTATGTGATCGTGGTGATATTGATAAGTTTTTGTGATTTTCTTGTTCACTTGACGGAAAGTGAGCTGACAGTCTGCGGCAGGTGGATGAGTGTGCATTTGCACCGTATTGGTTGTTTTTATGCCTTGTTTTTGCAGGTTATCGTTGCTGATTGCGTGCCCCCTCGATGGAAGCCACATGCCTCTTTGTTAGTTATGGTCGTGCGCCGGGACTGGATCAAACTCACCTGATTTTGATTTCTAACACTTTACATTTCCAACATTTTGGCAGAGGTAGTTATCCAAGACGGCTTAGATTTATCTCATTAATCCAGGCAGTTAAAGGTTAAGGGCTTGTTTCAGGGCGCCCGCAGTGAAGTGTTGCTCGGAATTGAACCTACGATCTTCCGATCAGTCCAGGTTGGGGTTTAATTAGAGAAATTCGACGCCACTGACAATCACCTGTTAATTATAATAATTAATACTGAATAATCCGGTCAGGGTGGATTTTCTCTGTATCTACACTTGTAGCTTTCATTACCGTGTCCTCAAAAAAACAATCCTTAAATTCAATTAAAAGAAGAAGTACATGGGTGCGGCCTGGAACAAAACACAGGTGCCACATTTGACGCATTTAGCGACATTAACGTCCCTTAAGGGCATGAGGGAGAATTCCTGGTTCCTGAGAAGAAGTGACGCCTCCCATTTCCTTCTACTGAGAAACCGCCTCTGCTGAACCGCCTGTGTTCTTTTAATACACAGGAAAGTGTTGAACGCACACCCATAACAGCTCAGCCAAATTCAACTCACACACACACACACACACACACACACACATACACACACACATACAATAATTCATTAAAAGCGAGTTCACCAGTGTGAAGCTGTGTGGGGAAGTGGTTAAAGTTTTGGGCTGCTAATTGGAATCGCTGTTTGATTCCTAATACACTTAAGTTGCCACTGTTGGGCCCCTGAATAAGGCCCCTAACCCCCAATTGCTCAGTTGTATGAAAAAGCTTAAAGTATGACCCTCTGGATAAGAACGTCTGCCAAAAGCTGTAGATGTAACTATCATTATTTACAAGCCACATCTGTAGGACCCAGAATTCCAGCAGTACAATGAAAAGTCTCAGATGGAAGAGGAGGCTCCAAGCTTTTGTACCCCATAGTGGTGAATTAAACAGCAGTGTCAACACAGGTGTAAAGTTAAGCTGGTCCTCGTGGTGGGGTTTTGGACAAACTAGCAGTGTGTACACAGCATGCTAATCGTGCGCTGCTAATTAAGAGTTGTTAGGTCCTCATGTCTTAGTGAGACACAGTAAACAATCTGCTTCCACCTGAGTGATAGTTTCAAAGCGAGTCATCGTCTGCGTCTGCTGCATTTTATCAGTCGAACCCGAAATGCTCTCGTTGTTACTGCGTGACTTCATTGGTAATGTAAAATCATGCAACGAGTAAACATGAACACAAGTGACAGTTTTAATGTTTACTCTTAATCTTGTCCTCATACCCAGTTTATTGTTTGTTTCTGTGGTGGAGCCGTAAAAAAAGATGTCTGGCAGTGTAGACAGCCCCAGCGTCTGTGCAGGCAGACAGTCTGTCTGTCTGTGATTAACTCACCGTTTCCTCTGTGCTTTTAGACATTATTGATGCTTGTCTGCATGACCAGGCAAAGCAGTGTGTCACAGTTCTGGATATATATCACTCTTTTTCACACACACACACACACACACACACACTCGGTCGCTGCAGTACGCACAGTATCATCTGCCTCGGGAGGTTATATTTAAGGAACAAAGCAGATTATTGTCTCAGACGATTTTTTTTTTTTTTACAATAATAGTTTTTTATACTGCGTTGATCTGTCAGGACCTCATACTTGTTTAACTGTTTACAATAATACTAAATAGCTGGTTGGGTGGGGATGGATGAATGGATGGATGGATGGATGGATGGATGGATGCACACACATGCGTTCACCAGAGCAAGTTCACCAAACGTGTAGCTGTGTGGGGAAGTGGTAGCGCAGTGGTTAAGGTGTTGAAGATCAGTGGAAACACTTAATTTGCCACTGTTGGGCCCCTGAGCGAGGCCCTTAACCCCCAATTGCTCAGTTGTACAGTGTGTAGTAAAGTTCAGAACAGTGAGGAAATCTGTATGGATGTTGAGGAACATCACTGCTTCTTTGGAAGTTAAAAATAACTGACACTAGAGAGACCTTCCTTAAAGCTTCTCTGCTTACACAAGGCTTTAGGCGTTAGTACAAAAACCATAACTGCTGTTATAAGTGTGGTTAAAGATGGTAGGTTCAAGTCCCGGTACCAGCAAGCTGGACCCAAACTGCTTAGTTTGATGAAAAATGAGATAAATGTAAATCTTTTGGAATAAGAGTGTCCGGAGCAGTCGGGGGGGGAATTGTTGCTCAAGGGTCCAGCGGTGGCAGCTTGGTGCTGAAAATTGAACTCATGATCTTTGGATGAGCAAGCCAACCCCTTAACCACTGAGCCACCACTACCCCTAACACTAATCAGAATTAGAGATGTAACAGCGCTAAACGCTATTATAAATGTAGTGTAATGTATTTATCTGGGCTGTGGAGGGAAACGGTGGGTCGGTGTGTAAAGCAGCACTTTGTAAGACAGAACAGCTAACATTTAATGCTAAACAGAGAAAAAGCTGCCGGTAATATAGTCTCCTCACACAGCCCACAGGTTGGGCTTCCTTTTCCAATCAACTGTTTTTAAGTGCTTGTTAGCTCTTCTAGTCCATTCCAGTAGAACAGGTTTGCTTCATTTACATGAATGAATAAAAATGAAGTTTTTGCACGAGTCGGTTCTCTGCCCGCAGATGATGTTTGATGACTTTTCTTCACTTGAAGCACCTGCGCCGGTTAGAAGGTTTCGCTCTCACAAATAAGTGGTAACATTTAATGATAGTGAAAGGACAATTGCATGGCATTGTGTGTGTGTGTGTGTGTGTGTGTGTGTGTGTGGACAGACTCTGTAGGTGTGTGAGGAAATGTGCTCACCTGGACATTTGCAAGATCTTCAGCAATTTGCATATTAATAGCGAGCAAATATCATTGTAGAGTGCAGCGTCTACACACAACTCCCCAACCCGAATGCTGAAGAGTTCCTCACTTCCCAAACTACAAACACACCTGACTTAACACACAGGTGCAGATCAGTAATTAAAGTCAGGGTCAGACACCGAACACACGCCGAGGACGAGTGAGCGTTCTATGAGTAATCTATACTCACACAGTATCTATACTCACACAAATCTATAAAAACAGCAGCAAAACAAATTAAATCCTGATTATTATTATTATCATCTTTTCTTTCTTTCTTTCTTTTTTTTCTTTCTTTCTTTCTTTCTTTTTTTTTTTGCTTTCTTTTTCTTCTTCACTCTTTTTTTTTCTTCTTAGCTTTTCTTTCTTTCTTTCTTTCTTTCTTTCTTTCTTTTTTTCTTTTTTTATTTCTTCTTCCTTTCTTTCCTTTCTTTCTTTCTTTATTCTTTTTTTTCTTCTTTCTTCAACCTCTAGCTTTCTGACACTCTTTTTCTTTGTTGTTTTTTTCGCTTCTTTCTTTCTTTCTTTCTTTCTTTCTTTCTTCACTCTAGCTTTTCTTTTTCTTTTTTTTTCTTTTTTTTTTTCTTTCTTTTTTCTTCACTTCTAATCTTTTTCTTTTTTCTTTCTTTCTTCCTTTCTTTCTTTCTATCCGTTGCACTCTTTTTTCTTTGTTTGTTTTTTTTTTTTCTTTTCCTTCTTTCTTTCTTCAATCTAGCTTTTCTTTCTTTTCTTTCTTTTTTTTCTTTTTTTTTCTTTCTTTCTTTTTCTTTTTTACTTTCTTCCTTCTTTACTTCTTTTTTCTTTCCTTTCTTTCTTTCTTCACTCTAGCTTTTTTTTTCTTTCTTTCTTTCTTTCTTTCTTTCTTTCTTTCTTTCTTTCTTTCTTTTTTTTCTTTTCTTCCTTCTTTTTTTTAAAACCTAAAATGCTCAAATTTTGTTTTCTTCTCTAATTTCCACAAAGCACACAGAAAATTCCAGTGAACACTGAGACTCACAAATATTTGCCTTTCCTTTCAATAAAGCAGTTCCAGTGGAGGGGGAGGGGTGCCCTCGCTTACAGCCGCTGAATCAGTCCTGCATATATTAGCCACTCTCTCTTTAAAAGTGTGCCAGAGTCTTTGGTGTGGACGACGCCCCACAACGAGCACAATAATGGCCCTCAATGCTTACCATCTGCAAGAGTGAAAAAAAAAAGCCAGCGCTGCACGTGCTGTGTATTGCACCTCACCAGTGCACGCATTCATTCACACCAGCCAGCTTCGTAGTCTGTAATGAGCGCCTAAGTCGAGGAGTTGTGTACAGTCCTGTCTAAAGTGCTGTACATCGGGGTGGAGTGTTCAGGAATACTGGCATAGTGTAAGGGTGTAATTACAGGCTGCAGGAATCACAGGGTCCAGGCAATAAAAAGAAAACAAAACCCAAAAGTTTGGAAGGGTGTACAGTACAGAGTGTGTGTGAGTTTTGATTTGCTGTGTTTGCAGTACGAGAGGGGTGGTGGTGGTGGTGGTGGTGATGAGGGTTGAACACATGTGAGGTGGTCACGGTGAAGTTCTGGGAACAGATTGATGGCACCAGCTGTCCCTGAGAAGAGAAAACAAAGCCAGACAGCTGGTCACCTGTAACTGCAACTAGTGCTTAGAGTGCAACTCCGGGGCGACTATCGAGCAGGAGGGTCAGTTACTGACACACGACACACGGCTCAGCGTCGCAGCAGTATTTAATCAAATCTCTTCAAACGCTCGCTCTAATAATCGCTCAGAAGTACCCATTAAATACAGACATGGAATTGTGGCACTGCTTTGTTATGTCCAAAACAAACAATGCAATTTATTTCTAATGCATTAAGTTTCATTTAAGGAGAAACAGAAAGAAGATCATACTCAGAAAGAAGATCATACTCGCACAGGCAGCTCAGAGAACAGCGACGCCCTCCTCCCCCTCCAGCCCATTGCCGACCAATTACAGCGCAGCCACTCTGCTCTACTCAGAGACAGAAGAATTCAGCCAATGATGTGACATCATCAGATGCCCATTAAAGGAGAGGTTCTCCTTTTTTTTCTTTGAAGAAGAGCAAAAGAAAAAACGGGAGGCCCTTTTCCCCCCTCCGGAACTTTGTCATCAGGGGTTTAGAGACAAAGCACTGTTTGTTTTTCCTTCCTTTAAACTTTTTCTGCTTCAGGCACTATTCAATTTTTTTTTTTTAACCCTTTATAGAATAAACGTGTGCAGCTGTAATGAAACGATCTGTTGAATCAAAGTACTCAACATTACAGTTTCTTCTCGTCTCTATTTTCTTGGTTCGGTTCAGTCCGTGCCGTGACTGGACACTGGCTGTTTCCAATAGTCGCTTTCAGCTCCAACAAATGCTCATTATTCTTAGTCTGACCTCAGTGTGTATGTGTGTTTTCCCCTTCACAGAGTTTCTGCACATGTCTTCAGCGGCGGGGTAAATGAAAAAAAAAACCCACTCGAGTTGCTTTGTTTACTTGGCAACATGGTGAGCCTGTCTGACTAACGCATTCATGAGTCTATCTCTCAGGAATTCAGTTCTACGTCTGCAACGCTGATTTACAGATTGTTAGGGATTAAAGCCGTCATGTTGCAGAATGCGCGCTAAGAGTCGTAGGTATGACTTCATTCGCTGGAAAAGAAATCAAATGGATCCTTATTTGAGGGAAGAAATGACAAAGATACTTATTCTGGGCTGAAAAAAAAAGGGCGAAGTAAAAATATACTCGAGCGCAAAAGTGAGGGATAGGTAGACGTACACGTCCTGAAGAAAATATATCCATGGTCATGAATTTACAGCTGAACAGGTTAATGATGAGCGACAAGAGGATGACCTTACAAGAGACACCTTGTCAATCCTCTGACCACTAAACAAATTCTTCACCTCTTTTTTTGGTATTAGCAGGGGCGCCGGTGCGGTGGGGGATGTAGGATGATTCTCGCACTTTGGGGCCCCAACAGATCTGTTTTATTAGTAGTAACAGTGCGGAATGGCTGTGGTAGGGGGTCCAACCTCAACCTATTCTTTTTTAGGGCCAAAAACGCTAGAACTACCCTTGGCCTTTAAAATTACACCGGATCTCTCCGGTGTGCTGGCATTTGCTCTGGCATTATCCAGTGCACCTTTATCCATTTACATTCTCATTTTCTTTAGCAGTTGAGGGTTAAGTGCTTTGCTCAGGGGCCCAGCAGTGGCAGCTTGGTGTGGGTGGGGAAAAAACCCCATGATCCTCCAATCAGCAGTCCAACACCTCAACCAAATGGCCCGCCAAGCATAATTCACAAATCATGTTTTGCAAAGGCAGCACAGTGGCTTAGTGGTTAGCACTGTTGCCTCACAACAAGAAGGTAACGGGTTCGATTTTCGGGCAGAGGCTTTTCTGTGTGGAATTTGCATGTTCTCCCTGGTGCTTGCATGGGTTTACTCCGGGTGCATTTAGTCGCTGACTGATCTCGACCACATGCCCACCAAACAGCGCTGTAATATTCAGTGAGAAGGGTTTGAGATTGGAGCTGAAGTCTCCAGTAGACTATAAACCACAGATGTTGGGGTGATTTAAACAGTGCTGACATTTTTAACCACACGAAAATATGAGAAATATCGAGAGAACATTTCTGTTAGAATAGTTTTTAATCCACATTTTACCAATATTTACAATAGATTTACTGAAGTATCATTAAATATAACTGTGGTATTATAATATTATTAATTTAGACAGGTCATGTATATACAGTATAAATACACATCACGAATGAGAATGGTCTGGTCCCCAGGGGTGTCCAAAAAATATTGACTCTGTCCCCCATTTAAGAAAGTTTGGACACTCCTGATTTAAATCTTTTATTGCCTTTCAATATTATTAACTTTCTAAATTCATTTGATAAGTTATTGTGGCTGTATTATAAAAAAAAACACAGCACACACTTGTATACTGTCTGCTAAAAACATAAATGAATTAACTGCACCTGACTTGTGTGTGTGTTTGTGTGTGGTTTTTTTTGTCATGTGCCCAGAGAGCTCAGCATGGCAGAAGAAGTCAATAGTCTGCCGTGTGTCTGTCAGTTTGTTTTGCGAGACACTGCACCACTTCCTGTCTGCAGTGTTTACATGCTGCACACGTGTTCCCGGAGTTTTCTCCCTGCTTTTGTGGCTCAGAGAGGCCATTTAACTCATCTGGTAACTGCAAGTGCACCTGCAAAAATAGCTGTTTATATACGCGAGTTCATAATACAACAACTCAGATGAGACGACTCCTCATGCAGTACAACGGTATATATATATATATATATATATATATATATATATATGTACACAAGTGGGGGTGGCATGTGTCATGTGCATCTCAGCAAAACTGCAATAATAGCTATGTCCTGAAACTGAAAGCTGGTGTGTACCTACCCATCGAGCTATTAGGAAGAGAGAAAAAAAAATACATATTATTAATGCTATTGCATTCTCTCACATGTAGTTGCCTGTAATTGTGTTGCAACAGGAAGCAACTATCAATATTAAATGGGGAAGTGGTGGCACAGTGGTTACGGTATTGACCTAATACCAGAGACCGGGGTTCGTTTCCCAGCACCACCAAGCCACTACTATGGGCCCTTGAGCAAGGCCCTTAACCCCTAAGTGCTTAGTTGTATAAGTGAAGAGATAAATGTAAGTCGCTCTGGATAAGGGCGTCAGCCAAACGCTATAAATGTAAATATGTGGGATATTTACAATCTTGTTTAAATGTTTTGCTTATGTTTTACTTTCACTTTCAATTTGCCAGCACTAACAGTGTATATAGGGAGGATTTTAAAGGATGTTTGACAGGGATTTTTTGCACACCAATTCCCATGACATCATCCTGTCAGTCATTACTGTTGAAAACTGAAGAGCGTGGGCCCGAAAGCCGCTGCATGTGAGACTGAGTGGAAACGCTGGGAGTTTGTCAAAAACATGGAGAAGAAAAACAAACAGAGTTTTACGATGAAATTATATTTAATAATTTTTTTCTGTTAAGTGAATTTATTTCATACTGAAGTGAAAAGATGTTAATTGAGAAAAGTTTATAATTATAAGGTTTGTCCTTATTATTGTCCTGAAATATGACATACAGTGGAATTAGTTGTTATAGTGAGATTATTTCAAGTTCATATTTCATTTACTATATTTATCAAAGCCCAGATAATAAATAAGATGAAGTCGATTCCATTTTTAAAGTTTATTTATAATATAAAGCCCTTTTAGTTGATTTTTTTCAGAATAACTGCGTATATAAATAATTGTAGGATGACATATATCATTACCGTGAAAGTAATTAATCATACCATGAAATAGAAATTTGCCCCTCCCCCCAAAAAAGGGCTACAATGTGCTGCCCCGAAAACAATTCTTAGTATAATTTACCACTTATCATAAAGTAAAAACACATAAAGAAAGAAAAAATCAAATTGCTAATAGAATAAGTGTGTATGCTGTTTTACTTTGGCAGGTGCATGTCAGCGTCTCCTGTGATGTAATACAGCATGGTGTATGTTAGGGTTAGGGATTAGATGTCAGGGTGACGGGGTTGAGATTATAGGATTCTAGAATGATCTGATCCAGTCTCACCTCCTGGAATTACTGCTCTGTTCCCAGTACTACCAAACTTAAACCGTTAAACCTTGGTTACGGGTAGTAGGAAAGAAATTCTGATGTACTACATCCATACTGATATTGTTGATACTGTCACCTAACATACGACGTCATTGCATACGACGTTATCACAACGCAAATTTAAAGTCGGATGATGTTTAACATGAGTAAAGATAAACGAGTAAAATGAAACTACCAGGAACAGTGTTTTTTCTTCGAGTGCTTAAAGCTATTTAAAACAATTAAAAAGTGCTGCGGCGCCGCTTCCTGCTGCTTCCCGCCACTTCCTGCGTATAACAAATCGTCTCTCCTACGGGATTGAGGGATAGTAAAGTATCCATCGTATATATACACACCTGAAAATCCAGGCAGGAGTAGAAGATTATCTGGGTAATATTTACATACTGTATCTTAGACATACTACTCGCCTCACATACTCAGTTTCACACACATTATAGCCCTAATTTATATATGCTATAAATGATATATGCTATAAATGCGCAGTGTTTTTCCGATTAAACTTCCTGATTTTACACACTATTTTCCAGTGAAGCAGAGCTGCATCACTGATCCTCGTCACAGTCTCCGAGAAAGAGAAACTGAACGCAGTTTCCCGTCAAACCGAAGCCACTTCCTGGTTTCTCGGCTGACTTTTTTTTTTTTTTTTTTTTGCAAAGTCTGCTCATCATAGTAAAAGTGAGGCTTCTGGTGTTCCTTGTTATTAACATATTATTAATAAGAGGAATATTTGCTACTTTAATTTTAGGGTTTAAAGTTGACTTCTTATTTCTTTAGAACTTTACTTTTTTAAGCAGAATGGACAGTAAGTGAAAGTAAAAGAGAGAGAAGGAGAAAAGAGAGAGAAGGGGTTAGGAAAGGTTTGGTTTCAGAATATCGACAGTTTGATTTCAGAATATCGACATTCGTGCCAGTCGTAAGTAACTCGGGTTACAATGGGGACCTCGTGTAGACACAGACGCTCGCGTCTGATTTACAGCTGGTTTGAAAGAAATACTCCCTAGGGATGGTTTTTGTGGAACCACATGGTGTAAGATATCACAGATAGAAGGAGCAAACCAAGAACCGTACAAATGCTCAGCTTTTTACTGTAGTTCAACTCAAGCTAAGAAAAACAAATAAATAAAACTGTGCTTAGACGGGCAGGTAAACACCTGCTGATTCATTGTCTTAGAGCATCTCCGTCCCCTGAAGAGTATGGACAGTGTGTGTGTGTGTGTGTGTGTGTGTGTGTGTGTGTGTGTGTGTGTGTGTGTTTATGACAGAAAAAGAGAGGTTTTGGAAAAAAAAAAAAACTTGATGCTCAGCACGCTGCTGTTTCCAAGGCTACAAAGATGCAGGCCAACTGCAGGTGCCGAGCAACAACAGCGTTTCCCAATTAGAGCCCCTGAGAGAGGGCAGATAATGAAATCTGCCCCCGGGCAGCACCGGGTTAACTAAATGGATCCACAGTCATTTAGAGTTAACAAAGGGCCTGCTGGGGAGGCGTCCAAAGAGCCCGCCAAAGAGGTGCTTACCGCACAAGACCCCTCCACCCCACCCCACGCCTGGTCATTCACACTGGCAGGAGTAAAGACACACTTCGGTTTAAGACACAGGATACAAATGAGACACGGTCCCAGGAGGGACACGGATCACTGATGATTATCTCATTTTAGGACAATATTTGAACAGCAAGAAAATTAGGAAGTTAAAGAGCATATCGAGATAAAAATTCTCTCACCCCTTCCACACACACACACACACACACACAGTTTCCAGGATTATTGACAGTTAAATTAAACTGTCAGGAAAACAACAAAAGCATTGTTTGTTCGCAAAATGGACTTTGGTAAATAATCCAGTCTTGTCAGTCATCAGAGTTTCCACCAACCACTTCCTGTGGAAAAAAACTACGGGGAAAAAACACACACTTAACAAAAAGAATAACATCGGAGTGAATTATCTGCAGAAACACCAGACATTGTAAGAGGCGGTGGCTCAGGGGTTAAAGTACTTTTTTTCTTTTATAAGAGAAACACATGGCAATTTTCTAGCTATTTATAAGACCATATATAAAAATCTTATTTTCTATTATTATTATTTGACATCTGGTTGTTGTTTTTTTTTGGTTTCTTCAAAATGTTTCAACTTTTTTTTTTAATTCTAGCAAAAATACATCATCATCATGATGTTACTGAGAAACCACAAATCTTTATGCTCTCACGGCTTCAAAGACTTTCCTGTGATGGAAAACCCGAACTTACAGCTTTTAATCCTAACCGTTACAAAAGAGTGCTGACATCTAAATAAACATCTGCTCAGCACCTCAACGGTTTATCTGCAGCATGTGCCGTGCTACTTTCTGTGAATGACGTAGTATGGAAACAACAACCTGTCAGACAAAGCGAACTGATATAAAGTTCGCGATTTGCCTCAAAGTCGGAACTACTTTTAGATCAGAAAAGTGAAAAGTGAATTTAGTACAGAGGTGTTAAAGAGTCGGATTAACTGACTTTTACTCTAAGTTTATTTTAATTACCAGAAATTCACTTAGTATTATATAAAGTATTATTCCATATTTTATCCGTTTTACTGAAGTCACTTTAAACTTAAATAAACACTTTTACTGTTATTACTCTGATAATATCTCGAGTGTTTCCTCGCCGACTGATATTTGTGTTAGTACTTTCTTCTTCTGTCGTCTGTTCCCTTCAGGATTTGCCACAATGGATCATTTGTCTCCGCATAACCGTATCCTCTGCATCCTCTTCACTCACACTCACTAACAACATGTCCTCATTTATCACATCTTAAATCCCCCTCTCAAATACCCTGACCCTCGCTGCCCTTCCACCTGCTCCTCTGTACACACAGTAAATCCACTTTACCTCTCTACCAACATTTAGAGTTCTGTTCTCAGTCCTCGATCAACCGTAGCTCAAACACGCTGGTGGTGGTCAGTGTTAACCTGGACCTTCCGACCTTCCCGACTGATCCGGTATTGGAATTCAGAGAGCTGACCATTCGCATGGTGGAATTTGGCAATGTTCTATGCCGGATGTACTTCCTGGCTTAATCCTCTTCATTTATCCGGCACAGAAGTCACGGGACCATCAACCCTCTGGCTGGATTAACATTTGTGTTAGTTAATAAATTATATTTCATTAGGGTTATTTATGAAATTTAAGACAGAAACTCATGTCATGTAGGTTTCACACAGTGTCCCAACTTTTTTGGACTTTTTTTAATATTTACAGGATTTGGCAGATGCCTTTATCCTGAGCGACCACTAAGCTATCAGTTGCCAGTTTGTCCAGCATTACTGATATTTTTTTGTTGTAGGAAATATCTAACTTGCCAGACGAGTGTTTGATACTGACAATACAGTGGCACTTTTTCCTGCCACCATTCCCGCTAATGTCAGGCACCGAGAGCCTGAGAAAAGGACCGGGGTGTCCTGTTTGCCGAAGAGCAATGTACACACATCCGTTCCCACAAAGGCCTCTTTGAGAGGGCAGCCTGGTTCAAACCTGTTTAAAAACCTTGTTTAAGGACACAGAAAAGGAGGCACTGAGGAACGGAGCCATAGTTCCTCACGCTGGCTGCTTTCCTGCCAGCCTCCGAA
>VCAZ01000024.1:2095781-2325781 GCA_005784505.1 Bagarius yarrelli
ACGGTTTACAGTAAAGTCTCCGGTTTACAGTAGTACATCCAACACCTTGCCGTTGTCTTAAATCCACCCTATTAATGCGACAGCATGTATGTGTCCAACGACAGCTATAATAACCCACCAATCAGAGACCTAACCAACCTGTCTGATGTAAAAGACCAGTTTTTAAATCCGAAGGGCTGGACGCAAATAACACGTTTCCTTTTCATCTGATTAATGCGTCGCTGACAGATGCCACAAGGATTAGGGTTAGATTAGTGTCCTTTTCTTCTGTCTCTATTTTCCCTCTAGTTTATTCCATGCCAGCAGGATGGACACGTGCTTCCAAGAAAACATTCCAATCATCAACATGTTTACCCTGTGTCTCTAACACCGGCTAACACCGGCGTTCATCTGTTCGCAGCAAAATAGCAGGTTTATCGTTGGGATTACGCGATGAAGATCAGCGCTGTAGCTTCGGTAAAGATTTCTAGTGGAAATACGGCAGGTGATGAATTATTTCGAATTATTCCGAACGCTGAAGCTGTATTTATCGTTGTTTTATTTAGCAGCCGGTAATTAGCACTGTGCTGGCTGCGATCCAGAATTGACCCAAACATCCATCTGTCCGTCTAAGATCTATAAATAAACAAACCAGCAGAACAATCACAGTTACCCGATATTCCAGAAAGATAATAGCTCATTCAAATATTTTATGTCTTAATTTATAAGACAAAAAAATTGTTTGTATTTTTCTTTACTTAAATACTTTTTTAGCCCAATCTTGAACCCTCTGGTTCCTGTGGACTGTGTGGTGTTTAGCTGTTTTAGCTAATCCACCTCCAGATGAAATATTCTATGCAAGCGGGTAATTTTCCTCTTTTATTCCTCTTTATTTACATTTAAATTACATTTACATTTCAGGCATTTGGCAGACGCTCAAGTAAGCAGTTAAGGGGTTAAGGGCCTTGCTCAGGGGCCCAGCTGTGGCAGCTTGTTGGTGCTGGAAACTGAACACATGATCTTCCGATCAGCAGTCCAACCACTTCCCACTATTACTCACCAGTCTGAAGAGGTTGGTAGTAACAACGTTACATTAAAAATGATGGAAGGAGTCAGTTTAACTGACTTTACACTTACTTTTACTCCAGTTAATGTTTAATTGCAGAAATTTACTTTCACTTTTGCTAAATGTGATGGCGTTGCTTAGTTACTAGTAAATATTAATGATGAAAATTTAGTTTTAATAATTAACAACAAGAAGTTACGGAACAAAACAAGTTACTCAACCTGTGAAAACAAGTTACAGTAAGTTTCACGATAGTAATTATTTAAGAGGGATTCTGTAACTACGGACACTTTAATCTTACTGTAAGTAACTAGAAAATCTCACACTTTCATTTCTTTCTGGGTTTTTCTTTTTCAGTTGTATTTTATAAATGGAATTGTTGGAATTTTCTTTTCTGGATACAGGATTTTCCCTTTTTCCTCAATTAAATCTGCTTAAGTTGCCTTATCATTTCATACTTTGTTACTTAAATCACTTCAAACATCAATACTTTTACTGTTACCTGAGTCATTATTTTTATTAATAGTTGTACTTAAGTAACATTTTTACATATTTCTTTGCCAGTCTGTGAAACTATTTTGTTTAAGAATCCCAATAGATATCTGAAATAATCATACCAGCTTATTTGGTACCAAAAGAGAAGCCCACTGGATCCCACTCCTCATTTATAGCTCTTGACGTGTATCTGTATATTCTTATGCATTGTACATCATCAGCTGATTAGAAAAAATTATGTTTTGGTGGGTTTTTTTTAATTACTTTAATTTGAGCATAGTGAGAGTATATTCGTTAATTAAGCATAAGAGGAACATTTCTATGGGCACTGTGCAGTGTTTCCACAGCGTTCCCTCAGCTGGAAGCTGAGCCAGTGGAAGCTTAAACGAGTAAAGCACTGGGTTTTTGATCAGAGGATTGGGGTTCAGGCCTCACTCTGTTGGGCCCTTGAGCATGGCTCCTTACCCTTTCTCCTTCAGGGGCGTCATGTAATGGCCGACGCTGTGCCACAAACCAAACTTTCCGAGCTGGGATTTGTGCAGAAAAGTATACGTGACTGATAAGAAGTTACTTAATTAAGTGAAGTTAATGCAGCTGCTTAAACATAAATAGGCAGGATTTTTTTTGGGGGGAACAAATGCAGGAGAAATGATTGGATAATATGGCAGACCTGCAGCCAGAGATAAGGAGATAAAACAGAGTAAGTGAGCTTTTTCTTCCCCATGGTAGACATGAGAGGTGCTAAATTGGGCTTGATTATGGTCAGCAGGCATGGTTTGTGTGTGTGTGTGTGTGTGTGTCTAATAACTGCCACTGTAATAAGTAAGTTTTTTGGAAACCACACAAACAGATATGCTTTAGTCTGGGCAGACGGATAAACAGACAACAATAAGAGATTAAATCGGTCTTATTCTCACACTGCAGAATCGCTCCCTGTTTTTCCTTTTTTTGTAAGAACGTACAGGCGCTGAAAAACCCCCACAAAAACTAGACGAATTTCCTATCCGAGCAAGCGACTCCGGATTAATAAAAATGCTAATGATCATCGCTAAAGTCTGGAGAATAAAATGATTCCCTGCTATTTTTGCCAGAGTTTTAGAGAACAGAAAAATATCAGGACCCTAAAGGTGGATTTCATTTCCTTTAGCTGTGTGACTGGCTTCTGCCCCCTTATTTACTCTAGTGGAAGATTTATGATTCATTTAAATATTGAAGCAGGTGCAAAGTGGAGATATGTAAACGATGGGGGACGACGAGATAAAACATGTATCGCAGAGAGGAAATATTCGGGGGGGGGGCTGAAATAACGCTGACGGCACGGCGATTGAAAAAAATGGTTAATTTTTAGCAAGGACCACCGATAGCTCTCGATGATGATGAGCACCAGTCTGAGGGCAGTGAACCGGTGGCTTTACACTGACATCACAACAACTTTACTATCAGTCTTTCGGCCATTAGTGCCCCAAAGTGTTGCTGCCCAAAAGATTTGAGTTGCACTGCCAAGCTGCTACTGTCAGGCGCTCGTATAACATCCTCATGTCAGTGACGTGATTACATTTCTAACGCACAGTTCATGTATTGAATCAACCCTCTCACGCTGAGGCATTAAGTGCCATACAGCCGTGTCGTCACAAGGACATGCAGTGCTCGAGACAAACCCTTGCTTTGTTTCCAGTGAACCGCCGTCCTCACCTGCAACCAGAGCAGGCCTGGCACTGTGCCCCGGCTGTACTTGGCTTCAACCCCTGAGACGCAGTTCCCTGTGTTCTGGACAGAGCAGGCCCCTGACAAGGATTTGTGAGCCTCATGGGATTAACCTTTCTTTCCTTACACAACACTGATGAGGATAAAGTGCCTACGGAGTGCAGGAGCACTTTCAAAGCTTTTCCCCGATGCAACCTTCAGAAAATCTTACACACCACACTCAAAAAACACAGAGAGGTCCAAAAACAGCTGGAATGGACACATGGCTCTGGATAGCACCGTTTCGATTATTCAGCTGCAATCTAATGAGGACGTGTAGTATCTAATGGGAAATTTGCTCAGCATGAAGCACAGGCCTCGTACTGTACGTCCTGATCCTAACATAAATCCTGGAAATACTTTTCTTGCAGCGAAAGGCTACTAGAACCATTAGACGAATAAGAGTAATTATGATTGGAGAAAAAATGGCACTGTAGCTGTTCCAAAAAAAAAAAAAATTTGATTCACCATATCCTGTTTGAGTTCTTGTCTTTATTTTATTACATTACCTGTTCGGTTGTGTTGGGGTGTCCAATCTTCTCGCTAATTTCATCTTTTGCTGAGCTAACTCTAATTCTATTAAACCGACTCCTCGTCCATTAGAGTGCAAATACTACACACTGATTTGAAGAGCCTCAGAAGACACCACGGATTTCTAAGCTCATGGTTTGTGTTTCAACACACATTTGTGAGTCAAGTCTACCTGTAATGGTGTAAACAGAACTGACTGCTGATTTTTTTTTTTGTACCTACTACATTTGAGTAAGATTAGATTAGATTAGATTAGATTCAATTTTATTGTCATTGTGCAAGGTACATGTACAGAGCCAATGAAATGCAGTTAACATCTAACCAGAAGTGCATAAGTGGCTTATTTACAATAAATATCAGTGTAATAAATAGGGTATGGGGTTGATAATTACAGAGGTGGGGGTAAATAATGTACAGAGGTATATGGATAGAGTATAGAGGTGTAACAATAGCTAGTTATAGATTGTACAAAGATGCATAATGATAGGTAGTGCAAAGTACTGTATGGATTGATATAGTACGTCCTTCCAACCATTAAAACATATTTTGGTATTGTTACGGGTAGAATAAATTATGTTCCGTGTTGATATTGACATAAGATGGTATGGGATTACCGACACAACCTTTATCATTTCCTTAGCTGAACTTTTTTCTATGAGTGCCACATAAATGTTCTTTTCCCAATAGAGGGCGGGTTGATCTGATTTCATCGTAACAAACTAGTCTGTAAGGATCTATAAGGATCTTCTAGGTTCTATTAACATAAAACGCTGATGTTTGAAAGATTAAATAAAGGATGTGCATCTCTTCTCCAGCGGCTTCCAGAAGAGGAAACGCATACCAAGATAAGGACATCATCCAGATTGTCTCACTGAATGATTTATAAGGAAAAGCTCTCTGTGTCATGGGTCATTAAACATGTAGAAGGAACATGGGGCCTTTTCTAGCAACACTGGCCAAAGGTGAGACTTCTTCAGGTGCACAGGCTCAGGACGAAGCTGCGATCAGGCATAAAAGAGGCCTCTCAAGGTTGTGGAAATCAAGCGCAGGTCCAGCGTCGATTTCTTGAGAGCATGGGGCCATTTAGGGCAGTTATGTTCACCTGTCAGATGAGATACCAATTGGACTTTGATCTTCACTGTGAGCTTTGATCAGGGCCTTTGAATGCAAGCGTGTGGCTCTCGTTTGGACATTAGACAGAGTGGTGGAGGGGAAAAACGCATCATGGCAGAACTGCGGATGTGAAATACAGTATCCTCTCTGGGCTTCTGTACACTGTGGGTAATTTGGAGACTAGAGTGAAGTATAAATCCTTAAGGCTGCATTTCATCTGAGCCAAAAATTCAATGTGGTTTTTTTTTTTTTTTGTATTTAATGTGGGGTTTTTTTGTTGCTTAATCCCAGTTCCAGGCACATGACAGCTGGCGGATAACATTGGGACGCTCCGAACATTTGCATTACGCAGAAAATGTCAAGTGTCAAGACAATAATGAAATAAGTCATTATTAGAAATTGAAGAGAAGAATGTATCACTGCCTCACTGAAAGATCCGTGTACGATTGGGCCGTCTAAGCAAAACAGATAAAAGCAGGTAAATTCTTTATGCTCAGTATTCTGGAATGCATACTGGAGTTTAATAATTATTATTTAGCTCATTGTTTTATTTAAATAAGCAGGTGAGGGTTAGGGGCCTTGCTCAGGGGCCCAGCAGTGGCAGCTTGGTGGTGATGGGAAGTAAACCCACAATTTTCTAATAACTGAGTTACCATTTCCTCGTCATAAGCAGCAGCCAGCCATTACTATTAAGTGGCTAAACGGAAATACCAGACTGAATATGGGTGTCTACCAAGTGCCAGAATGCAGTGCTCAGTGTACGTCTTTCCCTTTAGAAAATCATGTAGATGTCCCTCTAATCTCGAGTCCAATTTGTTCTGTCTAAGCTGAAAAAGAGGCTGCACTTTTGTATCAATACAAACTGGGGCACCGCTAACAATTGTGGGCCCTATGAAAGAAAATGACTTTGGGCCCCGTATCAAACCCATTTAGCGCTGTTACTACTGTTACTACAAATTGTGTAGTAAATTTGTACACTCACCCAGAGGCACCGATGGACCAAAGAGTTTACCGAATCTGATCTTTAAAACAATCAAACATGAAACATTTTGGACAAAAACTGCACCAACAATGCAGCAGACGACTGTGAGTAGCTTAGCAACAAGCTAACCAGTTAAGATTATTAGTAATCCTAATGTTGTTGATTGCAACATCCCCTGTGGTTTTTCATCTAAACTCCACCCACTATATCATTATGCACTACTAGAGCTGCATCCTGTCTCTCATCCAAAGCATCAGCTCAGCAAAACGGCTATTTCCTCACATTTAAGAAAACAGGAGTAGACTATTAGAGTACTACAGCACAGCACAGTCCTAAATAATAATAATAATAAAAAAAACATCTCAGCAGCTGGTCTGCAGTCTGCTGGTGTAAATAATGTGTTAGCTGGAATAAAGGAAAGAATTAGCAATTTATCAGAAAAAAAACAATAGAAATCAAGACAGATTATTAAGTCAAGAGGAAACTTCAATAGTTACAAATCTTTAATACTATAAAATGAAACGACTGCAATGGAAACTAAAAGAAAACGAAACGGAGCTGTAAACAAGGAAGCGCGACTGCCCTTCTTTGAGCTGTTTTAAAAAAAGAGCTCCAAGCATTCCACCAAACTGGAGATCTTATCAGGTGTTAAAAGGGACTAAGGAACAAAAGCGATGGGCCATTCTTTTGCTCTGCGCTTTCAAAACCCACTGAGAGGGAGAGCGGCTGGGGGGGGGGGATGTTGCTGGAAGAAAGTGCATGTTACGGTTTCAGCCAGATGTAGAACATCTCCTTCTGGCCAGAGTTTTTGTGTGTGGTTCATTAAAGAACATTGCTGCTATGTCGTCTGTGCAAACCTAGTCGAAACCAGGCCCCCGTGAGAGTCATGATCTATACTCCTGAGAAGGCTTAGTTACAGAACCCCACAATACAGGGACATCATGCTAACATTAACCTTTAAGTGCTTTAGCGCTTCTCTGGGACAATTCTCAGTGTAATTAATGCCGTTGTTTGCGAATACACAAGTTCCTGTCCTCTGTTCGGCATCTGAATGAGCTTCTGTTCAGGTTTTAAGTGCTCCACGAGGACATTTGCCTGGAGCTAACAGTTTCAAACGAACCGTCAGCAAGCAACGAAGCCAAGCCAAGACCTAATTAAACCCTCAAGCGTCTAAAGCCAGTTCTTTTAATATTTTCAATCTTAACCTGATTGTTTTTCATTCTGCATCTTGTTCGAACCTGCTCGCTGTTTATGGAGCAAAATCTGGTCTGTATTTAATCTGTAAACTTTGGTCTAACGGATAACCAACTACAGAAGTGCAACACAGATGCTCTAATCACAGGAGGGATGTAACTCAAGCCTCTCTGGGGAACATGGACACAGAAAAAGAGGGAGAGAAAGAGAGACAGGGAGGTGAGAGGGGATGGGGGAGGTGGGGGAAAAAAGAGAGAGAGAGAGGGAAGCTTCCACCTGGTATGCACTTATTTGCAGAGAGGAGGAAGTTGTAAATCAATCCTACCCTGAGAAGCTTTAAAAAGGGAACTGGGAACATCTAGAGGAAGTCTATCCGTCAAGCTTAATTAGCTCTGTGCTATAAATATTTCCTTATGAATGTAAAGATCTAAGTAAGAAATAAAGTAATATTACGACACTCAACTTTTCCTCATTGACGGCATCTCCGGCTTGTTCTGTAGAACACACACACACACACACAAAGTTGTTGAAACTGTAGCCAGACAATAGAGACCCATCAAATATGAATCAAAAGGACAAACGCAACCCGGCATCGTCGGTGGCTGAGCTCATCAGGAGCGACGCGGAAGACAACAGGCTGGTAATTGCCTCAGAAACAAACAGAAGCCTAAACAAGCCATTATCCGTCCGTCCCCAGGCAACTGAAGTGCTGCTTTAAAAACAGGGAGCGCCTGCGTGAGTGTCATCCAGTTCATCTCTCAGAGCATTATCGGAACGAGGGGGGCTTTCTTTCTCTTTCTTTAACTGCTGCCTCCAACAGGGACGATTCAGCTGGCACGATGCCAGGGATGTGAAGGGAAACACTGTGCCCCAGGGATACCCCTGACCCGTACAGGCTGGTGTTGTAATATCAGTGTTACAAATAAAAATAAACGAGTTGCAGCAACAGCAGTTAGTTTATCTCCTTTTAAGATTCTTCAGTAAAGTCTAGGAAAAACTAACAAAAACAAACAAGATGTTTGCAAAAGTCAGTTTGTTTTGCTTGTATTTTTTTAACCAGGGCATTTTCTGGTCAAGGCCAGCAACACCTGGTAAATTTAGATTGCTGGAAAACAATCCACAAGTTGCCCAGAGACACAGCTGGCAGGTTGGAAACAGAAACATGGAACAACCTTCTTCTAATTTTTGCTGAGACGGAGCGTCCAGTCCATATGACCTCAATGTGGAGAAATACACTGTAAACCGTAGGACAGTGGACTGAGGACCGCGGACACGGCTCACTGAGATTTGGCTGTATTGATCGTGGCACTGCTTTTACAATGTTTCCTCATGTAGGTCAAAGAGACTGCAGACTCATGTAACATCCTATTATGTCCCGAGCTCAAGCTAGAGAAGTGTGACTCACGGCCGGCCGGCTGTCCTTATCGCGGCGCGGCTTTGTTATGTCGGGACATATATATAACTCAGTAGGGTTACTGAATTGTATAACCTTCTGGTATTGTAAATAGGTCAAGTTACAGATCTATTTTTTTACTCAGGGATAATAGAACAACAGGCAGACGAGTGAAGCTTACAAGATTTGAGAGACAACTGGAAAAGGGAAGGGGTGGTGGTGGTGGTGGTGGTGATTTCTGCAGCTCTGTCTGTAAACCATACAAATAACCAGACCAGACCAGTCCAGACCACCCATGTCCAACTTCTCAAACCCCTTCAAGTCTCTCATCACCAAAAAGGAACAAAGAGGACAAGGTTAATTCATGAACAATATCACAGCACAACAAAGTCTTTCAGATCTGTGCAAAGAGATGTAGCAACCAGAACTGGCTGCGGCGTGCTATTGGTCCTCTGTCGTCCAATAGCGAGATGGAGCTGAGAAGCTCCAATCAGAATTAGACTATTTGGAACAAAGGAATGCTGCCCTGCATTTGATTAAACCAGAGCAGAGGGAATTTCAAAGAAAAGTGTAAGAGGGTGTGTGTGTGCGTGTGTGTGTTACATTTGACGTACACATTTTATGAACGCTGGTGCTGTCTTTGTTAAAAAAAAAGGAACTCTGTACATATAGGGAGGAACTTCTAACATCTTACATGGGTTCCTTGCGCTAAGGATTTTATGAAACGATGTAAAATGTGCCGAAAGATTTCCAGAGTTATGGAAATAACTTTGGAAGAGTGGCATTGTTCAGATGGAAGAGGTGGAAAAAACAGTGACAAGAAAGCAGACAGTCATCCTGGAGAGAGAGAGAGAGAGAGAGAGAGAGAAGCAGGGGGAGTGTGTATTCACAGACTGGTGATTAGCATGACATATTTAGCGCATGGTGATTTGTGGGCATGGGCTTTTAATTGACGAGCTGAATTGTGAACGCTATTTTTAGTGCAGTTATTTATTTATTTTTTTTGTAAAGAAAAGCAACAGCGATAAAATATTTCAACAAACAAAAAAAATGCCACAAAGTGTCACTTCCACCCACATTTAGTGAGTTCTCTCCGCCTCTCCTAGCTCACTAACACAATTAACTCGTTCTAATAGTAAAAAAATGAAACCTGATGCAACTCAAATGCTTTGCAAGAAATCCTCAGCTATTGGATTTGCATTTATTTCTCGCACGGTTGCTTTTTGAGAATATCTGGATGAAATGCGTTGTATATGGCGCTTGAGCTCCGAGACAGAGAACAAGAGTGCAGTAGCGCATGGGTGCGATCGAGGTGCTGTGTAGGTGTGTTCTTTTCACCGTGCTCTGCTTGGGGAGGGATGACAGTAATGGCGGAGCGGCGTCCGGACCCCCGGCGTGACGGGAATGACACACTCGCACACCTCCGTTCTCTCCTGCATCCGAGCGCATCTGTCACCAGAAGCTGTCAGACCTCTCTAATTACTGCTCTAATTACCACCAAACGTGTGTGATTACAGTCACAAAAAGAAAGCAGGGTACTTGGCACTGCCTTATTTGATCTATTTTGACAATGATAATGTTTGAGGTAGATGTATTACTTTAAACGCTGCGTGTTCTGTGCCGGCGTTAAGCACATCACGCTGTTAACCAGTGGATGTTGCATTACTCGGAGTTTTACTGCACATATTTGATGGATTTCCCCATGCAGAAATAGGACCATATATGGCACAATGTATCGCCAAGCTTGGAGGGGGGAAAACCCCTTAAAGCTCTGAGGCAATCGTTGGACTATTTGTACCCATCGACTATAACCCTAATCAGATGATGTTACAGATGCACAGAAAGTTCCAGAGCATCTTCTAAAAGTCCCTCTTTGGCTCGTCCAGCAGAGATCACTTTCTAAAAGGAAGTGGGAGATTTAACCTCAACCTACTTTCAGCCTGTTAATATTTATCGGTTGGTAATGTTTTGTCGATACAGAACGAACAGACCCCTAATTTTACCCGAATTTGTTGCTCTTTTGTGTTTACAGTCCAAAAACATGTATGTTAGGTTGATTGGTGATTCTAAATTGCCCATAGGAGTGAGTGAGTGAGTGTGTGTATGTGTGGCCCTGCGATAGACTGGCGACCTGTCCAGGGTGTCCCCCTCCTGCCCTTCGCCCTTGCAGAGGCGGCTGGGATGGGCAGATCCCCGTGACCCAGAATTAGTGAATAAGCGGGTATAGAAAATGAATGAATAATTATTTCTTAAAATAAGATTTAATCTAATGTGCAAAATATTTAAGAAGACTTTTTTTTATCTTTTGCAACAAAAAAACATATTTTTGGAGGGGGGAAAACCCCTTAAAGCTCTGAGGCAATCTTGGATTATTTGTACCCATCGACTATAACCCTCATCAGATGATGTTACAGATGCACAGAAAGTTCCAGAGCATCTTCTAAAAGTCCCTCTTTGGCTCGTCCAGCAGAGATCAATGTCTAAAAGGAAGTGAGATTTAACCTCAACCTACTTTCAGCCTGTTAATATTTATCGGTTGGTAATGTTTTGTCGATACAGAACGAACAGACCCCTAATTTTACCCGAATTTGTTGCTCTTTTGTGTTTATTGCAGCTGTGAAATTTATGAATATTTGGATAATAAATACTTTCCAAACAAGTGTATTATAATACACGCCGCATGCCTATAGACTCGGCTTACAGGCTACATGACTATTGAAATTTTGTTATATAATTTTTCCCTCATTACTTCTTTTGGGAGTTTTTTTTATCACTATTACTTCTGCTTTGCCTCTTATGGATGTTTCTGTAAAGCTTTTGTTAAAAGTAAACAAACTGTTTGCTGATCCCGCATGTCAAAGCTACCTTCGGGTCGCTTCTACACCACAAAAATGAAAATCAAAAATAAAGTAAAAAAATTTGGGAAAATATGTTTTTTTGTTGCAAAAGATAAAAAAAAGTCTTCTTAAATATTTTGCACATTAGATTAAATCTTATTTTAAGAAATAATTATTCATTCATTTTCTATACGCGCTTATTCACTAATTCTGGGTCACGGGGTTCTGCCCATCCCAGCCGCCTCTGCAAGGGCGAAGGGCAGGAGTGGGACACCCTGGACAGGTCACCAGTCCATCGCAGGGCCACACATACACACACTCACTCACTCCTATGGGCAATTTAGAATCACCAATCAACCTAACATACATGTTTTTGGACTGTGGGAGGAAACCGGAGAACCCGGATATCTATGCTGCTCTCTTCAACAGGTTCTCTGATTTGTGATCTAATGTACCAGTATTGAGCTGTTCAGTGATCTGACTTAAAGCACTTTTGTACGTCGCTCTGGACTAGAGAGTCTGCTAAATGCTGTAAATGTAAAACAGACCACATAATTTATGTGTTTTTGCAGATTTATAGCTGAGTATTTCAGGTGAAGCGTGACTCATACTTTATCAGAGAGCCACAAAGTTAAACAATAGGACCCACCACTGTTCGGGAGTATGTTACAATCGGAGAGGTAGATATTTGCACATGCACAGCTGTGTAAACACAGAAAGCATCCAGAAATGGAAAATGTGAGTGTAGTAAGAATCAGAATGCTGTAGGGGAAAAGGGACGGGCTGCTCCGGGAACACTCACATTCTTTTACTTCTGGCGAAGTTGGAAACTTTTAAAAAATTTCTTGAATGGAGAAGCCAAAGAAGAAATATGTGTTGTTGTTTTTTTTTTTTACTTTTTCTCTTCCCTTGTCATGGTACTATGAGATGGACTGGGTCAGAGGTCGGGCTGAACGATTAATCCAAATCAAATCGATTGATACTAGCCAATAGGGTATGCACAGCTTTGTGCGGCCAATCAGCATTGTCCATTTGCGTGTAATTAAAAAAACTGCTTACATAACAACTCCCAAAAAGAGCAGGAACCGAACTTTCTATAATAATGACATGGATGCCGTCTCATGTTCGCTGTTAATCTGGTCGGAATATTACAGAATATATTCAAACTAAAGAAAGCAAGTTGGAAAGGAGTAAAAGTGAGTAGTGTCGTCAGAAAGAGGCCTCAGCTGTCCCTGCAGTGTAGTAAACAGCTTCTGTGTGAACTCTATCTGAGCATTGTGTCTGATTGGACATGGCGCGCTGCGACTGCCTCCCGCCGTTGCGCCTAGTTCGCAGAGACAGAGCGTGTAGTCAAAGTGGCTGTGCTGATACTGGGTGGTCCTCCCGACTGCTGGCTCGCTGTCACACAGCTCTGTGACATTCCTGAGAGGGATTATGTATAGGTCTGCCGTTTCTCTGGCTCGGCGCCGAACGCTATTGTAGTCGCAGGTGTCCTGGGAACACCTCTTCTCTCGAAAAGAGAAGCGACTGAGCAGAATTTATTTCAAGCGACTATGAAAACGTACTGACTACCAAACTGTTTTTCTCTCCGGGTCATTCAGCCCAAGCGCTGATATTAAATCAGGACTCGCAGCGCAGTTTGGCTTTTTATTTTATGTAGGCCCTTTGTCTTGTTTTGTCAATTTCTTTCTTCTAGAAGTCAAGCTCAGTGAGTGTGTCCTGAGGGAAAACAAAAAGCTCATGAATGGAGGATGGGGCAGGTCTGCCGGCTGCCTCCACCAGGCTGGAATGTCTTCTGGGGAGGTTCTTTCTGAAGCCTGGCACTCACTGGTACTCCCCGACACCCCTCTCCACTCAGAGCACGCCTCCTCGGGCGAAGGAAAGCCCTGTTTGGCAGAGAGAGGACGAAAAGTGGCAATCTCTGCGCTTGCGCCTGCCCCACTGACTGACTTTTTAATAAATGATGAGATGTGGTTTATAAATAACACAGGAGTTTGGGCTCCTGGCGAAGGCCTGCTCTGTATCAAGGTTACGTACGCTGGAGGGGAGATAAATAAGTAAACAGTGACTCATTTGCACATGCTGAAGTTTCAGGGCTTGGTGAAGCATCTTGTTAACTGTATTGCAGCTTCTCAGGAGTGGGAGGAAGCAGGAAAGATCTGGGTGCAAGAAGAGACATGCTTTCCTTTTCTAATCATTGTATATCGGAACATGTGCAAGTGCAGGAGTTCGACTCGTTGTAAAAACGTTTTTGCAACCGATTGATTTTCTTTAGTTAAACAAAAAGAAAATAAATGACGAAGTGTTTTCAAATAAAAGGCTGCTAAATAATCTTTCCTGCTTAACCAATCAGCATTCCCCTACAGAGAGCAGGGCAGATCTGCACTACACCGACCTATAAAACCAACAGTTTTATTAATGTCAGCGTACAGATTCAAATTCACATCTTTCTCATTTGTCATTCTTTTCCAATATATTACACGATGAATGGATTGTTTAACATTTACAGCATTTGCAGACCTCCCCATCCAGAATAACATACAATTTTTTTTTTGAGGTTAAGGGCCTTGCTCGGGGGCCCAGCAGTGGCAAAGTGGTGGAATGAAACACCCATCTTCCACTTAGCACCTTAACCACTATGCTTCCACTTCCTGATAGATAGATAGATAGATAGATAGATAGATAGATAGATAGATAGATAGATAGATAGATAGATAGATAGATAGATAGATAGATAGAAAGATACATACATACAAACATACATACATACGCCGGCTAAATTCTGCGTACGTCCGTGAGGCGCTCAAAACTTCTTCAGTCAGCGGAAGCTGCTTTGCAAGAGTCGATAGATAAGATAGATAGATAGATAGACAGACAGACAGACAGACAGACAGACAGACAGACAGACAGACAGACAGATAGATAGATAGATAGATAGATAGATAGATAGATAGATAGATAGATAGATAGACAGACAGATAGATAGAGCTATAGTGGTAGCTAGGTGTTTAAGGCCTGCTGACCTAAAAATAGTGGGTTGAATATTATATAACATATATATTAGATATATTTAATAACAATAAATTACTGCTAAAGTACTTTGTCTTAATAACACTTTATTGAAAAGTGCACTAGTTTAAACTGGTTTGGTTACAACACAGTAATATTACTGGTCGATTAAACACTGTATACTGTAAAAATATGTTCATGATTCGGTAAAAGTATCCAAACTTAATTCCTGGTGTTTTAGCTGCTAGTGTTCCTCACACATGGTTCTGTATGTATCAGCCCAACTTTACAGCAGATACTATGACAAGTGTCATCATTTATTAAATCCAGAAAACACTGGCCTGGTGCAGGCCTGAGCTACAGCACAGACGCGACAAGGTAACAAATGAAAGAGAGGAAACGTTTTAATAAGCTACTAGATATCACTGCAAGATGTGCCAGTCCAAATTAGAAAAACAAAAGTGACCTTTTCGCAGGCGAGGATGAATCATGTTCGGAGCGTTGTGCTATATTCTTGGTATCTCCTATATAACAGAGCAATGGGTTATCCATCAGGATGGCGTATAACCGACGAAAGAGGTACAGAGAAAAAAACAAAACAGAACCTCGTGGCATCAAACATTTCTGGATGTCAAAACGGCTCCTGTGTTGTTTTTTTGCCCCATTTCCTGTGACCTGGCTGTGTTCTGTGACGTCACATTAACTTGCATTTTCCCACAAATTTTTTTTTTTCTACCCTTCTGATGTCTGCACTTAACCTGGCCTACATTCCTCCTGCCAGCTCCATGAGTGAGGGTTTGCTGAAAGTGTGTCACAATGATGACAATGACCTATTTTTTTCCCCGCCCATTCATATCAGTTGATTTTACATGGCAGCTGATGGTGTGGATAAATTAGGCAGATTTATAGGCTGTTTTATGGTGATCAATCTCTGCTATAAAGTATGTACACCAGTACATAATGAAACAATGGTGCTGTCTTTGTATCCACGCAAACTAGATTTAAGACGAAAGTCGACTTAAGGTGAATATTTCCAAATGTATATATCAGAAATGCTAAGAATGCACTCTGATATTTCCGACCAAACTTACTCGAGCTCTACTTTACAAAACTGAAACAAAGCAGTAGCTCAATGGCTAAGATGTTGGACTGCTAATCTAAAGATCAATTAGCAGCACCGGAAATCTGGGCCCCTGAGCAAGGCCCTTAACTTCACTTAGTGAAACATGAGCAAAGGATTGAAAATCGTTCTAAGAATTGAAATTTTTAAAGAAATTTGCATACAAAGCATTTTGTCGACATACGAAAGAATCGAACGCCGGCTAAATTCCGCGTAAGTCCGTGTTTGCGTCAATTGAAAGTGAGTTTACAAAATTTACGGGGGGGGGTTTTTTTTTCAGTCAGCATCTGCTGTTTGGAAAGAGTCGACCCTCGACACCGCCATTACCTTCAGCATGCATCCGAAAGCTATGTGATTTTTCATTAATTATTTTTTGTTGTCTTCTTTAAATGTATTGATTGTTTTTATTTTGATGGAAATTGATTTAAATCGGATCTATTTTTTGGGTGGCTGGAACGGATCGTCTGCAGTTACGTTAGTTGTTAAGGAAAAATTTGCACCGCAATTTCTATGCCGGTGTTCCGCTGTGAATCGCTCTGGATGAAGCCGTCTACCAAATGCCAGAAATGTGAAGGACTAACATAATTTTAAAAAACCCCCAAAAAACATGCCTCTGATTAGACGCCAAGTTGGTATGAACTTACCAAATATTTCCAACCGATGTGAGTTTGAGCTCCAACGTCTAGACACACTTGTCTAGATGCTTTGTGAATAAATTCTACAGAAAGATACCCTTTATTTCACTGCCACCAACAGAATAGGGTTAAACCAGTGACCGAGGGTGGATGTGAATAGGAAAGGCAGTCGGGGCCGAATTAAAAACCAGACAAGTGAATTGATAATAGATGGAAACAGAGAGCGAGCGTGGGGGCACAAGCAAAAGATCAAAAGTGATGAAAGGATGATGAAAAGAATGGGTGAAAAGCTGCTCGGGTGGAAGTCTCTTTAAATGCCCTCGGTTTCATCAAAGTAATTATTGCAGGCACTTAACAGCTTTCATATTAAAATGATTGAGCAGCTTCTGAAGCAGTGAGTGAGGGCAGGGAGGAGCGTCGCTCTGCAGGACATGAAGGCCGTTCACAAGTTACACCACAGTGAGGGATGAATACCAAAAAAACTAAAAAAAAAAAAAATGCAGGGGGGGACAAGGGCTCTGTTAGGGAATGGAACCACTTTGGACACTATTTCATAAGACTGAATGCAACGTAAAAGCTGCTTCTTGTGCAATTGCGTGCTGATATTTACTGTTTAATAGTCGAACTTTAGCAGAAAAAAATTTAATAAAACAAGTAAACTATTTCGGCCAAATCAACAAGCCTTCCAGAAGAGAACAGATGTGCTAAATCAGTAGCCATCTTTAAATCCAGACTCAAAACACATCTGTTTATTTCTGCATGTACTAAACGAACACTGTGTGGCCCCTGAACTGATTGCATCATTTTATACTCTTAACTGTTTTCATGTATGTTGGATAGGGGGGTCTGGGGGTTAAGGACCTTATTCAGGAGCCCAGTGGTGCTAATTTGGCTTTACTAGGGATCTTCTGGTTAGCAAGCAAACATTTTAACCGCTAATCTACAACCTCCCCCATTTTAATTCTTGCTCAGGGGCCCAGCAGTGACAACTTGGTAGTGTTGGGATTTAAACCCACAGTCAACTTAGCAGTGAGCTTCCTTAACAGTCAATCTGAATGAAAATGTTTCATATAAACACCTTAATCAGAATTAGAAATGTCCAACATTCCTCCAGATTCCGATTCCTCCATTTAACTGATTACTTTAGGTGAACATCTTTCCGCACACGCTTGGACTCGGGGTAGTTTTCCAGGACAGTGTGTCATCTAAAAGTTTTGTTTCAAGTTCCATAAGTGAATCTCTCTCCCACTGATTCTTTATTACACACCATCACCCGCAGGCTGTTGCTCTTCAGAAAGAGGGGAGGGGGAGGCTGCATTTCGCGTATGTTTTCTCTTAACGGTGTGTTAACTGTGTGTAGTCACGTTGCTGCTTAAGAGCAACAAAATGGCTACAACTAGTGATGCGTCTCCATCTTTACCGGATTGAAAATGTAGGAAATGATGGGATTCAAGGAGGAACAGACAAGCTTAACACATGTAAACACCAGATTGGATTAGATACCATCTCATGTAAACAATTAATTGGCACCTTTTAATCAGAATGTTATCAACTGGAATGATTCGCAGCATGGCGAAGAGTCGTTTATGCCTTATAGCATAAATGTTCGATCCTGAGCTTCTCTATTTTTTTTAATAATTAATTCCAAGAATTTAGATGTAAGACAATTAGTAGAGAGATTTGACTTTGGTGGCTGTTGTCTCTACATTCCATTCAACCAACAAACTGTATTAATGCAGCTAGGAGGGACTATATAAAACAGCTCTCAACACTACATGTACCCCCCAGCCGGCTTAGACACACACACACACACACACACACACACACACACAAACATTTAGTTTTGGGACATAGTTGTTAGGTGACAAGCAAACAACTCTCCCAGTAGTGACCATCTGTTAAGTTCTTGTACTTGTTTTGGTTGTAATGGTTTAGTGATTAAAGATCCTGAAGATCCTTTACTACACCAGATTCACTGCTACACCTCGATCACAGTGTCAGGTGTATCATGGGAAATTTCTTTTTCTGTGTGTTTAGAATGTAGCTAACGTGAAATAACTGCAAGCGCGCCTCATGTGGCTGACTTAGTCCTACGTCTGGAAAACGATGTTAGGTCGGGTCACTATAGAAGAAAGTTCGTAGTGACGTTTTACTCACTTTGACATGACATACCGAGTGCTTCAAAAGACAGAAATAAAGTTTTTCGGAAACTCATTGACGCACTAAAAAAATTTCCATCGCACTGTGTTGTTAATGACTGCCCTTAGATAAGGGCAGTGCTCCACAGGACAGTGTCACATGATCTGTAAAAGGGGTCATGACCTTTTACTCACACTGTTAGTATGAATAAAATTAGGATGTACTGTACTACAGCCACCATTTTGATATTTTAATGTAACATACACATACAAATGTATGTATTTATGGTGGCCATATTGGGTGCAGTGTAAAGAATTACTTCCTAGCATCCCAGCCAATCAAATAACACATCACTAAATCCATCTGAAATCAATAAAGTGGCTCAGAAAAAATAAATAAATAAATAAATTCTCTACAGAGGACAGAAGTCAATAGACAGGGTATCAGGACGATATAGTAGATCATTTTAGACTCAACCAGAGTCAGGGTCAGAAGAGGACACAAAGACAGGGCCGTCTTGTCAAACTCTTGTTCAATCCTTAAACTTTGACCGGCTGTAAAGAATCTGATCAGAGCATGTTTCCTAACCAGGCAGAACTATTGAGGCTGTGAGGAAATGAGTCACTGGAGTTCAGAGAACTGTCCGATAATTAATTAATTAAAACAAATAATACCGCTGGTTAAAAAGCAAAAAAATTGGCACCCAGCTGCAAATTGCGAGAGTCTGCGTCTGCGTAAAGCATTGCACCATGGAGCTCGGTAGCATGTCACCTCCCATGAACTTTACACCCTGTCCCGGAGGTGTCCCAGTTTCACCTGAATGTATGAGTCAGAGCTCGGCAGTTACAGTGCAGCTCAGGCCAGCGCTGGGGAACCTTAAGTGCTGGGGAACAACCTCAAATGCCCTGAAACCATCTCTCACATACACACGCAAACACACTCTAACAACCCCGGCCACACACACAGAACCCATAGGGGGTGAGTCTGCTGGGTTTCTTTTGTGAGCTGTTTTGTCCTGACCACAGCGAAATCCAGCTACAGCCTGATAGGGAAGCAGTGAGATTTACTAGATAGCCCATAATTCCACTGTACTCCAGATGTGGCACATTGTAAATAATGGAAAAGTTGGAAATCCAGGGCAAGTTCTTTATTGTTGCTGTATTTTATTCAAGCTTTCTCCTTATATCCTAAAGCTAGTTATCATTGGACTGCTATATATAGAGGCTCGGTGGGACATCAGTGAGACACACACACACACACACACACTCCGTTCCGCCATAATGTGCAACTCTCGAATGCATATAAAAACTGCACGTAGATGAAAGAACACACATTCCTGCACATAACTGCTGTTGTTCTTGTCTGTTTTGTTTTTTTCTAACATGGTAGTGTTACCCGGGGGCAGTAAAAATGCCTCTCCGATCTTGTTTAGATTAAATCCCTCATGAATATGAATCGGCGCTCTTTGCTTCCCCGGATTAAATGGGTGTTGACGGAGATCTGGAAGAGCTTTTGCGAAAGCTAACTCCCACCGAGTTTGCTAATGAACAATCAGCGGGGACTCCCTGCTGCGGATAGCCGAGCTTCTGACACAACATGAATGCAGGATTAGGGGTGTTGTGGCGTCGTGTACTGCGTCGATGCATCGCTGCTCCAGAGCAGGAAAAGAAACCCTTCATTACCTACTGATATATTTACTGACGAAGTATCAGAGTCTATCAGTGCTACTGTTTTATTACTCTTCTATTACCCTTCTATCTTTCTTTCTATCTTTCTGTCCTACATTCTAGCTGTTTTTTCTTTCTCTTTCTTTTCTTTCTTCTTCTTTCTTTTTCTTAACGCTCGCTCTTTTAACTTATTTTTTGTTCTTTTATTATTTCTTTTCTTAACCCTAGCTCTTTTTACCCTTTTTATATTTTTATTTTTTCTTTATTTCCTTAAGCTCTTTCTTTCTTTCTTTCTTTCTTTTTTATTTCTTTCCTTCACTCTTAGCTATTTTTACTTTCTTGTTTCTTTTGATTCCAACCCTAATGCCTAATTCCAGGTCTTTTAATTACATGGCCGGACACAATAAAAAAGCACTGTTTTTTCCCCCAAACAATACAGAAGAGCAATAAAGAATTAGAAAAATATGTCTGGAAGAGGGAGAGGAATAGTTGAACTAGGAACAGTGAAATCGAATTGGTAGTCCAACACCTTAACCGTGAGCCACCACTTTCCTCCCCATGAGCTACCACTTTCTTTTTACTGCAGCAATTCTGTTACATTTTTATTACATTGCATACTGTACACATATGATAAAATACACACACACACACACACAATAAAATGTAGAGTTCAGCTGACTAAATTTTTTTTTTTTTTTTAAGTCGGTCTTTAACATATTGTATGTTCTATACTGCTGGAACTAAAACATGAGAGGTAATGCAGTTTTTGTAATGCTATTAATTGTTAGCATTTTGAGCGTCCGTGCTTTATGAGTGACTACATGAAAGCGAGTGATAACATTTTAACTTGTGTTTGAGTTTTTTTGTGTGATGTAGGTGTGTTGATTGATTTATTGTCTGTGGTGTAAACCCAGATTAGCGGAATTGTTCCCTCTAATATTAGAAGAGTGTGAGTGTAAACGCTGACCGTGCCTCAGCCATCTGTGCCTGAGAGTCTGGGACAGTGTATGTGGGTGGGAGGAACTCTCTACTGAGGGATCATGGTTGCCTGTTAACTCGTGAATACGCAAGAGAACAGTTAGCCAAAATCTACCAGAATCTCCCAGAATCTATTGGTGCCATGCTTTCTTTAGGGGACTTGAACTTCCAAACTTTGAACCTTTGTTGATGAATATCCAGCCAGGAATAAGTACGTAAGATCCTGCTGGTGGAGTTTCTGGAGTACAGAGCTTTGCTGTGTGACAGCAGATGGAGTGGAGGATCTGGCAAAGCACCAGAGTGAGAAGAGCACTGGGCATGTCGGTGCCCTTTAGGGGCCAGCATGGTGCAGGGTGCAGAGAGCAGTGGTGATACACTGTGACCTCTCCTGCTTCACTCCCGCAGGCTTGGACACATGCTCGTCTGTGCGGAAAGCCGAGACCAGTCCGACAGCGCTCCCACGCTATCCCGGCCATCAATCGCGAGTAATTCGGCGTGCTGTGAGTTTTCTATGGTTCTGATCGATAGAGTATGTTCAAGAGCCCTTTCAGTTATCTGATCAGCACACAGGGGAATTGGGTCATAAATTATTCGGGGGTTTGGGATTGCACACGAGGGAAATTTCTCATCACACTGAGTGACGTATGAACTGAACGAAAAAAAAAAAGGTTTAGCTAGAAGTACATTTACAGCGTTTGGCAGACACTCTCATCCAGAGCAACTTGCATTTATACAATTGGGGGTTAAGGGCCTTGCTCAGGGGCCCAGCAGTGATGGCTTGGTGAAGCTGGGGTTCATCTTTGGGTTGGCAGTCCAACACCTTAACCATGAGCCACCACTTCCCACACTTGGTGGAGCTGGGAATCGAATCCACAATCTTCAGGTTGACAGGCCAACACCTTAACCATGAGCCACCACTTCCTCACTTACACAAATCACAGACCAATTGTAGCCGATGTATACATATACATCTACATATATACATATACATTTACAGTTATCTCATTTTTTATGGAACCTAGCAGTTAAGGGCCTTACTCAGGGGCCCAGCAGGGGCATCTTGGCATAAAAATAGAAGAAATTTTTAAGAAAACAAGCTACAATTCATGATGCGCTCAGTTTCCGACCACTCAGGCTAACCAAGTAAACATCTTTATAGCAGTTCTTAAAATTTAAGGCATTTCTTTGAATGTATTGCTGAAATGAGCAGACATTTAGAATTTTTACAAAATAATCAAAGCCTGAGGAAATAATTAAGAAAATTTAATGCCCTCTTTACACCAATTACTGCTGGAATAATCTCAGAGGATCCAAACATGATCGTTTAAGACACATGCATGAAAAGGCTTATTAATGAAAACACGCTGATTAGCATATTTAATCAAAAGCAGAATAGAGCAATTAACAGGAAACTCGTTAGGTGACGTTAATAGTTGGTGCTGATTTGAGTTACAGTGAACGATACAAGCCGAAGAGCACTGGCCCTGTTTCCTGCGTTGGTATTAATCGTCCAGCGGGTGACCAAATCCGGACGGACGTGTAAGCAAGAAGAAGATGAGAAGAAGGCATGATCTCAGCCCCTAACCACTGAAATATCTGCACAGGACAAATTCCAAGCCATGTAAGACATCTTCATGCATAGTGTCTGTGTTTACAGTGAAACCTCAGCATACAAATTTAATTCATTCCGAAGGCGAGTTTATACTTTAATACAAATTTTCCCATAGGAATTAACATAAATGCAGATAATTCCGTTCCAGCCACCCAAAAATATGTCCCATAATACCAATTTCCGACACTTTAATCGTATTTCAGCGTATAAAAACAATCAAAACATTTAGAAAAGCTGTGTAAATAAAGTATGATGTAAAAAAAAAATAGACCTACACCACCAATCTGCCAATCTGTTTGGTTTTCCATTAAAGCAACCATTAAAGTTTCGAACGGCTACCAAACGTTTGTGCAGCTTGTTCATATGCTGAAAATTCTTCACATGCCAATGGAAGGGCATTCATACGCCAAGCTTTCACTGTATCTTCTGCAAGAAACTATGCAATCCGTCTTGTCTCATTTCTCGTCTCTAATCAAATAGCAAAAAAAAAAAAAAAAAAAACGTACAGGAAATAGGAAGTCTGCAGAACGTTGTGTTGGGCGGGGGGATTCTTTTAAACGAGGAGGCGATTACAGACCGCATGGTGATTAAGCTCATTTGATGTGTAGAGGAACCGGCTGGGCATTCGCAGGACCTGCGGTTTAATTAATCCCATAATGCGTACAGGAAGTGTGAGGAAGAATAAGAAGGAGTTCTTACACGTATCAGCTTTTTTTTAAAAGAAAGGAACAAAATATAAGGCAAAGCGACAGCGAGCTTGAAACAGAGTGCATCGCCTACAGGGAAATTAGCGACGAGTGCACGCCACTGAATGCTCCATTGTGTCTTTGGAGAAGGAGAGAAGAAAAAAAAAATTATTAAATGTTCCCCTTTTCATCCTCCTCTTGCCCTTGTCAGGGAGTTTTCCCTTGAAACAGAGTATATGGAAGTGATTGTAATCATCCCAGAGAGCTGAAAAAAGGGGGAAGGGAGTGAGAAAAGGAGGGAAAAGAAAGAGAAATGAAGAAGAAGAAGAAGAAGAAAAAGAAGAAGAATTCTGGCTGCTTGCACACACGTCAATCCTGAATGAAGTGTTTGTTATTGTAAATTTATGAGCAAAGCTGGTCCCATGCCCGTCAGCGTGGAAGCGTCCGGGGTCGGATTCATTCAATTAGTCCGAAGTAAAGCAGCTTATATAAAAAGGGGGGATTTTTGCAACGGGTTGCCAGTTCAATAAAAGCTCAGAGGTTTTTAATCAGTGGTATATTTCTGCGTTTTACCGAAAAACAGTGTGTAAATACACACACACACACATACACACACACACGCTCTACACTATTTATTTACTCATTGTATCATGTGTCAGCAGAATGGAAAGTCACGCTGCAGTGCTGAATACCTTCACACAGTAGTTAATGCATGTGATTCGGGTCAGACTCATGCTATCACAGGACCACATGTGTGTGTGTGTGTGTGTGTGTGTGTGTTAGTGTGTGTTTTAGTACTAATACTAGTGCACTAAACAGTATAACAGGCGGATAATAACATGTTTCACATCGTTTGTGTGTGTGTGTGTGTGTGTGTGTGTGTGTGTGTGTGTGTGTGTGTGTGTTTTCTGCAAGGACGACTGTCAATTTTGTTTCCACAGTATTTTTCAAAGCAAGCTGGAGCTTGTTGAATAATTTAGCCCTGGAAGAAAGAGAGAGAGAGAGAGAGAGAGAGAAAGAGACAGACGGGTTTAGAGGGAAGCTGGTGGTCTCCGTCTGCGACCGCATGGAGCCCTGAGACGACCTTTGACCTAAAACAGATCCTCTTCAAGTAATTGAGCATGTGTGCTGCAGAACGTTTCATTATAGCGGCGGGATGGTGAACGTGTGTAATCCTGCACAATACGGTGAGACTGGATGAAGATTATGGAGATTAGGCAAACAAAGAAAAGACTGTTTTCTGTCGTTCTCTCAGGGGGAATTTGTGTGGAGATGAGTTAAGAGAAGAAAAAGAAGAAGTGAGACAGAATCTGACTGCGGAGTTATAACAGTAAAGATCAGAGGCATAAACAATTTCACTGAAAATCTGTCCAGATAAAACAGGAGCAAAAAAAAAAAATTGAACTGAAGGTCGGAGGGAGAAAGAAAGAAAGAATGTCAGAAGTCAGAAAGAGTAAAAGAAACAAAAAAGGAATAAAGGAAAAAGAAAATGAAGTTACAAAGAACAAGAAAAAAAAACAAAGACAGAGTGTGTGAAAGAGTTACATATATGAAAAGAAAAACTAGTGTCTCCGCTAGCAGTGTGTACAGGTGGCAGTGTTTACAGGTGGCAGTATTTCCGGTGGCAGTGTTTCCGGTGGCAGTGTTTACAGGTGGCAGTGTTTACAGGTGGCAGTGTTTACAGGTGGCAGTGTTTTCGCGGTGGCAGTGTTTACAGGTGGCAGTGTTCCGGTTCAGTGTGTACAATGCAGATGGTTCAGGTACAGTATTTACAGGTTGGCAGTGTTTACAGGTTGCAGTGTTTCCGGTAGCAGTTGTTTTCCGGTAGCAGTACTTACAGGTGGCAGTGTTTACAGGTGGCAGTGGTTTTCCGGTAGAAAGTGTTTCCGGTAGCAGTGTTTACAGGTGGCAGTGTTTACAGGTGGCAGTGTTTACAGGTGGCAGTATTTCCGGTGGCAGTGTTTCCGGTGGCAGTGTTTACAGGTGGCAGTATTTACCGGTGGCAGTGTTTCCGGTGGCAGTGTTTTCCGGTAGCAGTATTTACGGGCAGTGTTTACAGGTGGCAGTGGTTTGTCCGTTAGCAGTGTTTACAGGTGGCAGTATTTCCGGTGGCAGTGTGTACAGTGGCAGTGTTTCCGGTAGCAGTGTTTACAGGTGGCAGTGTTTACAGGTGGCAGTATTTCCAGTGGCAGTGTTTCCGGTAGCAGTATTTACAGGTGGCAGTGTTTACAGGTGGCAGTATTTCTGGTGGCAGTGTTTGGAGGTGGCAGTATTTTCGCTAGCAGTGTTTACAAGTGGCAGTTTTTTCCAGTGGCAGTGTTTTCCGGTGGCAGTGTTTTCCGGTGCAGTGTTTCGTTTTCCGGTGGCAGTGTTTTCCGGTGATCCCATCGAGTTCCCACCGATCCTTTAGAGATGTACAGATGGGTAATGTGGCACAGCAGGTGTTTATCAGATCACTCTACAGCACACTGACAGCACTCAGCACTCTCATCCCCACGTCTCTGTAGGTACTGCCTCACACAGTGGCTAGAATTACTCACTGATACAGGAAGAAAAAATACAACTACACCAATCTAAACTGACTGCACCTCCATCAGCTGTGTTAAGTAGAAAGAAAGAAAGAAAGAAAGAAAGAAAGAAAGAAAGAAAGAAAGAAAGAAAGAAAGAAAAAATGAACAAAAGAAAGGAAAAAAGAAAGAAAGAATAAATGAATGAATAAATGAATGAAGATAAAAAGAAAGAAGATGAAGAAAAATAAAGAAAGAAAGAAAGAAAGATGAAATGCTGAATTTTTAGTGATGTCACTGGAACTGAGATTTTCATAAATCATATAAAACTCAACCTGAGATGTTTACAAGCACTTAAAAAGTCCATCATGTGACACACACACACAAACACACACACACACACGCTCATCAGTGGCTTTGTTTATCTCTGCTGATCTGCGCCCTAATAAATGGCCTGCTTGTGTTTCGCTGATTGACAGACACTGGCTTGGTGTGATTACAGCAGATCACATGATCAGCACTGCACAGTAACACACACACACACACACACACACGCATTCCTACTGTCCGAGTCATGAGTGTGACACCGCCGTGCTGATGTCATGTGTCAGTCAGTGATCAGAGTGGATGTGTGTGTGTGATGTTGTGACACTGCCACACTTGTTATAACACAACATTAAGACAGGACTAAAAGTGCACCAGACCAAAACGAATATTTTTCTCTGTTCGTCTTTTTCTGTCGTTCTCTGTCTATTTCTCTCTGTCTATCACTACTCTTCTCTCTATTGCTCTTTCTTTCTCTCTTTCTCTCTTTCTGTCTGTTTTCCTTCCTCCCTCTATTTTTTCCTCTCTCTATCTCTCCTAATCCATCTGACTCTTTCTCCCTCCCTCTCTCTCTCTCTCTCTCTCTCTCTCTCTCACACATCCTTCTGACTTTTCCCTTTCTCTCTTTCTTAGTTCATCTGACTTTTTTTTTTGCTTTTCTCTCCCTTTTCCTCTTTCTCCCTCATACCATCTGACACTCTCACTCTCTATCTCTCTTTTCCACTTTATCTGTTTCTCTCTCTGTCTGACTTTCTTTCGCCCTTTGTCGACTTAATCTCTCTTTCTCGCTCTTATCTAGTCTGTCTGACTGTCTCTCTTTCTCTTACATCCTTTTAAATCTCCCCCCCCTCTCACTCTCTCGCTCTCTCTCTCTCTCTCTCTCTTTCTTTATCAGTCAGATTTAAATGGTGCTGTATTGGCCTGACAGATGTGTACAATCATAATGCTAAAGCAGGGCTACAGGGGCATGAAAAAAAAGGAAAATAAATGAACATAAAAAAAAACAACATTTATTTATTTATAAAAATAAAATTAAAGAAATAACTTCAAAAATGTATTTAAATTAAAAAGGTTTTAACATTAAAAATGAATGAATGAAGAATGAATTTTCATTTTCTCTGTCTCCGTCTCCCCGTCTCTCTGGTCTCTACCCCTCGCGATAGCTGAACTGAGTTAGATGACGATTTGTATGTATGTATGTATCTTCCATATTCTGGAGCAGACGGTGGGACCAGACATCCTGCTGTTTTATCGCTAATGCTTATGCTAACAATGGTACTTTCATATTTCACTTGGGTTTTTATCAATGGCACCTCTTATAATGCTGTATAAGGTGACTCTCCGCCCACTGTCGTCATTGGTTCCCACCCGAGACCAGCAAGCTTTCAGGGCTGATTTATGGCCAGGATTTGGGCACCGTCTCAGGACTAAAAGGGTCCCGTCCCCGGTGGGAAAGCGGAGTGTAAAGCTCTACTGAGAACCAGCACTCATTAAGATGTTTTTTATATCAGCGATATCTTTACAAATCGGTGTTAAAACCAAACACACCTTTACCCCTTTGGCTTTGTCGGAAACGGAGCAGCTTTTATACTTTTATACGTTTGTACTATATAATTTTTTTTGTTTGGTCTGTAGATAATTAAATAATTTAAGATACATAAATCACAAATCAGGAAAAAAAATCCAGCCCACATCCCATTCCCATTAAATCACTTCCTTACAGCCTCCAGCTTACATTTACATTTACAGCATTTGATCCAGAGCGACTTACATGCATCTCTTTATACATCTGAGCAACTGGGGGTTAAGGGCCTTGCTCAAGGGCCCACAGTGGTGGCTTGGTGGTGCTGGGAATCGAGCCCTACAAAACAACAAAGGAAAATGAACCGAAGCTTAATTTACACAAACTAAAAGCTGTGTACGTATTAGTGCCCATGGCCACGTTTGAGTCGGCACAAATCATTGCACATTAGTCTGTAATCCATCAGGACCATCTCCAAAAAAACATCCAGGATCTTTCACATGAGTCCTGTATCTTTACCCAGAAACCTGTCTCAGACGTCCCAGCAACGTGTCAGCGCTTCTCCTGACGGATATCATGGTGTTGTTTTGTTTAACAGCTCTGTGATTGACCTGGACTCTGACGTACGTCTGAGTTGCTTTGCATTGAAGGTGCTGCTGAAGGCAATACATGGAAATGTGGAAAGGATATGCTGGCAGGGTGAAACACTGCGTATGGCATGTCCTGAAAAAAAAAAACCCAAAAAAGGAAAGAAAACAAGTGAAAAAGGAAGTGGAATAGAATAAAAACTGCAGCACCTTCCAGGATTAAATAATAATTTCATTTAGATGCAGATTAAGATGGAACCCCAACCCACTCTTCTGTACCGGTACCTGCTCACGGTTGCTGCTGGAAAGTCATTTATCTTGGCTCTATTTTTACTTTCTGTCCCGCTGCTTTTATATCGCACTGTGCTTTTTGATACTGAATAATTCAACAGGAAGAGCTGTTACTGTGAAGCCGGAGCTTGGATGTAGGTAAACGTTGAACACACACACACACACACACACACACACACCAACCATGCGAATCTGACCTCCGTGGAAGCCTTTTAATGTGTGAAACAGATTTTCTAGAAGGCTCTGAAAATAGGTTCTCACGGATGTCCGGCAGAGCACTCCCACTCATCCCATCTGTAGTAGAGGTAATTCTTTTTCTCTCTCTCTCTCTCTCTCTCTCTCTCTCTCTCTCTCTCTCTCTCTCTCTCTCTCTCTCTCTCTCTCTCTCTCTCTCTCTCTCGCTCTCTCTCTTACACACTCACTACGAAACCAGACTCCAAGCACCTAATTATCTTAAAGCCAAACACATCAGTTTATACGAGGGGGTCCCCAAACTACGACTCGGATTCTCACCTGCCTATTTGTTTTTATTTTATTTTAAATTTAAAGTTAATTTAGAAGTTTTTTTGTTCTACGCAAACAAGCGACTGTGTGTCTTTTTTATCTTTTAATATTTTATATATCTCTTGAGATGTAATTCTTTTTTGATTGTACAGCCAGAACAAAATATACAATAAAATCTCCACAATAACTATTTTCCGCTATGGACCAACCCGTTAAAGGTACAGAAAATAGTTCGGGGACTTCTGAGTTATGTTTCAAAAAATGTTTTAATCTTTGAAGTAAACCAAATTTTCTCATTTTGTATCCTCCGAGGTAACGTTTCTAGCATGATAAGACTTTTGACTCCGCCCTCACTATCTGTTGTCACCCAGATGATTTTCATTTTGGATCAGGTTCGTCTTAAGGTTCTCAAAGAGATTTTTCTCGCATATTTTTCTTCATATCTTTAAGAAGATCAGCTCTGCTAGCAAACATCTGCTAGTGCTCGCTATCAGGCGGCGAATAAAAGCTATCCCGGTGTTTCCTGGTGGTCTGACATCTTGTTCTCTGTACTCAAGGTACCCTTTTACCTTTGACCTGGACTCTATGCCATCCTCGGGAGGGCAGAAACGCCAGTCTGCACCGGGCCACACGGAGTCCTCTCAGTTTCACACACCGGCGCTGGCATTTAGCGAGGTAATGACTATCCGTTAAAGGCGTGGACCAATGGAGAGCGGACACAGGAGAAAAGTTCAGTGACACCGACCCGGGGCCGGCTCTCGGTAACGACTCTCTGACAGCGTCCTCTCTCTCAGGCCATATCATGAAATATTCATCGAGTAACACTTACACCAAGATAACAGATGAAGCGGTTTGTGCGCAACATACGGCGAGCATATTTCGCAAATAGAGATGTAATTGTTTGTTGTTGTTAATAAAAAAGATGGTCTACAGACGAGCTTTAGCATTTTGCAGCATCTCGGAGCCAGCATTTGGGTAATGGTGCAGAATTATTACTCTTGCATAAAGAGGGGGGGGGTGCTAGCTGATTTAATGCAGTAATAAATGCAGGGACGAATCCTCTGCAATTAACACTGCATTGTTTTATAGAGAGATTTTTTTTTACTGCGAGGCTAATTATAGAGAGCTGACTCGAAGAGAGGGACATAATAAAGGGTGTGATGAGCCTGAAGCCTCTTCCCTGCACAGGAAGCAGACAGACAGACAGATAGAGACAGACAGATAGAATAAGACAGAATGACAGACAGAGAAAGACAGAATGACCGAACAAAGACAAATAGAGACAGGGAAAGACAGAGAGAGAGAGAGAAAGACAGAAAAACAAAACGAAAAAAAAATAGAACGACAGACAGATAGAGAAAGACAAACTAACAGACAGAGACCAAAAAACAGACAAATAGAGAAAGACAGACAAATAGAAAAAGACAGACAGATAGAGAGGTGTGGCTATTTTTATATCAGTCTGAATAAAGGAGGCATAACTTTATAGTGTGGTCATTCTAACAGCTCACACACACACACACACACACACACACACAAAATAAAGACTACAAATGTGCAAAAGTTATCAAGGACAAGCTGTTGATGTCAGGAACTATTTTCTCCCTAGAGATAATCAGAGAATCTTTATGTTCTGTACACCAGCTCACACCTCGGAACAACAGAACAACAAAATGTTCCAGCCCACAAGTTCACACACACACACACACACACACACAAGTGTGTCTTATACAGGTAAAGTAGACACCAGGGATTTTACTGTTCAAACAACACCTGTTCAACTCATGTAATCACACCAGTGCCTAGCCAGGTGTCTTAATACACACACACACACACACACACACACTCACACACACACACACAGGTGTGTTAATCACAGAATTGGACCAAAATACAAAAAAACTTCTGTAAACTATTTTAACCGTGTGTGTGTGTGTGTGTGTGTGTGTGTGTATCATAACTGAACACACCACTAAATCACCACTGAATTACCACTGGATCACCACTGAACAGGCCATTAATTCACCACTTGATCACCACTAAACACGTCATTAATTCTACTACTGGATCACCACAAAACTCACCACTGGATCACCACTTAACACTTTACTAATTTGCCACTGGATTACCACTGAACACACCATTAAATTACCAATGGATTAGAACTGGATCATAACATTTTTTTTCAATTCGCTACTAAATTACCACTAAACACATAACTAAATCAAAACTGGATCACCAGTAAATCACCACTGGATCACCACTGAATCCTTTATTAATTTGCCACTGAATCCCTACTAAATACACCACTGGATCACCACTTGATCACCACTATTATTATTATTTTGCCACTAAACACAGATCCCTACTAAACACACCACTGGATCACCACTGGATCACCACTGAATCCTTTATTAATTTGCCACTGAATCCCTACTAAACACACCACTGGATTACCACTGGATCACCACTGGATCACCACTGAATCCACTTCATAATTTGCCATGCCACTCAACATACCAGTGTATCAATACTAAACACACCACTGAAACACACCGTTAAGTTGCATGGACTAACATCACACTGACACTATCAACGTCACCATACTATGTGTAATCATACTAAACACCCACTGATCACACTATAATCACTACATTGATCTCCTGCTCGGTATAATTCACTCCTGCTCTTTATTTATTGTAAATTCTCTTTATAGCACACAGTCTTTTTTCAGTGATCTCTCTTCAGTGGTGCATTACTCATCTCACTGTAATGCATTACACAACGCACTCCTTAATGCGCTGTACTAAGCTGTAATACTTCCAACAGTTACACCATACACTGTCTACTGTACTCCATTCCAAACACATTTCCACCCATGACGTCATACTCTGTTTACAATTTACACCTGATTTATCGTTACGACTGCCTAAACTTCGATGGAACAGATATGAAAACACCAAACGCCAGGTAACCTGGACAACGTGCTACACAACAACAGTAACAGAAGAGTAAGTCGGTGGCTGGGTTGTTATACGAGTTGCTAAGCTTTTCACCTCATAACAGTATGAGTCATCATGGGCCACGCCCACTCCTGCCACAGCGGATTAGGAGACTGATTTATGGTTAGTTCCCCTCCGCTGTCGACTCCGCCCCCCCCCCTTCAGCTACAGCTGACGCTATCCTCCTAAGCTGAAAGAGGTGGTTGTGCCGCCCACCTGGCACTCGTACAACGGCTGAGTCACGCTTTACTCCAGGAGTCCCCACACACACTCACACGCACACACCATGACTCAGTAAGAGTGGGTGAAGATGTATAGATAGAGCTAAAAAAAAGGTCCGCTCTCCTGTTTAATAACTCCAGACCAAATGCACTTGTGCATAGAGAACTGCGAGGTTCCTTTGAGTAACCAGGATTCAATAGAGGAGGAGGAGGGCATCTGGCACACGCCCTCATTCAGAGCAAATTAAATTTATCTCTTTTACACAACTGAGCAATTGGGGCTTAAAGAGCCTTGCTCAGGGGCCCAACAGTGGTAACTTGGTGGTGCTGGGAATCGAACCCCGATCTCTTAATTAGCAGTCCAACATTTTAACCACTGAGCTACCACTAAAATGAAGTTGTACTGAAGGAATATGTACGAGTCTTTGTGTGTGTGTTTTGTCGTACAGTCTGACATTATGACACTTGAGATGCTACAGAATGATACAAGGATCAGGTTTAGACAGTAGGAAGAATATCACACTATGTAAACCCAGCTTTAGTACATGTACATGGATCCTTTATCACAAGTCAAGAAATTTTCAAGGATTTTCGAAAATTCCTTTAAAAGTAGTAAAAATGTTATGGTGGGCTGAACTGTTGGAGGTGAACCGGTGCAGCAGGTGAGCTTGGTAAATATAGATTTTTGGTCTGTTAAAAATGTTCCGAATAAAAGAAAGAGAAATAAACCAAATGCCAAATCAAAGCAACTTTCTATCCAGTCCAGCAGTTTTAACAGCTTCTCAAACCGGTCAAAGCACAAAAAACCTTTTATTCCTTTTCCCCTTTCTTGTCGGTGGATAACTGAAGACCGCACAGCGTGAAAAAAACTGGCTGAGCCCCTGAGCAGCGTGAGTGTTCGGTGTGAGATGAATCACGGCTTGCCCTCTGTGCCAAGAAACACTTTGTGCAATTTGTTGCTGTTTGGACCAGTGGCTGGAGAAGAAGGCAAAGTCGTGACCGTGAGGAAGAGTAAGCGTGTGTTTGTACGTGTTATAGCCATGGAGATATCTCCAGCTGAGGTCGACGTTACACAAGCACATCTTAAAGAGTCAGGGATGTCGGAGGTTTGGTTCTGTGGGGGTTAGGAAATAGCCCCCAATGTTCTGAACAGCTTTGTGAGGTATAATAGGTTAATATCTCTCTAGCTTCTGGGCTCACCTTGAGCTCTGTAAAGAGCCTGCTGAGTGCCTCATCAAATCAGGGACTAATGGCTATTGTTCACATGGCAGCGTGACATAACTGAGACTGCAATTCCTTTGGGAGGAATTTCTTTTGTCAGCCAAGAGGCCTCTTTGCTACAGGATTAGACTTTTTCTCAGACTGCCGGTTAAAGTCTGGGGGAAGTAGTAGCTGCGGGCTGTTAGAAGTTTTAAAAGTTGGGTTTTAATTCCCAGGACCACCAAGCTGCCACCAGTAGGCCCCTGACCAAGGCCCTTAACCCCCAAGTGTTTTAGACATAAGTTTAGCCACAAGTTGTTGCTCTGGATAAGGGGTAATAAGGGTGTCTGCCAAATGCCAGAAATGTAAACAAAACAGTCTTTACTGCACTATTTGATGATTTTTTAAGTGATTTTTAAGTGTTATTGATAAAAATGGCAGAGATTAAATAGGAATTCTAAAGGTTTTATAAAAGGACGTTCGTTCTTTGCATTGCATTTAAAGGCCCGTATTGGTGGAGCTGCGATTTTGGTCGGTATGGATGGATGGTAGCTGTCGCTTGGTTGTTTGGGACGGGAGATTAAAAGATCTAAAGGTTTGTAAAAGGACGGAGCAATCAGGAGTTATTTGCAGTATAAATGAGGACAACAGAAATGCTTTCTTGACCTGATTGATGAGAAATTCTTTCTTAATAGACCTGAAGAATTGAAAAAGACAAGCAAAATGAAGCTAGATTTGTCACATATACTTTACAGTAAAATTCCTTTTCATGGCAAGTAAAATTCCTTTCAAGAAGCACTTCGAGGTCAGAGCTCCAGTCCAGGTAAACTGAAACACTGCTTCTAGAGTGGAGAGGGTTAAGGGCCTTGCTCTAGGGCCCAACAATTCTCAGATACCTAACCATTGAGCACGAAGCACCTAGTGGTTATTTGCTTTCTGTGACATAAATACCTGCAAATCAGGCATCACTGGAAGAGTGGCACCGAACGGAGACACGCTGGGTGTAGTCTAATGGAGCCACATTTAGAGAAAAGCCCATCCTTTACACTAATTACAGACTCAGACGTTTCTAAGCGCACAGTATGTTCTAAGAACAGAAAAAAAAAAGTAATTATTCTGTAACCACACTCACTACAAAGCCGGGGGAGGAGCTGGAGATAAAAAGAAAAAGAAAGATTTGGGCACGTGCACACCGTCCTTACCAAATTCACACCCGAAGGTTCAAAGCTTTTGTTTATTTGCAAGATAAAAGAGAGTTTTACACACTTTCTCAAATTACACACGTCTTAAATTACTTCGAGCAATTTGATGTCCAAGAAAACCAATCCGACGATGCCGAGAACAAATGTGGGCAACAAAATTAAATGTATGAATTTTTGCAACTCCCAGACAATCAGGCCTCTGGGATGCTTTAAGTTTTGTCTAGATTTGCAGGCGAACCAGTTTAAGACTAGAGATCAGAGAAATACCCAAACCGATGTTAATTATTGAGCGATAACTGATATAAAGAACCGATATTTAATTATTATATTATTTCTGCTTTTGACCCAATGATAATAATGATAACACTAAACTAAACACGCTTTTTTAAATAACAGTGTTTATACATTTTACCCACTTACAACAAACTAAAAACAACTCTTATTTCTACATCAGTAGAAATACACAGGTTTAAAACTGAAAGAAACTGAAAGACTTTACTGTCACTGCCGTGGATCTTTGAATAAAAGTTCTAAACAAACAGCTAAAGAGCCTAAAAATAATTCCAACATATAAAAATATTTTAAATCTTAATATAAAAATAAAAAAAACTTGCTTTTTTTGTAGTGTAGGTGTGTAGATACGACAAAACCGATAATCGATATTAAAAAAGCTTAAATATTGGAAAAAATATCAGTAACACTGATAATCGGTTAATCTTTACGTAATACCAAATCTTACACTGGTCTTGACAGATAATCCAATAATTAGTGGGCGTGGCTTCATTTTTTAAAGCAAAATTATCCATTATCCATGAAGTGATTAAGAATAAAGATGGGATGGCGCTGCGGTGTATTGGGTTAAGGCACCGACACGCAGCTGCGCAACTGCAACTCGGGTTCGATTCCGGCTCAGGTCCTTTCCGGTCCCACCCCCTCCTTCTTCTCCCCATTTCATCACTGTTTGTCCTATAAATAAAGTCAAAATGCCCCACACATGCACCCCACCCCCTAAAAAAGAAGTGAATAACATCATTTGTATATATATATAATTACAACTATTGGCTAAAAAGTTGCATGGACATTTATGCCATATATTATTATTTTAAATGATTTCGATTAGAATGCATAAAAAATTGCACAAAATTAAATTATTAAATTGCAACCAAATTATGGGAAAAAAGGGAAAAAAACCACCTGCGACTAAAAATCCTGTCTATCTGATTGTCATACTTTCCTTAACGTGCTTCATTTCCGTTTTTTTAGCTTTTAGAAGTCTGACGTTGCGGAAATAAGCAGTAGAAGTTTAGTCATGCTGCCTTTCTGCATACAGAGTCACTGTTGTAAGCTTGGACATAAATAACCTCGACACCTATTGATAGAGTTTAAAGAAGGAACACAGAGAAGCTTCGAGCGATACCCACTGTACTAATCCCTCCTTTTATTCACCTGTGGTTTAATTTTCAGGATTAAACAAAAAGATGAAAGGAAAACAAGTCTCTCAGGGTTGAGCAGGGTTGACTGATCATGATCAGGAACTAGAAGAGCACACCAGGACACACTACAAAAAAAAGTACAGACTGTCCTGTATTTTTTTTTGTTGCAGCGTAACACAAAGAAACGGGCGCCAAACGTGTGTTCGTAGGTTCCGTCTGTTCTGCTGGTTAGTAGGCAGAGTGTGTGTCACGACCAGGCGTGTGTAGGAGAGAGAGAGAGAGAGAGAAAGGGAGAGAGGACACTCATTCATAACTACCCTGCCAGCTGAAGTCATATTGGGGTGGGGGGGGTGGAGTGAGAGGAACGAGGCTGAGCTCCTCCAAGCAGTGGGAGAATGAATGACCTCCTTCTGAGTCATACCAGCTGCACTTTTGTACAACCTGTTCAGGGGTGTGTGGTGTATGTATGTGTGTGTGTGTGGGGGGGGGGTTATTAATGCCCCACATTTAATTTCACATCTGCATCTATGTAGGTAAATCAAATTCTTCCTACTTATTTGTTTATTGCAATATTATCTATCTATCTATCTATCTATCTATCTATCTATCTATCTATCTATCTATCTATCTATCTATCCATCCATCCATCCATCCATCCATCCATCCATATCCAAACCCTTACTGATGCTAATCAATGAGCGATAACTGATAGATTATTATTGGATATATGTTCTTTCTATCTATCTATCTATCTATCTATCTATCTATCTATCTATCTATCTGTCTGTCTGTCTGTCTGTAAATAAATAAATGATACTGTCCATACAGAGTTTCTCATGTCCCCGTCCTCCTGATTTTTCAATTGCCCCACATCCTAAAAAAAATCGATGCCCTATAACTTGCCCCAAGGTGTAAGTAAGTGTTTGAATATATGTGTTAGAAGGGCACAGTAAAGGGTTATTTCTCCTCTATTGTGACTGTGATGTAGATAAAGCAGACTCTAGTGATGAACCAATCACGGTTGCTGGTGATGATTGTGCAGCAGGACAGAAGCAAACCGCTAAAACACAGATGTTTACAGAACAATGCAATACGGATGATCTGTTTACTCACAGCTCACGCAATCACCACCTCTGACACCACAAGCATGCCTCTTTCTTAAGAACCCACAAATCAGTGCTCTACCTCCTGGTTAGCTCCACCCACCTCATTAGCTTAAACACACTCAAACGCAGGTCAGTGCTGCTGTTTCAGTGGGTTAAGGAGCCGTCCTTTTTTCTCGTACTGATGTGTATGTCTACACTGCCTTCATTTACAAGCTATGCTTTGTGTCACTGGATATGATTTCTGCCTTACACACAGACAGACACGCACACTATCTCACAGTCTGCGCCTGATTTCAGGTCGCCTAGCAACCGCTCCCCTGCTGTTTGATTTTTCATGCATCACTATGTCAAGCACTGTCATGGTTGCCAGGGCAACCATATAGCTGACTTCTTGTGACACTCCTTACTGTAACACGGTCGGCTCATCTGGGTAAAGGCAATGCATTCGCCTTCTTAATATATTAATACAAAACAATTTATTTCATTAATCTCATGTGTAAGCTCATATTCTATCTATCTATCTATCTATCTATCTATCTATCTATCTATCTATCCATCCATCCATCCATCCATCCATCCATCCATCCATCTATCTGTTTTTTTAATTAAAAAAGCTGCCATAAAGTCCGGAACTGCAACCCGCAACAATCACAAAAAGGGCATCCAGGATCCAAATCCTGTATAAACTGGTATAATTGTGGGAAAAGACATGCTAATATATGGTAATTTATATATGTTTTTCCGCCATCAGAAAATAATAACTCCGATTTATCGATAACTGGCGGTTAATTTGATTATCCCTTAAAGAGGTTTGTGTCCCAGACAGGAATAAATAAGCTGCAGATATTGCAGGCTGCATGTTAATATGCAGCCAGTGAAGAAACAATGAAGAAGAATATAGCAGTATGTAATTACAGCATCGGCAACGACATTCCAGAGGGGTAATGAATCCAGCTCAGGGTGTGTTATTGTGTAATAGAAGTGAGGTGTTAGTTTGGCGTCCTCGTCCTTATCAGTCTGTGTTCACATCAACTGTACAAAATGGATCGCTATAATTCGCCACATATGCAAGCCGTCTATAGTGAAGCATGGAAGCCTGGCGCTGACCAGTCAACCGAAATAGAACGAGACTGGCATATATATAGAGCGGCACATTGGAAGCTCAACGACACACAGACCTTTTTGGCTTTTAACACACTAAAACCTACGCAGGAAGAGTTCCTCTTTTAATTTTCTTCTCCATGACTCAACAGGATGTTCGTCTGCTGTTTTGCCTGTGGTGGGCGTCTCCGTCTACTTCTTTCTGATCGGTAAGCAGACGTGCAGATTGGCATGTGACGTAAAGTCTATGACCAACGGTCACAAGACGTGTGTGTGTGTGTGTGAATGCGCTGCCTGCTCAGAATGCTCACACAGCATCGTGACCTGAGCCCATCACCCACAGGAGGGCTATTGATTTCTGAGACCAGCCGGCGTACATCTCTTCTGATTGATAATACTCGCTTGTCTTTTTTTAACAAATCAAAGATGGAATGCAGTGGGATGCTTCCTGGTAGCTAATTTTTTTTCCTCCTGAGCTCAATGCAGACAAATTTTCAATGATGGGACACTCCTCCACTTAAAGGCACAGTCGATCAAACAATCAATAATATTGACCAGTTTTAATCAATACAAGTTCCTACAGTGTATTTATTGAAATTCACCAAACCAAGGGCTATCTGTCTGTCTGTCTGTCTGTCTGTCTGTCTGTCTAACTATCTTTTGTCAATGGATAACAATTACTCTTTAAAATCTAGGTGCTTCTGTTTGAAGTGAGGAGGACAGAGGAGAGTCTATGAGATTTGTGATGGCGGGTCCGGATGTTCGTGTTGACACCCTGGTATGAAGTGTTCAGTACAGTACAGAGAGACAAGGTGAGCCAGACAGAGGCAGAGCATGCTGGGTAGAGATGGAGGGAGCAGCTGCACTTCTCTGCCAAGCTGCCAGTGCCCATAGGCCTCAACTGTTCACTGGGACAGAAGCCCAGAAAAATAAGCTTCCAGCAGAAGGAGGGGGGAATAGAGAGAGAGAGAGAGAGAGAGAGAGTATCTATCTATCTATCTATCTATCTATCTATCTATCTATCTATCTATCTATCTGTCTGTCTGTCTGTCTGTCTGTCTGTCTGTCTAGCTACACTGCTTCAGTGTTTCAACAACAGTCCAGCTTTATGAACTTTACCTCCTTCTGTTGCAAAACAGAGCTGTGTTAATATGAGTAAAGGGGTAAAAGGGCAAAAAGCACTGAGTGCTTTCTATTGCATGATGTTTATTTATTTAGTTAGTTGGGTAATATTTTAAAAAATATTGATAAAACTAACTATTGCTTTAATGGCAGTGTATCGATACTCGAACTATTCTAGTATTAATACATGTTTAAATTGAAAATGTTTTATTTAAATGTTTAAAAATTGTTTGAACTAATTTACATTTATGTTCATATTTAATTAAAAACCTCAGTGTCATCTGTCTATCCATTCATCCAGCTCATCTATTTATCTATCTATCTCTCTGTATATCCATCCATCCATCCATTTGTCTGTCTGTCTATCCATTCATCCATCCATCTTTCCAGCTGTCTATCTGTCCATCTTTTCATCCATCTATCTATCTATCTATCTATCTATCTATCTATCTATCTATATCTATCTATCTATCTATCCATCTTGTGTCTACCTATTATCTATCCTCTTCCAGCTGTATATCTGTCCATTTTTCCATATTATCCTATCTATCTATCTATCTATCTATCTATCTATCTATCTATCTATCTGTGTCTATCCATTCATCCATCCATCTTTCCAGCTGTCTATCTGTCCATCTTTTCATCCATCTATCTATCTATCTATCCTATCTATCATCTATCTATCTATCTGTCTATCCATTCATCCATCCATCTTTCCAGCTGTCTATCTGTCCATCTTTTCATCCATCCAATGTCACACGAAAACATTGTTATATACTTTTAAATGCGGAGAAATGACATGTCACCCATTTGGCCTCTGCACTTTCCAAAAGAGTTTTATTGATGCTCGGCCTTATTTCCTGTCTGGCTTATCATCCCCTGTTTGTGCTAACAGACAGACACATCAAGGCCTCGCTCCATGCCATGCTCTCACAATACAAACACAACAACAGTCACTGTTCTGATGAGTTGAGAAACTCCTTCTGAAATTTGCATATGTGTGCACCGGAGCTTGATGGGTGCCATATTGGAAGTGTTTATGCTTTCGAGTGACTGGTGTACTGAGGCTGCCTGGCAACCCGATTCGTTCGCAGCCAAGTCATGTGCTGCTGGGGGGCATGCTGCCAAACTGTAGGCACTGCCAACGACGTGTCATAACAATCCATTTAAACGTCCACGAGCGGTGGCACTGCAGCCAGCCCTCGCTACAATGCACAATGAACAGAAGCATGATATAAGCAGAGCTAATTAAGGGGACAGTGTTCAGTGCTTTGGTGGACCGGATCTTTCAGCTGCTGTCCTGACAAGCTGTGAGGCTGGATTGGGCTTTTTCACAGGGCTTGTATTAAAGGGATCCGCCACTATTTTCTAACCAAATCTCCTTTTGTTGCATCCCAGTGTATTTGTAATTATTCTATAAGCAAAACAGATCCATTTCCCTTCACTCAAGAGGGTTTTTTATATTTTAGAGTACAATAATGGGGAAGTGGTAGCGCAGTGGTTCCCGGAGGACCCGGGTTCGATACCAAGCCACCACTGCTGAGTTGTATAACAAGGAATATCGTCGCTCTGGATAAGGGCGTCTGCCAAATTATGCAAATGTAAGTGTTATATATGTCCAAGCGCTTCCAGCTGGTATTTTAAATCTGGAAGCGTAAAAGCACTTAAGTATAAAAGATACTAAAAAAGATCAACACTATAAGCAGTATTGTACACGGTGGGATTTCTTATGGAATCATTTCCCAAACCTCAAAAGCTGAGCATGACTGCTACTCGCAAGGTGTCACTCACATGCACAGAATGGAGATTGTTTTTCCCTTTAACACTTTAATTATTCATCAAATTGTTTAAAGTGATAAAAAAAACTTCTCCAGCTCGTCCTTTCTCTCTGAAGTCTCCTAGCTTTCGTGAACAGGACACTCTCGGATCTGATTTGACCCTTATCCCTAATCTTGGTGTGTTTTGAATGTGCGGTTGGGAACATGCAAAGCGCATGCCTATCAAGGCCTCCTGGAGCTTAGAGACTTTCCATTGCTTTACAGGAGACAAAAGCACATCGCCGGCATGCTGTGCATTTACATTCAAAAGAAGGACGTTTTTATCCAAAGCGAAGACGCGGACGGGTGCGTGGACATCATGAGCGAGAACTTCTAAGGGTTCTGCTGAAGGAATTAACAAAGTGAAGACAACTAGGAAATGCGTCAGTCTATTAAGGATGATAATGACAGGTGCTATGATAAAACTGGTCTGTGCTATTTATAAATTTACCACTGTAGCATGTGTGTGATCCAGTTTTGCATGTTTATAACACAGCCACTCAAGAGTGTGACGGGATTTCGTTGTGCTTGTGTGTGTGTGTGTGTGTGTGTGTGTGTGTGATGGATAGTGCACCGCTGTTATACCCCACCCATAAACACCACCCATAAAGAACTTCTATTGGTTATACTGGTGCTTGCTAGTAAGTGGTAGCATTAGCAAGGACTGGTAATGATTATTAAAAATAGCCTTAAGCTCAGTCACTGTCATGTTATAAGCTCATTATTAAGCCTTGTCTCTGTAGTAAGCTATTGTTAGTGCTGAGCAGTGGTGTTAACAGGGGGCTATTCATAGATAGACAGACAGACAGACAGACAGAAAGCAAACAGATAGATAGATAGATATAGATAGATAGATAGATAGATAGATAGATAGATAGATAGATAGATAGATAGATAGATAGATAGATAGATAGGATGCATAGATGGATAGATATAGATAGATAGATAGATAGATAGATAGATAGATAGATAGATAGATAGATAGATAGATAGATAGATAGATAGATAGATAGATGGATGAGATAGATAGATAGATAGATAGATAGATAGATAGATAGATAGATAGATAGATAGATAGATAGATAGATAGATAGATAGATAGACAAAAGCAACAAAGATATGGAGTCACACAAAAAGGAGCCACATTTAAAAACCCTCTCATTGTAATGTTTAATCTGCTACTGCAACACATTGTTGTTAAAGCCGAGAGAAATTTCCTCTCATGGAGATTGTGTCGGTTATGAAAGATTGAACACAGGCATGTCGATATCTATCAGTTGTGTAAGCGGAGAGATGCCTCTACACAGGGTCGAGTTACTAATGGAATTCGTCTGTGCAGAGCCGCACATCTCTCTGACCGCAGCGCTAACTCGCTAACCAAAACTCAACAGTACTGATGCAGTGAGGAGGACAAAAGTGACTGGAACAGTGAGTTTAATTAGTGTACAGGGAGAGAGAAAGAGCGAGAGAGATGGAGAGAGAGAGAGAGAGAGAGAGAGAGAGAGAGAGAGAGAGAGAGAGAGAGAGAGAGAGAGAGAGAGAGAGAGAAAGAAATGATAATTAAGGAAAAGAAAGAAAGAAAGAAAGAAAGAAAGAAAGAAAGAAAGAAAGAAAGAAAGAAATGATAATTAAGGAAAAGAAAGAAAGAAAGAAAGAAAGAAAGAAAGAAATGATAATTGAGAAAAAGAAGAAAGAAAGAAAAGAAAGAAAAAAAGAAGAAAGAAAAGAAAGAAAGAAAAAGAAAGAAAAAAGAAAGAAAAAAAGAAAAGAAATGATAATTGAGCAAAAGAAAGAAAGAAAGAAAGAAAGAGATTAGTTAATTAATGAAAGAAAGAAGAAAGGGCAAATGACACAGAGAGAGAGAGAGAGAGAGAGAGAGAGAGGAACAGAACATCATGCTCTCACATGCAGGTCCATGTGAGTCGGAACCCTGCTGAAAAAGAGATAGTGTGAGACAGAGTAAAAGTGAGAAAGAGAGAAAGAAAGAGAGAAAAATGGAAGAGAGAGAGAGAAGATGTAAGATGTAAAGGCTTTATGTAAGTGACCGGCAGTTGCAGACTCACATGCTGATGATGTGCTCTGAACATGCTATCTGTGGGACGCCCTCTTCCATCATCCTCTCCCTCTCTCTCTCTCTCTCTCTCTCTCTCTCTCTCTCTCTCTCTCTCTCTCTCGCTCTTTTTCTATGTCTCTCTCTCTCAAACATACACTCTCCCTTCCTGCCTCTGCTCTGTGCTTCACCCCTGACCTTCTAACTGTAGTACGGACAGGAAATAGTGCGTCTTTATGTCTGCAAGTGTGTGTGTGTGTGTGTGTGATGTGTGTAGGTGGTGTGTGTAGGGGCTTCAAAGACACCGACTTTGCAATCGAGAAGCCTGAAGAACAGGCATGTGTCCAACCAGGCCTCTAACGCTCCACCCTCTCTCCTGTTTGGCAGCAGATGCACACACACACACACACACACACACACACAGAGTTCCGAACAACCGGCCCTCCCCTCCTCTCAGGGCAGCTGACAAAACACAAAGAAGAGAAGTGTGCAACTGGTGAGATAAAGACCGAAACATCTCACCATTGTTAAATTTCTCCCTAAAATTGTTGAGGAAAGTTAAAGGGGTTTTAAAGGTGTTGGACTGGTAATCTGAGCATCATGGGTTCACCGCAGATTAACATGTTAAAATAAGTTGCCCCCGGGGGCAACTAAAAAAATGGCAAGACATACTTTTTTTTTTTTTAATTTATCATCTGAAAATGAAGGGCCTTGCGTAGGGGCCCAGCAGTGGTGGCTTCACTGCCCTATGAACTGAACCCGTTACACCGTTTACACCGCATGTATCAGGTGACCCAATTTCCGATTTTTCCTCCAGATGGAATATGACCCACGATCGTGTAAAGCAGTCATAAAAAAGCACATGGATTCCGATATTCTCAGATGGGTTTCAGTAAATGCAGATATCTGATACGGGGGCAGTTTTCAAAGTGGACATAGGCAGGTGGTAGCTTATACAGGTGGTAGCTCAGTGGTTAAGTTGTTGGGCTGTTGTTTGGAAAGTCTTGGGTTCAATTCCCAGCACTGAGAAGCCACAGCTGGTCACCTAAACTTGGCCCTTAACCCTTAACTGCTCAGATGGATAAAAGGATGATGGTAATTCGATTTGGATTAGGGCGTCTAAAAAAGCAGCCTGGTTCCAAGATGGGCTCCGGCCCCGGTGGAAATGCGATATATATGATGCTCGAACGGAGAAAAACTGTCACACAGACTTATTCTAAATCAGACCTGCAATAATAATAAAATGCAGGATAATTAATAAATGTGTTTAAAATGTCTAATAAGTCTTTTGAGTATTTAATAAATAAACACACCCACAATCCAGTGCTGGGGCGGCAATGCTGCTGGAATTTGTCGTTCCATGCCAGAGAGCAGCTGATGCGCTGGCGGTGTTTGCAAAGAGGCTGATTGACGTCCTCTGGGGGTCATCCACCACATTCCACCACATGATTAGAGACATTTCAGATATTGTTGAGGTCAAACAAAATAATGGCGTGAATGATTCTCAGATGCACGACAGCGAAACTCGATTGGAAGCTGAACAAATAAACAGATGTTTGTTTTTCATCTTCCTCATGCAGTGCAGGAGATCAAATCTCACACAATAGTGCTGGAGGGACAGAAGCGTGAGTAGTAAAGTGCTAATCTACTCCTTCGAACTGATAGCACAGAGGGGTCAATAGTGTAAACCTGTTTAGCTCCAGGACGGGCAGAAGGGGCAGGAGAGGGGGGGGGGTGGATATAGTCAATTCTATTCCTAACAATTCTTCTATGTAATTCGGTTTATAGATAAAAGTTAGTATTATATTTAAAAGTTTGATATGCAAGAGACAAATATCTGCAGCGTAGCTACACTGTTCGTCCATATCGCATCCATTCCACATCAGAGATTAGCACCACGGTGGCACCCGCTCGATTCAGCATAAACAGTAATACACACGTATTGTAATGTGTGTGTCTGCTGTAATATATAATAATAATAATAATAATAATAATAATAATAATAATAATAATAACGTAATGGATCCCGTGTTATATGTTATATGTGTCATATTAATTCAATCTCCTTAATCGATAATTAGATTGTTTTTATTTATTTATCGTTCCTTTTTTTTTGCTTTTCAGTATGACTAGTGTAACACACACACTCTCACGCATGCAGATCTCTGGGTTATGCTCTTCATCGCTCTCGCCTTCTAATCTTCTTTTACACTAAATGGGCTCGGACACGCCTTGTTAAGACATTTTCAGTAATTAGTCAAATGAATTAAATATGACTGAGATCGTTATTATCGTTCAGTGATTAATTTAAATAATAATAAAATAGTAGTGACAGTATTCATCCACATAAACACAAACCATTAAAGAAGTTTGCATAGAAATAAACACGACTGTAACAGCAAAAATAAGGGAAAAAAATAAGTGAATAAATGAATAAAGTCTAGAATGATATCGAAAATGATAAAAACATTATTTCATATATTAAATAAGATTTACAAACTTATTAACAATCTGTTATTGATTATCTGTTAAAACAGAAACCCGAACAGTCTGCATGGAACCAAACATGAAAAATAAAATGTGTATTTAATCATGCAGACAAAACAAATTCTTACAGAAAATATCAGCTGTATTTTCAGCTCATTGTGTCGTCTCAAAGTTTTGTCTTGATTTGTATACTGTAAAGGTGCCTTTTAACAATATTGATCTTCAATGAAGTGTTGAATATGACACGAAAAAAATATCTTTACGTGATCACTAGTTCTCCCAGATTCACGTGATCCTCAATTCGCTCAGATTTACGTGATCATTAATCCGCTCAGATTCAAGTGAGTACCAATCCGCTCAGATTCACGTGATCACCAGTGCTCTCAGATTCACGTGATCATTAATCTGCTCAGATTCACGTGATCATTAATCCGCTCAGATTCACGAGATCATTAATCTGCTCAGACTCACTTGATCACCAGTGCTCTCAGATTCACTTGATCATTAATCCGCTTGGATTCACATAAACACCAATTCGCTCAGATTCACATGATCATTAATTCCCCTCAAATTTAAGCGATCGTGAATCCGCTCAGATTTACGTTATCATAAATCTGCTTAGATTTATGTGATCAATAATACCCTCACATTCACATTATGGTTAATCCACTCAGATTCATGTAATCATCGATACCCTCAGATTCACGTTATCGCTAATCCACTCAAATTCACGTGATTATTAATACCCTCAGATTCACATTATGGTTAATCCACTCAGCAGATTCATGTGTGATTATGATTAATACCCTACCCTCAGATTTATGTGCTCCGTTCACATCCACGTGATCATTAATACCCTCAGATTCATGTGATCGTTAATCCGCTCAGATTCACTTGATCATAAATACCCTCAGATTCACATTATTGGTACTCAGATTTACATGATTATTAATACCCTCAGATTCATGTGATCGTTAATCCGCTCAGATTCACTTAATCATAAATACCCTCAGATTCACATTATTGGTACTCAGATTTACATGATTATTAATACCCTCAGATTCAGGTGATCATTAATCAGCACAATCAATTTTGAGCCCAGAAATCCCGTTAACGTGAGGCAGATTGGTGGAGTGGTATATGGGGGAGTGTGCTACAGACTGGAGGGCGCTAGAAAACCTGACTTGCTCTCTAGATGCCCAAAAGAGGCTGGTACAAAATCTGTCTGGCTGTTCCCATGGCAACGGCCAGGTGAAGCACCAGCCTGGGGAAAACACAAGGGAAGCATGTGCCTTCTTTTTACACACATAATCACACACATACAGACACACACACATCCCCTGCTCTAAACAGCCATCAATCACCTGGATCTCACACTATGCAGAATGTGAGCAGAAACAGCGTGCAGCCCCCTGTGGGTAGGACACAGGTAAGAGCATGCACAAAACATGCTGTATACCCACCAAAGAAGCTCTACACTCTATTAAATGTACAATAACTGCCTCTGTGTGTCTGTGTGTGTGTGTGTGTGTGTGTGTGTGTGTGTGTGTGTGTGTGTGTGTGTGTGTGTGTGTGTGTGTGTGCGTGTGCGTGTGTGTGCACGCATTAGGGAGAGATGGCGGGGGTAAAAAGAGCAGGCTGCTTCAGGAAGGAAATGGAGAAGGCGTCACACAGGCTACAGTCATGTAGACCATCATTCCTACTGCAGCACATACACATAAGAGAGGTAGAGAAAGACAGACGGAGAAAAAGAAAGAGCGAGACAGACACAGAGACTGAAAGAGACTGAGTGAGATAGAGAACAAGCCTGAAAGAATGAAAGAGACAGAGAGAGAGAGACTCAAAAAGAAAGCAAGAAAGTAAGACACTCACAAAGAGAGTGAGAGAAATACACAAAGAGAGAGAGAGAAAGAGACACTCACAAAGACAAAGTGAGAAACATGGATTGAGCTAGGGGGGCAGAAAGGGAGCAAGAGACCAAGAAAGAGAGCGACAAAAGCTGCATTCACACCAAATGCGAAGCAGATATGCGCATCGTGTCCCTCACTCCAGATTAGTCGCAGGAAGTTCTTCGCCTCACTCGTGCAATCGCTCTCCTTCACTGTCTCATACCACAGACATGTCAGTAAGCTTTTTGCTTACTGGCTCCCACAACAACAAGTCGAACGCATTTTGCGAGTATGCGCAGGAAATGCGATTGAAGTTCGATTGAATTGCGGTTCGTTGCACCGTTTAAATCAAATTTGCCTTCTATCTGCGCATTTGCGTAGACTTTGTATCTCATCTACTCACGCAAATAATTGAATTCGCATTCAGTGTGAACGCAGTATTAGAGAACAAGAGAGACATAGAGAGAGAGAGAGAGAGAGAGAGAGAGAGAGGGGGGAGAGAGAGTAAGGCTCGAGAAACAGACAGGTATTTGAGGTTAGGATGGAATCTGGGATCAGGAGTCAGGATTTAATTGAAATAAAATAATTCCTGCATTTTAATACTTTACAGCACGGTAAAATTTGTTTCTTTGCATAGCTATGCTCAGCTCGGTAAATTGGGGTGAGAGCACACGATCAGCAGGAAAGGTTAAGGGTCTTGCAGGGTTAAGGGTCTTGCTCAAGGACCCAACAGTGGCAGATTGGCTCAGTGCCTTAACCATTCGAGCCACTTACATTTACATTTACAGCATTTGGCAGACGTCCTTATTATCCAGAGCGACTTACATTTATCTCATTTATACAACTGAGCAATTGGGGGTTAAGGGCCTTGCTCAGGGGCCCAACAGTGGTGGCTTGCTGAAGCTGGGAATCGAACCCACAATCTTCCCCACTGTAAATAAAAACGATATGTATTAGTGTAGGACTATTGATAATGTTTACTGTCTGCATTGTACAGCCTGGGGATTTATTGCTGTCATAACTATTGTTATAAAGACATTTATGAATAAGCATAAGGACTTTAATCAGGGTGACTTGTGCCGAATCACCAAGCATCATAAATCTTATTATAGCTCGTAAATCAAGACTTTAAAAAGTCATAAACTTCTTATACAAAAGGACTCGTTCCTGAATCCCTTCACACAGACGTGTGGTTTTTGCCAGGATGCTTCGATGTGATGTACTAAAGCACCGAAATCTCTCTGAAAATCAGGAAGAACAAACACTTTGAATAGGGAGTCTTTTAACTGCACTGCCACAAACATCCGTCAGCATTTCAGCTCGTCAGCAAAAGTGTCACGTTTTACAGCACTCGTAGCTCACGTGTGACTTTTTATTCATAATAGATGACGAGGCTGGATGTGGATGTGCATCCCGGCTCTGCATTATTTATCCAGAGATTTCTGTTTGCGTCTGCTTTTATAAGCAGTGACAGAGAGAGAGAGAGAGAGAGAGAGAGAGAGAGAGAGAGAGAGAGAGAGAGAGAGGGAGAGAGAGAGAAAGGAGGAAAGAGGACGAAAGAGAGAGAGAGGAGAGGAGAGGAGAAAGAAGAAAAGGAGGAAGAGAGAAAGAAGAGAGGGAAGAGGAAGAAGGAGGAGAGAGGAGGAAAGAGAAGAGGAAACAGGGAGAGAGAGAGCAAAATACAAAGGAATAGAGAGAGAGACCATGAGAGAGACATGGATAGAGAGGAAGAGAGAGAGAAGAGAGAGAGAGAGAGAGAGAGAGAGCAAGACAAAAAGAAAGACAGAAAAAAGGAGGCAAAAGAGAAAGAAGAAAGATGGTAACTGAAAAAGAGACAGTAAACTTATAAGCAAGAAAGAAGAAGATGACAAAGAAGGAAGAAAGAAAGAAAGATTGTAACTGGAAACAGACAATTAGCTAAAGACAAAGAGAGAGAGAGAGACAGAAAGAGACAGAGAGACAGACAGACACAAAAAGAGAGAGAGAGACAGACAGAAAGAAAGAGAGGGAGAGAGACAGACAGACACAAAAAAGAAAGAGAGAGAGACAGGCAGAAAGAGAGAGAGAGAGCGAGAGCAGTGTCACTCTTGGAGCAGAGAACATAAAGGTGTGATACAGGCTAATTTCAGGAAAATCCTCTTTGCACTCTCCGGCGTCTGGTTGCGGTTCCGCAGTAGAAGCGGCTGATGTCAGGATCATAATTCGGAAGTGATTTCCAATTGCGTCCGGAAAACCCAGCAGGGCATCACGGCTACTTTTAGCGTCTTGTGTTTATATGGCCATGTTTGCAAACACAGTTAGTGGATATTTTTAGCATTCTATTAAAGACAGCACTGAAAGTAGCAGGTGGCTAAATAGAAGCTACCACCCGCTCCTAAAATGAACATGGCCTTCATGCTGTTACCCCATCGCCCGGGGTGAGGAGAGTTACACAGCCATATACAGCGTGCGGCACTAATTCGGTGCATTTATAGAACCGGTGCTGAACATTCCCACGGTAAATACAGCTGCACTGCGATGGACACGGAACACAACAGCCCAGAAATTTCTACTAAAGAGCTCGCAGAATACGACGTAGGGGCATCCCATAGTGACACCAGGATGCTTTACATGCTACAATGCATACAAACACACACTGCATTCATTATTTTTGGACTAGGAGTGAGTGAATGACTCAAAATTCCCAAATCCCTTTCCTTTTCATTCACTCAGATAAGTTGAGTCCTGCGTTAACTTGATGCTAACGACAACATGGATGAACACAAAATAAAAAGCAGGCCATGCAGTTGTTCTCAGTAGTTGTTGCAGAAACAACACGTAGCTGAATGAGTTGTTGAAGAAACTTCCGGCATCACAAACAGTCCAAGTGTGCACAAACAGCGGTGTGTAAGAATAGTGTGTAACTAGTGCATATATAGTTTGTAGTTAATGTGTTGTTATAGTGTGTATGTATAGTGTGTATGTATAGTGTGTATGTATGTATGTAATTAGTGTGTATGATTTGCAATTAGTGTGTATTTATAGTGTGTATGTATAGTGTGTATTGATAGTGTGTATGTATGTAATTAGTGTGTATGATTTGTAATTAGTGTGTATGTATAGTGTGTATGTATGTAATTAGTGTGTATTTATAGTGTGTATTTATAGTGTGTATTGATAGTGTGTATGTATGTAATTAGTGTGTATTTGTAGTGTGTATTTATAGTGTGTATGTATAGTGTGTATGTATAGTGTGTATGTATGTATGTAATTATACACATGTATAATGTATGTAATTATACACATTAGTGTGTATGATTTGTAATTAGTGTGTATTTATAGTGTGTATGTATAGTTTGTGTGTATGTAATTAGTGTGTATGTATGTAATTAGTGTGTATTTTATGTGTATCGGATGTGTGTATGTATATGTTGTATGATGTAATTAGTGTATGTATGTATGTATTATGGTGTATTTATGTGTAATGTATGTATGTATGTAATTAGTGTATGATTATGTATGTAGTGTGTATGTGTATTAGTGTATTATGTATTAGTGTGTATTTATGTGTGTAATTAGTGTGTATTTATACTGTGTATGTATAGTGTGTATGTATGTATGTGTATGTATAGTGTATGTATTAGTATGTAGTGTGGTATGATTTGTATTATTTGTGTATGTGTATAGTGGTATTGTAGTGGTATGTAGTTGTTAATTTAATGTGTATTTATAGTGTGTATGTATTGTGTATGTATGTATTAGTGTGTATTTATAGTGTGTATGATAGTGTGTATGTATGTAATTATGTAATTATGATTTGTAATTAGTGTGTATTTATAGTTTGTATTTAGTGTGCATGTTTAGTTTGTACTTAGCGTGTATGTATAGTGTGTATGAATAGTGTGTATGTATAGTTTGTAATTAGTCTGTATGTGTAGTTAGTAATTATTGTGTATGTGTAGTGTGTATTTATAGTTTGTAATTAGTGTATGTATCAGTTTGTGTATGTTATAGTTGTATGTAATTACTCTGTATGTGTAGTTAGTAATTATTGTGTATGTGTAGTGTGTATTTATAGTTTGTAATCATTGTGTATGTATAGTTTTTTGTAATTACTCTGTATGTGTAGTTAGTAATTATTGTGTATGTGTAGTGTGTATTTATAGTTTGTAATCATTGTGTATGTATAGTTTGTAATTAGTCTGTATGTGTAGTTAGTAATTATTGTGTATGTGTAGTGTGTATTTATAGTTTGTAATCATTGTGTATGTATAGTTTGTAATTAGTCTGTATGTGTAGTTTGTAATTATTGTGTATGTGTAGTGTGTATTTATAGTTTGTAATCATTGTGTATGTATAGTTTGTGTTGTAATTAGTCTGTGTATGTGTAGTTTGTTGTAATTATTGTGTATGTGTAGTGTGTATTTATAGTTTCTAATCATTGTGTATGTATAGTTTGTAATTACTCTGTATGTGTAGTTTGTAATTATTGTGTATGGATAGTTTCTAATTATTTTGTATGTATAGTCTGTATGTGTAGTATGTAGTGTGTATTTATACTGTGTTAACGTAGTGTGTAACAAGTGTGTACATAAAGCAGTGTGTATTGTGTATTTATACTGTGTTAACGTAGTGTGTAACAAGTGTGTATGTATGTATGTATACTGTTCAGATATAAGATTGTCTTCATTTTGGTATTTCTGAAAAACCGAATTAGGACAATGTCTCGTATATTTAGTAACATTAACGCGTTTGTATGTATCGTATGGAAACATAGTGTAAACACTGTGTGTGTTCAAGTATATTGTGCGTAGACGGTGTTGTGTAAGTACAGTGTATATGTAGGGTGTGTAAGTGTATCGTAGTGTATAACAGTTGGTAGACAGTTTATTAAATACTTTCTGTGCTGACGGTATAACCAGTTCAGACACCAGCGTCAGAACAGCAGCACTATAAGCACCGAGTCGCACCCGTATTCCAACAATCCTCCTGCTTTTGCGTTTAAGCGTGTTACTACACACAACTAGCAAAATATTCACACCCGGACCATGACCCATGACATTTTTCCATGCTGGAGGCTGTCCGGCGGCTGCCACATCTGTCGATCAGCTCGGAGTCCCTTCCACTAGCAGCTGTAGCACAGCTCCACATGCTGCGCTGACTGCGGCCGTTAAGAAGAGAGAGAGAGAGAGAGAGAGAGAGAGAGAGAGAGAGAGAGAGAGAGAGAGAGAGAAAAGGCTAGGCTAGTCAGAGAAGAACACAAAAGCGCCCTGCAGCTGGAACAATTTTACTAGCAGACTCAAAGCTATAAAATTTCATATTGTTGGCAGGTTTCAAAGGATTTACTGGAGCTGCGTTTTCTCCAAAGCTTCACGTGTTCTTAATGATACATAACTACTGTTAATTGTCTTTTTTCTGCCGTTTATTGTAAACTGTTTCGCCTGCGGCGGTGCTCCCGCTCATAAATAAAGTAAACCCTGAAACTGCCTCGCAAAGAAAAGAAAAGAAAAGAAAAGAAAGAAAAAATCATGGCGGAGTTGTTTTCTCATCGCTGTTGCGTAGTATGTATTATTTTTATGTCCAGGGGTCAGTGACCCAGCTTTTCCTTCGACATCGCCTCATTTTCCGAACCGCTGGCTCGTTTTGAGTCCTAAAAGTAAAGCATGAGCAGGACGAAGTGTAGTGAAATGGAAAATTACATAAACGCTGCACAAATGAGGCTCCCTGACATCCTGTTTGTTTTCATAAGAATATGTGGGGATTTTTTTTTCTCTTTCTCAGTGTAATCTTTGGTGTACATGTCTCAATCTGTGCAACATAAACACACACAGAGGAACTGACTTACTGGCTGGGCTTAAACCAGCAGTTTAGCTGAATAAAATCTCAGTGGTTTTAAGGTTTTGAAATTACTGATCAGAAAATGGTGCGTTTAAATCCCCCAGGGGCACCAAGCTGCCACTGCTGGGTCCCCAGGCAGGACCCTTAAAAAAAAAGTAAGTCTCTTACATTTAAGACGTTCTTATCCAGAGCGACTTACATTTATCTCATTTATACAACTGAGCAATTGGGGGTTGGGGGCCTTGCTCAGGGGCCCAACAGTGGTGGCTTGGTGAATCTAGGAATCGAGCCCACAATCTTTGGGTTGGCAGTCCAACACCTTAACCATGAGCCACCGCATCCCCCTCATTTGGATAAAAAGGACTGCCAAAAATGAAAAGATTTGAAAAATTTTATCTTCTGCTTTGGAAAACAGGAGGACATTTTTTTCGGTGTTTTCTGTTTGCTTCTGCGGTTTGAAGTAAATTGTGTGTTGCTGAAAATGACCAAAATTCCCAAACATGTCTACCTTTAATCATAGCCAGGATTGTGATTGTGTACAGATTTAATGATGCGCTTTAGGACCCAGTGTGTATCGTATATTAAAAAAAAAGACAAATCTCTCAAACGGTACTGTTTTTATTTATACAACTGGACAATGGGGGTTCACTGGCGGTGCTGGGAATCCGACCCTTAACCGCTGAAATACCACCGTCCCTTTCCTTGTGCTAGGAGCCACTTAGGAGCTAACTGTAAAGTTTAGGAATTTCATGACAGACACACGTCTCAAATGAATAAGACACGAGCTGAACGTTTGCTCAGCACAGGCTCTGGAAAGGCTGATATGCGAGTTGGTTAAAAAGATGTCATTTCATTCAGCCCCTTTTTCACAATTTGGAACACGCAGATGTGAAAATTGCTTCTGCCAGGTAACGGTGGGCTCGGACCCGCTTTTTTTATTAAAGTGTCAGCTCTGACGAATGGCTCCAAATGAGCGTTCTTCATACCGGGATTTTCTCTGAGCGATGAGGAGACACGGCTTTCTGCTCGGCAGCTGCTTCTATCTGCTGATTACCTGCAGCTCCCGCTGTGGCCAGGGCAAAGAGAGGGTAGCCGGCTCGAGGGAATTTGCACAGCTCTGTTTTATTAGCGACGGCAACACCAGAGGGGCATGTGGAAATCGGCTCAAGGTCGCATTCGCTACTTCCTGCTTCCTGACCATCTTCGGCAGTTGCTACTTCCTAAACCTGTTTTTTTGATCTTCTGTCTGAATCGTCTTCGTCCGTGGACGAAGCGCTCTCTCGTTTCTGCTAATTGCTACTGTCGAGTTATAAATAGCGCAGAAGCGCAGCCAGGTTTCTTTGTTCCTCTTTGTTCGTAGTCGTCATGCTGCTGCTATTTTTGTGAGCGATGCTCTGCAAAATAGCCGGCGCTCGGTCCAAGTAGATCGGTGTCTGCACGACTATAAATAGCTCCTGTCAGATATTTTCTCATATGTGCAGGGTGCATGCGGTGAGACAGTGAGGGTATTAATAGCCACAGCCGTGGCTCTGTCATGGCCAGAATGAGATCATCAGGCTGTAATCTGTAAGCTTTTTCTGGGACACGTGTTGGTGGTGGACGTTAAATAGTACGTTTGTACCGAGTCATTGGTGTTGTTCCACCATCACAGAAAACAATACGCATGTACATGCTCTCGCACAGGAGGCAGCCACTGATTATAGAAACACATACAGCTCGATCATTTATTACCTACTCAGAAAATGATACCACAGCAGTGTTAATTCCCGTTATAACATTTCCAGCCGTAACTCACATAATTAAGGGTTAAACTAATGCGTTTGTTCTAATATGTCACTGATTATTTAAAGAACCACATAATCTAATCTGGGGAGCCGCTGGATATTTTCCTCCAACAGCACGCCACTAAGTGTTTGATTCCTTTATGACAAACGTTCACAGTTTTTTCCATTCGACTGATTTATACACATTCAGCTGCAAATTCCAGCCCCAGATCAGTTTAAAAAAAAAAAAAAGAATATTAATAACATTTCAGTTTTATTAACACAGCACAGATTTAGGGTCGCGTTTTAAATGTCGTTGGGTTTTACGTCGATGAGCTTTACAGTAAATGTGTTTGAGTCGAGGGACTAGTCGATTTAGCTTATCGCTTTAATACATCATAAACTTCACACAGCGCATAAACCCGCAGGGGGTTCTCGGGTGCTCGATGACGGAATGTTAAACGTCAAAAAAAGGAAAGATTATAGCAGGTCTATTAATAACTAATAGTGCCTGTGTGATAAATTAAAAATATGTGAAGCTGATTGGGAGCTTAATGATCCATTATCATGCTATTAACTTTCTTCTTATTAACTATTAACTATATTAACTATCTATCTATCTATCTATCTATCTGTCTGTCTGTCTATCTATCTATCTATCTATCTATCTATCTATCTATCTATCTATCTGTCTGTCTGTCTGTCTGTCTGTCTGTCTATCTATCCATCCATATATCTATCTGTTTATCTGTCAATCTATTTGTCTATCTGTCATTCTATCTATCTGTCTGTCTATCTGTCTGTCTAAATAACCTTATATGTAAACTATCCTAACTTTATTATGTCTCTAATAGTGTTTGACTCAAAGCTAAAGAACTAAACAAATATTTAAAAATGCCTGTTTATTATGAAAATGCCTGTCCTGGGATGTTCTACCTTTATTCAATCATTCTACCCACATTATTATAACACCCTTTCATACATTGGGTTACCATCTGAATAACAACCCAGCTAAAAACAAGCACCACTTCATAAACACAAACTGATGAAAGAAGGCGAAAACAAAAAAATTGCAGTCATAACAACACCGTCTGCTAAGTTTTGTTTGTGATATTGTTGCCAAGTCCAGATCTTCTCACATGCTCTGCGAACGTTTAGGCGTCGCCTGTCTACCTCACTGGAGTCGTTTCTCCCCAGAGTGCCTAAAAAGAGGTGTGACAACAAAACCGCTGGCTGCTGTTTAAAGCTACGTTGGCCTCTAATATTAGCGACTGGTCGCGCACGGCTCCGGCTCGGCTCCGGTGTCTGTCACCACCCGGCTGCGGCTGTTAATCAAACTTTCTCGAGTGTAGGACACATACAAACACACACACACACACACACACACACACACACACATACACAGACAGAATCCGGGCAGAGGAATCGAGCAGTGACATGACAGAGCAGCTTTCAAAACAAGCTGGCACAAAATCTGTGTACAGTAAGACGGCACTCGTTAGCATGCAGTCTCTCAGGGATCAACAAGAACAGATCAGGAAGATAGAAAGTGTTTATACAGTGACAAAAATTAAAACTTAATGATGTATTACATTCCAATATGTGTCTACTTCCTGACCGTTAAACAGGTATGTTCTATATAATATGATTATAAAATTTGGATGTACTCCATTTGCTATGTTAATACTCCCCTCAGAGTATTAGAATATCCAGGAACTTTTTGCATACTGTATTTCGCATACTAAGGATACGAACATACTACTCATTTTTGCACACTATATAGTATGAAAATATGCGATTTCAGACCGAGATACAGGCGATCAGACGTGACATGTTTGTGCTAAGCTGAGAAGTTAACGCGGTTGAAATTGGAAAAGATTCAGTAAAAACTCCTAATTTATTTGTCATTCTTGACCATTTAACAGTGCATAAAAGCACGAAATAAAGATCTACCACCTAATTCTGTATTACACCTAGTTATATAATATAGAACCTTTATATATGAACCTTTGCCGTCTGGCTGACGAGACAGAGCACCAAGCACCAGGACAGCCAGGGACACTTAAATGCTCTCCTTGTTGTTCAATAAAAATAAAAAATATATGCACTGCAATACTACTGTTACTACCTAAATCTGTACTTTTTCCTGTGCAATATAAAAATGTGCAATAACCTTTTATTCTCTTTTATTTACTCTTTCTTTTTATCACTATCTTATCTTGCAACTTATGTGCAACTGGAAGCTTCTGTCACCAAAACAAATTCCTTGTAAGTGCAAACCTACTTGACAATAGAGTTCTTTCTGATCCTGATTCTATTGTGATATATTGTATCATACACCAGGAAATACAATCCTAAATACCAGTTGCTATTTTTCATCTTATTTTTACCATGTGAGTTTTTTTTTTAATTAATTTAATAAAAATAAATAACTTACAAAGAATTAATTGTAAATAAAAAAGCTCTAATCTGGCAACCTTTGCCTTACTTTTATCATTCCAAAAAAATTCTTAGCGATGAACGTCTCACGCTGCCCCCTTCAGGATAGTGCGTGGGAAAGAAGGCTGTTTATCTACAGAACACATGGCGCTTCGGGAAGACCATCTACACACATCATCTCATGCTGATCAGATCTTATCGCAGCGCTTTCCTCGCCCTTTTGTGTGTACGCTCACATAGGATTGTAATCAAATTCCCAGAAAACAAAAGCAGACTGAGGAAATAAAAAGTGAATTTTACACACAGATTCAGAAAAGTGTCCAAAAGCCGAGTTAATTCAGGGTTTGGAGGGCTACCAGATGTAGGGATGGTCTTTAAATCTGGTAAAAAGAAAAAAAAAAAAGTAATGGAGGCTTTTAGATAGTGAAGATTTGAAAACATCGCTGATTCTGGAGTAAAGATAAGAAGTGATTAAATGGGCATAAACTGACAAACACACACACACACACACACACACCTGGCAGGAGGAAAATGCTTTGAGTGGAGACGCTTTCAGCTGCTAGTCTGGAACCCTTTCACCTAATCCCATCAAAAGACCAAATATGTAGACAAATACCAGTTAATACAGAGAACATTCACAGGATGAAGAGCTGAAAGCTTCTCGATGTGGAAGCGAAACAAAAGAAAAAAGAAAAAAAACAACACAATCGATTGGATGGCTTGGAGTGAGCTGATTTAGACAAATAGAATTTGGGACATTTGGTCCAAAAAGAGCTACATAACACTATCTACAGGATTAGCAGGGGTTTGAGGGAGTGGGCCTGGCTCTCAAAACTGCTTTTAAAGGCAAGTGGTTAAAGTGTTGGACTGCCGATCAGATGATTGTGGTAGCAAGCTGCCACTGCTGGGACCCTGATTAAGGCTGAGAAGTAAGTGCAGAAGGAAAACAGGACCTCGTTAAATTCAATAAAACTTCTTCAAATATGTTAAAATGTATTAGCAATTTAAAAAAAAAAACTCATTTAAATTCATAGGTATATTTTTAGTAATTATACTCATTTAAGTTGCAATAATGATATCAGCAAATCTCGACAATTTATTCATTAGAGCTGAACTTTTCACCCACAAACCTCAGACGGATTACAGTGTGTTTCAAGGTTCAGAACATTTCGCATTGTATTCTATTACCACTCTCGCTGCTGTGGGTTTTTTTTACTCCGCAATGTGTAAAGCACCACTGCGTTAAGAACAGCCTTCTTCTGAATCATCACATTCTGTAAGGAAATATTTCTACCCTGATCTTTCCTAGGTTGACTCCGCCCCCATCGATCATTCAGGTAGCCAGTGAGCTGTAAATTGATGAGGATGAAAGTGAAGTAAATCAAACGTGACGACCTTCACAGTCAGCAGATCTCAACCTAATTGAATACATAGATCAGATTTTAATGCGATGTGTTCTTCCCTCCTTATCGTCTCCTCTGTCGCTGTCTGTCTGTCTCTCAAACTCTCTTTTATCTCTTTGTCCATCTCTTTGTTCCAACATTTTATTGGCATGACAAACAATCGTACATCAAAGTTACAGAATAAAAGTGACCCACTATTAAAGTTACATATAACATAAAACAATAACAGGTTAAGACATATAGTACTAAGAAGAAAGAAAGAAAGAAAGAAAGAAAGAAAGGAAGGAAGTAAATAGGGAGAAAATTTAAAAAAAGTAATAGAACAAAATCTCTCATTATCTTTCCCACTCTCTCCTTGTCTATCTATCTATCTATCTATCTATCTATCTATCTATCTATCTATCTATCTGTCTGTCTGTCTGTCTGTCTGTCTGTCTGTCTATTAATTGCTCTATTTTACTTTATCTCTTTCCCCACCTCTCTCTCTCTATCTCTCTTTGTCTCTCTGTCTGTCTGTCTGTCTCTCTCTCTTTCCCCCCCTCGGGGTCAGGGGTCGAGGAGAGTGATGACCTCTGCACTCTGGCCCTATCTTCTCCATGAGCTTGGCCAGTGGAATGCACCTTCTTTTCCATGAAAAGGAGAAGAAAATTGTTTCACAACACTTAAAACAGCCGCTCAGTCAAAGCCGACGTGTAGACGTGAATGTTTTACAGCATGAGGAATGCGTAAGCACGGGGTCTCAGGCTCTGATGGTTATATTATTTTTAATGTTCCGCTGAAATGAGTACTGAAATGAGTGAAGTTCGTTTTTTTTTTTGTCCTGGTCCAGATTCATGACCTACATACCGGATATTTACACTCAGCTGTTATGTAACTGGTCTGTGATCATTAAAACTAGACTATGAACATACCTTCATAATGGTTTACCATTTAAAATAATGAACGTTGTGTGAAGACAAAAACACACCTCGTTACAGTAAATGTGCGCTGTCTAATTGCTAGAATTAGCTCAGATGGCTGTTTGCTTGTGTGAAGCTTGTGCTGGTAATCGTTAACCAAAAATCTAGCAAGGCTTTCCACACAGATGTCCAGAGTCTAGCCACTCTACCCATGTGAGGATCATAACGCATACACACACACACACACACACGTCAGTGAATCACGTTGTTTGACACAGTTCTGCTCTGTGCTGACAGCCAGAGAACACAGCGTAAGCAGCAAGTACACACACACACACAAAACCTGATATTCCTGTTCCCAGCAGAGGACAGAGGGGAGTGTGCAAAATACACACACACAAGAACGCACTGCCCAGTCTGAAAGGCAAAACTGTTCCACACACACACACACACTAATCGTCCACAAACACTCAGAGACCAATTCGATCAGCAGGAAGCGCACCAAGAAGTTTGTACTCGCACGTCACGCGAGTAGGTCTGAGCTTCCCTTTATATCGCCAATTTATGTGTAGATAAAAGACTACATTAAATCTGTTCATCAGAAAAAGTAATTGAGTCTAAAAGACTGTAAATGAATTTTCTTGAACATGAAATATAGTTTCAAATATATTTTTCGATTAAACTTTAAACTTTATTAAGCATCACGAATATCAGCATATACGTTATTTACTATATATTTAAAATAGAATTTGGCCTGAAAAACTGTACTGTTTTTTACCGTTGAGTGTTTGGAAACTTTGAAGACCTGATGTTCCACTAGAATTTTAGTCATGTGGGGAAGATTTCAGGAAGCAGGAAGCATATTAGGAATTCATAAACCTCTACATAATCACAATATATTTCCCCAGGAATAAAATAAATAATACAAATAAATATTCAATTAATTGTGCAGGGTACGTGTACAGAGCCAATGAAATGCTGTTTATCGCATATCCCATCTTAGTAAGTTGGGGGTCAGAGCGCAGGGTCAGCTATGATACAGCGCCCCTGGAGCAGGAAGGGTTAAGGGTCTCGCTCAAGGACCCAACAGTGCCAGTGGTGGGGCTTGAACCCAGGTGATTCTGGTCTTCAGATCAGCAACTCAGCACCTTAACCATTTGAGCCTTTAAGGAAGTCCTATATATAAGAGCATTTCCTTGTCAGGAACCTATTTTTAGAGGCTGTAATATTTTAGTCACTTTCATTACAGGAACTTTTGTAAAACTTAAAATCCTGAGGAGTTTCTATAACATCCGTAACCAAAAATGTTTTAGTTTAGTAACTCAAAAATTTAAGGTTGGCATGCAGAGACCTTCTTTTTAGACAACATGGGATCCAGGGGTCTGGGTTCCTCTGGTAGAAAGAGCGCTTGAGTTTACTTTCTGTTTCAAAGAATGGACCAGAAAGCAATGCGGTGGAACTTATACAGAACAGTAATGACTTTCCTTTCTCTGAAGGACCAAACCCTAACTGGAGAAAAAATGTTAATAACCTGTCGTAAGGAAACAAACAATTGCTGTGTAAATCACTGCTGAAGCAGCTGAAGTGACAAAGCGTTTGTTTGTACTGTATGACAGAGAAACTGCAGTAAGATGGCTGATAACTCTGATCTTTAATCACAACTCTTTAGTAAAAATATGACCGAGGGAAACCTGCTGCACTTTACTTCCCTTATTTTAAGTAAGTGATATTCAATAAGTAATATTTTACGTAAGCATTTATATAATATAGTGTTTAAAGGAAATACTTCAAACATTATTATTTGACGATTTTTTTATTACGTTATGTAATTTTGTACGTTTTTTTTGTTTGGTTTTTTTTTTCAGATGAACAGCTGGTTGTTGAACCAGTCGGAGTCTCTGTTTGTGGAAAGTGGTAGCCCAGTGGTAAGCCCAGTAGCCCAGTGGCCTGCTGATCTAAAAATTGTGGGTTTAAGTTCCAGCACCTCTAAGCTGCCATTGCTGGACCCTGACTAAAGGCCTAAACACTCAACTAATTAGTCACATAAAAAAAAAACAGAGAAATGTAAGGCCAAATCCTGATCCTATTTTATACCCCTATGCTTACCCCTCCTCCTTGGCCCTTAAAACGGAGTAACAAGAGGTAGGGATGAAACTAAGGCCCAGTCCCAACTCTACCCTTTAGCCATGGGACTGGGCTTAGTCTCTTTAGATAAGGAATGTAAATGGTATTCTTCAGTAGAAGCTAACATAACTTTACAGGTTCCCTTTACTTTACTGCCGCTATCATCATCATCTTCTTCATCATCGTTTTTATCATCATCATCATCTTTTTAATGCTCATTATGCGCTTGATTGTCTGTAAAAGGCAATAAAATAGGTCATCTCTTTACAGTGAGTTATCATCACCCCTCTGATGATGTAGTAGACAATGAGGTACTATCTAATCTCAGCGTTTGACATCGCCGCCATTCACGATTGTGACATCATCAGCCTCAGCATGCCATGCTGTGTGTATGAAGCAGCATTTAAAAACAATGAATTAGCTTCTTTACTAAATCTCTCACGACAGACACGACGGGGAGCCTTTAGCTTCTTTGCCGTGTCACGTTACATGTTGCTGATGTATTATCTCTACGCATGCAGTGTACAGTGAGTCGACAGACTCTGTGACTCAGATCTGATTCACACTCTGTTCCCTACTCCTCCCCCTTCATCCCTAAATATCAGGCTCCCCCCCACTACATGCTTGCGACCTTCCTACACCTCCATACTCTGCCAGAATTGTTAACACTATGCCTACTTTGGTGTACGTTATTTGCTGCTCCAGAGACAAGATGAGATAATGAGCGTGTTATTAGATTACATTATATAACCCTCAATCGAGTTAGTCAGTAGTCCGTAACTGATACGGTAAAGCTTTAGGACAGAAACGGGTAAGAACACAGAGGGGAATGGAAGGAATGTGTGTGAGTTCATATTGTAAATGCGTTCTGGCTGAGGAATTTCACACAAGCTGCCAGTAGCAGAGGAATGAGAGGCTTGCCGCTGTGTTTGGTATGTGTGTGTCTGTGTGTCTCTAGTTGGAATTGTTTCTAACTAAGGAACTACAAAAGAGACTGAATCCGAGTATAAGTGGATGCATTTATACAGGTTGAGGTGGTGCTGGTATGTGCCAGAAGGTTATGAGGTCAAACCCTGACCTGCAAGTAGAGTCGCTGATCAGTGGTAAAGTGGGAAATTAGTCTGGAACTCCAAAATGTTTGCAGGACCTGAAGATCCATTAAAATTTAGTCATGTGGAGGAAATTTGAGGGAGCAGGAAGCATTTAAGGTAGCATTTTCTCAGAAACCTTTTTTAGAACACGGGCAATGTTTTGTTACTTTCAGCACGGAACCTTTTGTAACTTAAAAAAAAAGAAGTTTTTTAGGAACAATTTCAGGAAAATTTTAGCAGGTTTCCACCACGAGAACCGATCAGGAACCAAATGATTTTTGTTTCCTTTTCAAGTGAAAATTCTCAATGAGAAATTTAGCCGTTTGTGGAGACCAAATGTCCTCTTGATAATTTACAGGAATACATTTGTGATACATCCTTTTGACATTGTTTTGCAATGTGGTTGATCCTTATAAAGAAAAATACCAAACCTTTGAGAGTTTCTTTTTTATATCACCCCAGAGATTTTCCTTGCATCAGTTGCCGCATGCTTTCTTGTTGGTAAAAAATACAAATTCTTCTTCTTTTCTTCATCCTCTATACCTGCTTATTTCCTAATTCGGAGTCACGAGGATCTGCTGGAGTCTATCCCAGCCGCCTCTTATAGGGCGAAAGGCAGAAGGGGTAGGCCTACACCCTGGACGATCGCCAGTCCATCACAGGGCCACACAAATTTACACTCACTCCTATAAGCGATGTAGAATCATCAATCAACTCAACATACATGTTTTTGGACTGTAGGAGGAAACCGGAGAACCCGGAGTAAAACCACGCAAGCACGGGGAGAGCATGCAAACTCCACGCAGAAAGACCCCTGCCCGGAAATCGAACCCAGGTCCTTCTTGCTGTGAGGCATTGTTAAAAGCGCTAAATAAATTAAATTGAATTAAATTAAAGTATCGAGACAATTTGAGCCAAAGTAGACTTATTTATAAGATATCAAGAAGAAGGTAATTGATACTGGGGTTATTTGTGGGGGGTGTAAATTATTTTGGGTCTCAAACCGGACGTCCTGGAGCTGTAAAGGGTGACCTTTTCCTTTGCACAGTAATGCCACCATGAAGAAAACTTTTATTGTAAAATGTGAGGAAGTCTTAGCTCAGAGGTTAAGGTGTTGGACTGCTTGCCAGAAGATCATGGGTTTAAACCTCAGCACCACCAAGCTGCCCATTCTGAGGCCCTTAATCGTTAAAGGGTGTGTACTTAATGCCAGAAATGTTTTTATAAAGATAAAAAAGAAAGGCGTTAGATTTATGGTAAGAACTGTGATATTCTACAATTAAACAATAGCTTAAAAAAAAAAAGAAAAGAAAATGTTTATAGTGTATTTACACTAAAGGTTCCACACAGGGTTGCACACAGGGTTGGAAAAGAAAGATAAAGATCTTTTTCGTGCTACAAAAAGTAACAGTATATAAATGACTAATAAATAAAAATTCTATATTGTGTCTCAAAAACAAGATTAATGACTCATAAACAGACAGAATTACTCATTGACCTTCATTTCCCACTCCAGGCTGTGGTAATGACCCAGTGCCAAACCGACAACCTTTTGGACATCATGTCATGTGTACCATGTGCCAGACGAGCTGTTGGCCCAATTTAGTCATTCCGAAGCTCTAAAAACACACAAAGTTGTGAGTTTAGCATTCTAAAATCCTTTTTGTGTTAAAAATTCTGGCAAAAAAGAAAAGAAAAAGAAAACACAATTAGCTTTAAGTAGTAAGAAATGTAGCGTCTACATTCATCTTAAAAAAGTGCATTTAAATGGTCAGACAAATCTGCTTAAATTAAATAAAATTAGTATAAATCAGTAGGAAAGACTTACAAATATTTATTTATACTCCAGCACTCTTATTTATTTATTTTTTTTATTTATTATTTTTACTAATAATGAATAAACATCATTGTTTATGCAAGTCGCTTCAGGCGGTTAGAAAATGGCGTCCTGTCGCCACCTATTGGAAGCGAACAGCTAACGCGTTTTATTAAATATAAATAATATTTTTTTTAATTTTTAGCTCGTTATGCCGGTATGTTACACGAAGTAGTGAATAATAATAACAATGACTTCTATACACTAATAATTAATGAGGTAAACGAACGACAAACTACACAAAATCTCCTCAGTTTCCGCAGTCACGTGCTTGAAATTGCATGAAAAAAATGTTAGCATGTTAGCTAACAAAAAATTAAATGACAGTCCATTGATAAGCTGCATGAAGTAATATAAAACTGCATTTAGTACATTAGTGGTTAGTTAAAACTAAACATTTTTATTAATCTATTAAAATCACACCTTAAACTAAGATGAATATTTTACAATACAACAACTTATTGTAATTATAATTGTTGTTTTTGTCCTCCATGTTTTTTTGATATATATATATATATTTTTTTTTTTTTTTTTTTTTTTTTTTTTTGCATTGGTTTTTTATGATTGGTTTCTTTCTTTTTTTTCTGTCTTTCTTTTTTTCTTTTATTCATCCATTCATTCATTCATTCATAAATACATTAATTCATTCATTCTATCCAATTTCCTTTAGTTTTGCATTAGAGCTACCAGACAGGTGAATTTAAAGCTATTATCACACAAATAGCAACAAAATAAAACATAACTAAAATGGTGAGAAGTTTAATACTGAAGCTGATTTAACCCCTTTATTAAAAAAAAAAAATGCTGTTTCATACATACAGCATGGCTGGAAAAAAGCTAAGTTTGACTAGCTAGCTGTTCACGCAGCTCAATCTGATCAAGCTAGTAAATCGTAGTTGTCCTATAACGAGCAGGTCAAATTTCAGATATCATTTTTTTTTTAATGATAATTTAACTTAAAAAAGAGATACAGTTCAGTTTAGTCAAGCAGCGTTAACACACCAGTCGAGTTTTGTTAGCTTCGTGTCAAGAAGTTTACCAAAAAAGTCTTGGCTAAATGTGGACCATATTAAAAAAAGGTTTTGTATATTTTTTGTGTAAAGTACTGAGCAATAGTGTTGGACTGCCAATGAGAAGATTTTAGGTTCAATTCCCAGCTGCCACAGCAGGGCCCTTAAGCAAGGAGCAAAATATCAATAAATGTAGGTTGCTTCAAATACTCTGGAAATGGAAATAAAATACACTAACTATTTGCAAGAATGCCATATATTCCTAACCATGTTTTTCTACACAACAGGCAATATTTGTTGCTTCAGCACAAATCAGCCTTTATATTCCTTTCCAGCTGCAAACTTGGTCTAAATATGTCTTGTTGATTTGACAGACTTCTCTTTAGCAGCAGGGAGTCGCTAACTACACGCAAGTCCTGCTGTCTTCCCCCAGAGTTTAGGCTTTGAAGAGTGCTGTGCATCACTCATTCTCTTTCATGTCTGCACTATCTTGGGAAGCCATTGCAAAGGAGTTTTCAAAGAGAAAACCAGAAGAGGGCAAGACTCCAGAGACGACTCTCGCCCTTCCATAATGCCTGAAGGAGAAATCCAAACACGCTCAGCAAAAAAAAAAAAAAAAAAAAAAGTACCGTATAGTAAAGCAACAATAGCTAGAATTAGAACACACAATTGGTATGATGGACATTTTAAGGGCTTTTTGGTTAGATCGAGGAACACTTTAATCCAAGAGCAATCCAAGAGCTTAAAGAAATGCAATTTAGATTTAATGCTGAAAACTATCCTAGAATTGGGGGGGGGGGGGGGGGGGGGGGGGGGGGGGGGGGGGGGGGGGGGGGGGGGGGGGGGGGGCAGAAAGTCTATTGTGAAATCAGCAGTGTTTTAAAAGGATGCACCAAAATTTTGAAAAAACAAAGCGCCGCACCACCCAGCAGTGTTCACTACACAGGTTTCGCTCACTGTCTAGCTGTCGTCATTTCACGGTGTGACATGTTTCCCAATATTCCACTCTATAAAAGTGCATTCTGTTGAGTTGTTTATGGCCCATAAATTCACTTTCCTTGTGTATCGCTCATTATTAAAAATAAGCCAAGAGCGATAGTCTTACAGCTGCATCCATTATTTGAGCGGCTCTACAACACAAAGCCAGCTCACCCCAGGCACTTAAAAGACGCTGAGACACGTTAGAACAAGTCCAACTTCTGTAGTTCCCAACTGTTTACTTTTGTGCAGAGGAAAGTTGGAGAAAATTTGTTTAATAGTTAAATAGTAGCACAACATAGAAGCTACAGGCTTTACTTTTAATGCTTCTACTTTACTAAGTCGTCACACTGAATTTGCGTTATTCTTACTCAAGTCTTCACGTCTTTCTTTTTACATCATAGAAGCCAACATCGTCTTCACAATCCACAAACACCCCAATCTGCTGTCACAGAGAGTGAAAGACTTTTGTGAAGGATTTTTAATAAGCCTTATAATCAGTGTCATACCTCAAACATAGACCAGAACCCACTTACAGAACAGGCTCTAATCAGTCCTTTTCTGATAAGAGACATTTGGTTAACTCAAATCTAACAAATCATACGGTCTTCCCACTGACCTACACCTCACAATCTGATCTATTTAAGGAGAATCCTTTTTTCTCCGGTACACATAGAGAACGCTTGATTCTGCAAGTCCCCAAATGTCAACTGTTTTATATCTTTGGAGTAAATGAGTTAAGGACGAAGCGTATCAGAACCCAGAGTCACAGCTAATAACAATTTCATTTTGTCTAGCATTTTTAAGACACCCTCATTACAAGCAACTTACATTTATCGTTTACGTTTAAGAATTAAGGGCCAGGCACAGGGGCCCAGCAGTGGCATCTTAGTGGTACTGGAAATTAAACCCACAAACTTCTCATCAGCAATCCAACCTTTACTACTGTCAGGAACCAGCAGAAAAACAAAGACTGTAAAACAATAGAATTAACATGAACCACCAACATATACTAATAGCTGCTGCCCATGAGCAATCACCATCACATATGAGTGCCAGGACGCCAAGGCGAATGCCTAGTAAACAAAAAGAGTGAGAATCCCAGGGTTTCCCTCTGGTGGCCTGGTGGGGTAAAGTCTCCTGTAACTTTTTAGTCTTGTGTCAACCAGTAAGTATACATCATACACCACCTTAACAGTCCTTCAGATAAGACATACTAGTCATGGCTTGTTGCCTAGCCATCTTATTAATCATTTAAAGTTTCTACAAGTATCCTCTTTTTATCCCAGAATTAAACCTTGGATAAGGACGTCAGAAGAAAAGAAAAATGAGTGCTATCATTCCAAGTGCACCCTGAAAAACACAGCGTCTCTGAGCTGCAGGATTTGGAGATGATGTTCAGAGTGTGAGAGCTGCTCCAACTCAGTGTCTCTCCTCTTCAGCTCAGTGATTTCCTTCTCCAGCTCTGTAATCCACTCTTCAGCCTGCCACTTTGTTGCTCTCTGTGTTTCCTTCAACATCTCGAGCAGCTCAGTCTGGTTTTCAGAAACAATTTTCTTCCAATGTTGCTTTATTTGTTCTTTAATTGTATAAGATACAAATTTTAATTAGACATTTCTGAAATGGACATTTTCAAGTTCACAAAATCCTTAATAAAGATGTATTTACAGGCCGGGTCACCGACGACCCAGGTTCGACTCTGGCTTGGGTCCTTTCCGGTCCCGTCCCTCTCCCCTCTATTTCCCCCATTTAATCTCTGTCTGTCCTATAAATAAAGGCAAAATGGCAAAAAATATCTTTAAAAAAAGATGTCTTTACAAAAATATTTTACTATAATAATGACTATAAATGAATTTAAAGTTGAATAATTTTAATTCGAATGATAAATGAGGGCAATTTAACTACAAGGAACAATGTTTTCTCTTTAAGTACTTGCTTATAGCTCTTGCCGCATCAGCCATTTTCCACCACTTCTGCATATCTCGAGTCGTCTCTCCTGCAGTATCACGGGATGGTAAAGTGTTCATCGTATGCACTCTTTAGATTCCAGGTGAAAGTAGTAGATCATCCAGGAAGTTTTCACAAACTGTTTTTTGCAAATTTAGACCTACTATTCGTCTCACGATACTTGGTTTTGCATACTATAGAGTATATAAGCATGCAATTCTGGACAAATTCTTCTCTGTACAACAGCTATTACAGCACAAGCTTTTTGACGGACAGAAAAAAAATGCCTCGCTCTGACCCCCATTAACCCTTTAGGAATGAGGCCTGGCGCTGATCTATTCTGGTTTTAAATGCAGATGACAGAAGGCTTTCCACCACTACAGTTACCTTTACACCTCCAGAACTGCCAGATGACTTTATCAAGAGCCACATACATTTATTTATTTTTTTATCCAACTAACTAGTTAAAGAGTTAAGGGCCTTGCTTAAGAGCCCAGCAATGGCAGCTTGCTGCTGCTGAGAATTGAACCTATAATTTTCCAACAGTCCAATAGTTTATTCACTTACAGCATTTGCAGACGTCCTTATCCAGAGCGACTTACATTTGTATACAACTAAGCAATTGGGGGTTAAGGATCTTGGTCAGGGGCCCAACAGTGACAGTGACAGTGATGGTGGTGCTGGGAATCCAACCCAGATCTTCCAATAAGCAGTCCAATAATCTTAACCACTGCGCTACCACCTCCCTTCATAACCCTATTTAATATTGATACACATTTTGTGACTCATCATTAAATAGATTTACAGTAGAAGGTTATAAAACAGGTTTAATGCAGGTTTTTATTTAGCAAAACTAAAAACTAAACTAAAAACTAAAAGCTGTACAGACAAACTGGATCTATTTCAGAAGGTGGTAGTTTAGTGGGTAAGGTATTGAACTGCTAACCAGAAGCTTGTAGGTTCAATTCCCAGCACCACTATGTTACCATTGCTGGGTCCCTAAGCAAGGCTTTTAACCCCTAATTGCTCAGTTGTATAATAAAATTACCTTTTTATTGCTCTGGATAAAAGCGTGTGTGTCAAATGTTGTACATGTATTGTTTAATGATGCATACTGTTTTATTACATATATCTATTACAGAAAATTGAACTCATCACAATAAATTCATTTACATTTTTAAAGGAAAATGTTGGTCAGGTCTTTTTACATCTGTTCAGTGTGTCTCTTTCTATAAATAACAAACAGCTGAGACACAACAGTATTCCTCCCACTCTAGAATTCACATGAGGATATTGGAATGTCTGGCATTGGGCCACACGGACCTGTATTCAGCTCGGTTACTCTGGGGGAGACTTGAGAAACCTGACTTATGACATGCTTATGTCCTCACATTGTCCTGCCTGATGAAGCAGGTCACTCTTTCCAGGACACATGACTAAAGCTAAGCAAAGAGTTAAAATGATTAACCGTGTCTGTACCAAAATTGTTCTGTTCAGTGATACAGACTCAATGCACTTTCTGTATGTGGCTTTGCATAAGAGCGTCTGCCAAATGATGTAAATAAAAAAAAAAATCATAAATAAATAACCATTTCTGAAATAAAAAGTGTAAAGCAGGTTATTGCGCTAGCCACCAACGCGCTGGACTACAGACTGTACAATAAGTGTAGAAAAACTCCTCGAACATGCACGCATTATATGGAAAAACTGGTTTATGATGTGTTTTATTTGTATGTAACACCAAGGAAAAATAAAAAGCGTTTTGGCAGCAGCTCTGCACCGTCAGGGGTAATAAATGAGCAGGACTTTGTTCAGTAGTTTTTGCACGGTGTGTGAATCTCGTGATGCATCACAAATCTCCGCTGTGCATCGCTCTGAATGGCCGTAACGACTTTTCCGTAACAAAAGGTAACACATTTTTCTCGTTCTGATGGTTTTTTTTAATAGTTTTCTGATTGAAGTTATTGTTATATGAGAATTGTTATAATGATTTTTTTTATACTGCTAAAGAGATATAACAGTATATTAATATCTAAGATAAATGTAAATGACATTATGTCAGTTAAACATCTTAATCAGGGGGCCCCAAATTACACCTCAAGGTCTAGACACGGCCTGTCTCCATATTTTTTTAAATCTATGTTTATAGTTTTATCTATGTGCAAACTTATATCTGTATTTTGGTAATAAATTTTGGCTTTTAAACTAAAATCCCTCTTAATTATTAAGGTACATTAATTATGTTATGTTAGATTCACTACCAACAAAATACTACATTGAATATAATGATTCATGGTGATAAGCAACAAAATGGCTGAAGGATCATCTTCTGTAATATTTTATATATATCTTTTATATTTTATCATCAACAACTTTTATTATTATTTTTTTTTATTCATTTCAAGTGTTAACTGCTGTAAATAAATTTAAAATCATATTAAAATCATCACAATAATTCAGGAAGTCACAGACATTTTCTGTTACAGACTGATCCGCAACCCGATAAAGAAAGAAACAATAATGTGTCCCTTACAGAAAATAGTTTGGGGACCCCTGATCTTTAAATCAAACCAGAAATAAACAAAAAAAATACTTTATTAATGTTTCTACATGTTTGCTTGTTGCTGTCAAATGCAATCATGTGACCTAATGTCATAAACCAGATCTGTAACCCATCTTGTCTGAATCTTTTGTGCAGGAGTAGTGGTGTGTCTCTGTGTGTGTTTGTGTGATTGAGATGGAGACAAACTTGCGGAAGTCCCAGTCTTTGAAGTGTGTTGCCACTGATCATGCTCTGTCCTGGACGGAGGCGGGACTAAGAGACAGGAAAAAGTCTGTCTCGCAGCTTGTGGCAGAGTGAGCTAGCAACACATAATCTGAAAACATAAACATAGAACATGGACCATAACATGAACAAGACAGACTGAAACACAAGGGGTATAAATACACAAACTAATGGGGGAAACAGTCAGCTAAACAAGCAATGAGAGAAAGAATTAACCAATGACAAGACAGGGAAACTTACAGACAAAATAAACAAACATGGAGCACATGGTCTACAAATGGAAGCAGAAAGTCACAGTTGCCCTCCGGTGGCCCGGCAGGGCAATGCACCCGGCAAGCCTGACCGAGTTCTGAAATTTGCAAATTTTGACCAGATAAATAAAGATAGAAAATATTAATAACATAATACTGTAAACTGATTATGGCTGTTTGTTTTTCTTTCTCTTTCAGGTATCAGAATACAGTTACTGAAAAAGCAAAAGCAGTGGAAAACAAGCAAAAGGTGAAAAAAAAAAAAAAAACCCACGCCTAAATAACAAAGCGAATTAATCTTTATATAAGCAACACACCATATTGAGCAGTGCTAATAAAATTTTGGGGAGGGGACAAACAAACTGGAAAATCAAACCGCTGATGTTGATGCTATATAATTACTGCTAGCTAAAATAGTGAAAATGTTAATGGTAAGGGCAACTGCAATAAAAGTACCATAAATCGGTCAAATTTGAGTTTATAAATATAATGTGGGTGTATTATCATTAATGACATCATCAAGACAATCATTCCGTAGTCAGTAGTACTGATGTTATCCACTAAAGGAAAAAGGGAAAAAAAACAACAAACAGCATGACTACTTCACATCCAGCTAAGTGTGAATCAGACTCGTTGAGACTGGTCCAATCACATGGAACCAGGCTTAGTCAGGGGGTCATTTCTCCACTGACCACACAAACCAGCAGGTAATTCTATGGTGCAGCAAAGTTCCGGTGGTCTTGTCTGGATGGCCGTCTAGAAGACAAGACTGCCTCTGAGGCTTATTGTCGATCTGGTGGCGACGGTAAGCTTGGAATAAGAAAGAAACAGATGCATGTTAGTGCAGATGCTATTATACTTACGATAGACAAATATATTGTATGTTATTGGTGGTGTTCCTGGTTAGAGTTGATCTGATTATGGCATTAGCAACAGTATGCCATGCTACAACAGTTAACAATCACCAGCCTGATGTTGATCGTTGTTTTTAATCCAATTTTTCACCATGCAAAATACTACATTACTCTCAGAGCTGCATTCATTTAGACATTGAACAAACACCTTTTAACCAATTAGAATTGAGAGTTTATTTTCTACCCTTCCTCTTCTTCAGCAGACCCTCCGTTTTGCTGCACTCCCTGTCTCAGAAACCGAGACTAAACCGGAGACTCTGGTCCGTAGAAGCATTAAAGAGGCTAATTACAGTACCAATCTTCATCTCACCCGCAGCAAGTCGATGGAGTATCTTCCTCCTCGCCAAGGAACCAGAAGTGCAAGCGCTCTTAGGGACCTCTTTGAGACGCAGGTTGCTATGAAGTCGCAAAGTTTTCACAAGCCAAAGATTACCAAAAAGCCACAAAACGCCTCAGTCATGGAGAACACCGTGATCAATCATACCAGCACTGACGATCTGCTGGTGTTTATAGAAGCAGACGGAATTAATGACATTAACGATGGCAAATCCGATGAACCAACAAAAAAGAAAGAAGACAACGTGACCTCGAAGGTACCGCAAATGTTTCACTATTTGAATGTTACGAATTGAAGTGTGCTGATCGATAAAAACGTTTTGTTTGTTGAAGGTGGAAAGAGTTCCTCAGGCAGAAAGAAGAAGAACTTTCACAGGAGTTGATAATAAAAGGATCGTTTCTCAGACAGGTCAGTACACTTCCTACTTCAGGCATTATACATACACTAGTATTTTGTTTTTATTTCTTAACTTACTATGTAATTATACACTATATAAGTTTGGTAATTATACTAAGCTAGCGATTAGCTATATTTTGGCAAATCCAGATGGTTACCAAACATAAGATTTAACTATCGTGTAAATAAAATCAGTAACTATTTTTACATCTACTGCATTATTAAAGCCATATATTAACTTTGTTTATAAATATAATCGAATTTATTCTCGTAATTCTAATACTCGTGATACTAAAACGCTGTCATACATACGCTAATCTCTGACAAAGCACACTATAACTATAGAAACGACCTCATGCTATTGGGTTATTTTTTTTGAATGAGCAAAGCTAAAGACCTCACATGAACACATAGCACCTAAAATAAAGTCTAAGTGGCTTTCAGGGTCAAGTGGGATATCGAGGGTGGGGTTGGGGTGGGGTGGTCTGGGTGTAAGAGGCGATGGTATTTTTTACCGCTATAGGCTTCAGAGCCTGATTGACTCAGCCTGGTGGGGAAATATTAGGCCTAAAATAACCCCGGCCTATGAGAGACTGGGATAAGAGAGTCAGCTGTCACCAGAAAACAGCTATGGGCCGTGGGCACTTTAAAATACACAGAGGACACACACAGCTACGGACCTCACAGCACGGACACGGTGGCTTTAGCAAAGAGTTTTAGTAGAGGACCAATTGTGGAGTGTAACAGTGTGAGTTTATTTAATTATTATTTCAGATTTATGACATTTATAGCATTCATTTTTTTATTGGCAGCCAACGTTTAGACTGAATTATTTAATTACTGAATATTTTTTCTTTTTAAATATCTAGTGATTGCGATTTTTAATATCTAAACAATTAATCATGCTCTATATAAATGATTCAACGTGTCTAAGTACTCGGTCCAGCTGACACGTCATTAGCATTGCTGTTTAATGTATAGATCAAATGTTAAATCATTTCACTTGATGGTGGACTGTTCCACCGCTTCCTGTCTAAATTATGCTTATTTAGCCTCTCAGTGACTATCAAGAGAAGAACAATTTCCCACATATTCACATGCCATGTGTCGCATCCCACTGACACATGACATCCAATTTATTTTTAAGTCATTTTATTAAAATAACCCCATGATTTATCCCTCCCCTTTTTTACTCTGTTGCATCGTAGAAGATAAACGGAAATCAATCGCAGACTTCAGAGACAGCGCCACTCTGTATGGACGGGAGAAGATCCCTATTTCTGTGAAAGCCATCTCCGCACTCTATCTATCTAAAGTGGCAGCTGCAGAGCCGACAGGAAATCTATTAAAACCGGTTTGTACTTGTTTTATGATCTTCTGTTCAGAGGTCAGGGAAAGGGAGAACAGGTCAGGAAGAGACAGCTGGGTTTTCCTGTAGGAACCAGTCAGTGAGAAGAAAAAAAAAACTTAAGCTTTAAACAAAGTTATTGATTGAGATTGAATTAGCTAAAAAAAAAAATTGATAAAATGTTTATTAAATATACAACATGTAAATAGTTCCTAATGAATAGTATGTCTATAAATAATTACATTTTTAACTTCTCTCTACAGAAACAAGACTGTACTTCTCCAACCAGACCCAAAGTTTTTAAGGTAAGAAAAGAAATACATTCTACAGCCATTTTTAATTGTAAACGTTGTATTTTAATAGTAAGGGCATGTTACTAATATTGTTATGCAAATAGAAATGAGTCACTGATTCGTTTGTCCATTTGCTGCTTCTACATTAATGAGTCAACTTCCTAACTGAGTCACTGATTTACTAAAGCCATAAGCATGTGTTACATATGTGTCAGGTGGTTATAAACTTCTCGGTCATAACCGTAAATCTTCAGAAGTGCTATTAAGGGGTTATGTTCTCAACTCTCTTCTCAATCAAAGCGATACTGTAAGAGGTATGTGGAGTAGTATTCCATCAGACCAGCAGAGGGCAGCCTAAAATGTTGATAGACTCTTTTTACATTTACGGTATTTGGCAGACGTTCTTATTCAGAGTGAGTTACATTTATTCCTTTTATACAACTGAGCAATTTGGGGTAAAGGGCCTTACAGTGGTAACTCGGTGGTGGTGGGAATCAAAACGCGATCTTCCAATTAGCAACATCTTAGCCACTGAGGTTCATGTGAAGCAAGTCATGGCTTTTTATCCCTACCTTGTTATTGGTTGTGTTTTAATGTTCTCAAGTAAGTAAGTATGCAAGTCTATTAGTCATGCATACAACACTGCACAGTGAAATTATTGACTTCCAGCTTAGAAAGTTAGCATTAGAGTGCAGCGTCAGCCATGATATGAAATGTAATGGCCTTGATCAAGAGCCCAATAGCAATAGTTTGGGGCTTGAACCCACTTTTGTTGCATTTACCCCACTGTTTTCCTAGTATGCTGTGTATTACATTTATCCACTAGCTAGATCTTTTTTTGTTTGTATTTTGTAGATTTGATTTAGTTTTTTCTTTCAGGTAAACTTTAACCTGCACCTTCATCTGCCCAAACCTCCATTTCTCAGATGCTAGCCAATTGTGGTTTTTGTGAGCTTTTGTGAGTCTGTGTAAGAGATTTGTTAGCATTATTCTCATGCTGCCTTGTGTTGTTAAAAAAAAATGCTATTTTCGAGCTTCTTACATATATACGTATCTAAGAAAAAAACATGACAAGCTTCATTTTTAATAGCTACTGGAATGTGCCATGTTTGCAATGGATTTGTGAATTTATTATGACTTCTTAATCTTGATCTTCATAACATTTTTTAAAACCCTTGACTACAGTCACATAAACCATTGTACTACTTATTTCACCTGGACTGCTGCAGTATTTTGTCTGGAATGCTGATTTCGATGGCATGTTGGTTGGCATTCTAACACCTGGTATGTACAACAACACTCTCCCCAAATGCATGCTTGTTCGGGTTGAGAAGAAATGTATTTTTATTTAAGGCGAAATGATGACACCGACCTTGACACTTTCTTTCATCTTAAGATGGCTGATGTGACGCCAAAAGCAGAGCAAACTCCATATTCAGAAGATGAATATTCAGCACAGCCAGATCCAACCTTTCCTATCCTGCAACCCAATTCCATGGCTTTGAGCCAGTCACCCATTCCAACACCCCCTTCAAAAGAAGTTATCTCTACACTGTATGAACAACGACAGAAATGTGAGTTGAGGCGACTACTGAAACACACCTGCCCTGAGCTGAAGGGTCTGGGAAACATGGTAGAGGAGGAGCTTGCTGATATACTAAACTCAGGAACTGCCACAGATATTACATACCAGGGCGAGGTACAGTCAAGGCGTTGGATATTTGAGAATGGAACTGTTGAGAACACAGAAGATTCCCACAAGCAAATGCAATTGATAGAAAAGAGCCTACAAGAAGAACGTGCATTTGAACAGCCCTTGAATGGCTTTAAGGAAGAAGAACAGCAAATCACTCAGCAGGAGATTGATGAGACCCCACAAAAAGATGGAGAATCACTAATTCAGGAGGAGAATTTTAAGGGTAATGTTAAAGCCAAGCGGAAAATGTTTGAAGGTCAGTTTATTGAAACTTCAAGAGAGGACATAGATAATGCCTTTCAGGGTAGAATCGTTATTGCTGAAGATGAAAAGGGAACTGTACGAAAGCAAAAGTGGGATTTCGAATCATACCAACCTGGTACCATTAAAAGAAACAGCGATCTTAGCATTGTAGATATAAAAGATTTAGACCAAGACTCTGGTGAAGTATATCTGGGTATTTCTAAAGCCAAAGAGGTTTTTGAAAAGGGCTTCGACAATGAGATCATCTCACTCCCAAATGAGAACATGAGCATTGATGATGAAACACATAAAACAAATGTAAAAAACAGAACCCATATGTTCGAATCGACACCTTTGGACCGAATCAATTGGCAAAATAAAGCGGAATCAGATACCATAGATGAGAACATGAACAAATCTTTAGCCTCTTTGGATTGCTTCAGTGTCATTCATTCGAATGGGTTCCTTCTTGAAGCCAGTGAGGCTGGGCATGTGAGAAAGTCACATTACAGATTTATCCAGGAACGAGGACCAGAAATTCAGCATGAGGAAGTTGTTATGGGAAGTATAAAGAGTGTTCTTCTCCAGCTTTTGGCCAGAGTTAATCTGAACCCAGTTATTGCTTTTCTAAAAGAGGACAAACAGGGAAGTGTGGAAATCAAGAACATAGACATTCCAACTCACCAACTTCCATTTACAGTTAACCAAGATAAGGAATACAGAACCACGAACATGGTTCAGGTCATCGAAGACCTTCTTGGTCAGGAAACCTGTCCCGGAAAAGGGGTTTTGATACAAGAAGAAGCAACTGGATTTGTTAAGACATTAGTTTATGTTTTTTTCAGACATGACAGCCACAAAGTAATTGGGATAGATCGAAATTATGGAAATATGCTGGAGCCAAGTGAAATTAATCTTCTAATAAGTGATTCTCCAACCCAAATGTGCAGCTCAACGTGTTTAACTGAAGCTGATCCCTCAATTAGAGTCGGACTTGAAACCAGGCTAAGCAATGTGAAAATGTTCCAGAGCTGTATTGAGAATGGGGATCTGGCATACTTGAAAAACCTCCACAAATGTCCCTCAGATGAAGATGTAAGTGTGTCATCTAGGCAAGAGGAGCAAAATGTTGTGATTGCTCCAGGTAATCTTAACACAATCAAAGCAATGTTTGTTCCAAATCCAGAGCATGATAGAATATGTTTGCAGTCTGACAACCAGAGCCAAAACAAATTCAAAAACAATACAGATATGACAGCGAATAGAGGATATACACTAATAAGTGATAGAGAGTTTGAAAAATGTAACGTTGAAAGTGTAGATGGACCTGAAAAAAACATGTGCAGTGAAAAAGTGAATGAAAACATTGTAACTCCAGAGGAAGACATAGTGGTGGAAGATGAATCATCGTCACTGAATCTTCAAGCAGCTATCGAAAGTCTCCAACAAGCCACAATGGAGGCAAACACTCTTCAACAAAGTGTTTTTGAGAAACACCACAATACCTGTCTATCAGATTCAGGAAAGCAAAACCTCACAACAGTCATAAATGAGGAGAGCAAAGAGTCTTTACAAACCGTAGAAGCTGAACGAGAAGAAGAAAGAGATGAGACCCTAAAAGGTAGTGTTCAAGCAGCTTTGGATTCTCTAAAAAAATCCAGCTTTAATGTCACCAAAGGGGATTTTAAAGCTGCAATGATTTATAGGAACTCAGGAAAAACTCCTGCTGCGCAAAAAGCAATAAAAATGGAGACTACAGTAAAACAAAGTGAAGATATGGGTGTTTACATAGAAGGGATCAAAGCATGCCCACCCTGCCCTCTGTCTGGACAGATGACTGTCAAGGCACAGCATGAGGCTGCTGAAACCAGACTATTTCAAGGCCAGCCTGCAAATAACCCATCAGAATGCTCTCCACTGACAAACCAAACAGATGAACGGGCCTCACATCAGAAAAGTAAAAAGCCTCTTGGTCCTAAGCCAGCCATTCCCCCCAAACCAGACCATTTAAAGACAACCCCTAGTTCCAACATGATGCCCAAAGCAGGAGATCTACATACAACCAAAGCAGAATCAAGCTCTGTAGAACAACAGGGTTTAGAGCTCCCAAATCTAAGACTGAAGCAGGAAGATGTCTTCTTGAACATACCAGAAAATAACAAGGATAATAGTGGTTTAACCATCACCAAAATCCAGTCAAGCCCTGACTGTTTAACCACGAGCAGCCCTGAGCAAATTGTAACCACAGAGGAGATGAAAGAGAGCTCTCCACTGCTGGAAGCAAATGGGGTCGGTTTAGGCTTTCAAGCCTCCCTGCATAATTTTGGGATAAAAACAGGCCAAGGGATGCCACCTGTAAAACCCAAAAGAATCAAAATGACCACAGATAAGACTGCTGTAAATCCTGCTCCATTGGAGTCTAACGTTAACCCAAACGAGGGTCAACATGAACAACTAAAGAGCAATGTGACAATGAGGGAAAAGAAAGGAAGAAAAGAGAGCGAAGCAGAACGAAGGCAGAGGCTATCAGTACACATGGAGGAAATCATGAAGGGGAACGCAAACGCTGCCATGGAAATTTTTGATAAGCTAAGAAAGCAAGAAGAACTAAAAACCATCCTGTCTAAAGTTGAGGAGATTGAAGGAGAGGCTAGTCAGGAAGACGGAAACCTTAAAAAGATATTTGAAAGCGTATCAGATTGGGTTGTGCCACAAAACCATTCAAATCCGAAACAAGAGGTGATAGAAAAGGAAGTAGCGAGATCTGAAACGGTTTGTGAATCAGAAATGTTTTCCTCCATGCAGGTAGCGTTCGGAGACCTTGAAAAGGCGAGTGCTGTAATCATTACTTTAAAAGAACAAACATTGTCAAGGCTTATGGAAATAGAGGAAACCATTAAGAAAGCGCTTTACTCTGTCTCTACACTGAAATCCGACTCAGATATTTTGGGATTGTCCGGTCTCTTTAAGGAGTCCATGATGGCTGGCCAATATTTGCCCTTCTCGGGAAATATACGTAAAATTAGCATCGGGTCAAGCAAATTTTCAAATCCTCCGAGTCTAAACAGCGTCTGGGTCCCTCCAACAACGGTGATGGAAGAACCACGGATGCAGAAAGTAGAGAAATCAAAGCCAGAACTAAGTCCTCCAGAAATGAAACCCAGAGCAGGATCTCCTTCCTCACCATCTTTTATTTCTATCCAATCCACTGCCAGGAAGAACCCAGAAACACCAGCGCCTTCAAAATCCCAAACCTCCATAACAGCTCTGACTTGCTACAACATTCCCGCTGAGAAGGAAAAGCGACAGGTCAGTACACTAGAGGTGCAAACATGTGCCAAGGCTGAAACGGTTATTGGCACCAAGACCATTCGAGAAAAGTATGAAGAAACCGACTGTTTTGGCAACAAGTTTTACTCTTCCACGACCTCCACTGTCATGACCACCCAGCCTGAGGATAAAACATGCTTCAGGAGACAGATGATGACCAATCCAGCCACTAGTGAAGTTGTTGCATTTCCAAGAATCAACACATCTTCTGTGGAAGGGGGAAGAGCACCATTATGAGCAAATTAAAGGGATCGAAGATCTGTTTGGTTTTATTAAGTAGGGTTATATTCTTATAAAAGTTGTTACTTCTGGTTTATTTAGTGTCCCTATGACATTAAAAGGTTAACTATGAGGATGGGGATAAATGGTTTTGTATTTAATATAGTAGTTTTTGGTGTTAAATGTTATTTAAGCTGTTTGTTTTCATTATTAATTCCTCAAGTTGTATCTGAAGGTGTCTCTAAATGGTTTAACAGTCTAGCATCCTCTATAAGTTCTACTTGAGATCTCCACTGAAAGATAACTCTCCAGCTGTAGAAGTAAACGCAGAGTCCTTTAAGGTTCTCCTAGGGCAGGGGTGGGCAATCCTGGTCCTGTAGGGCAGAGTTTAGTTCTGCTTCACCTTACTCCAACACACCTACCTGTAAGTTTCAAGTATACCTAGCAAGATCCTTATTAGTTGGTTCAGGTGTGTTTGATTAGGGTTGGAGATAAACTCTGCAGGACACCCCGACCCTCCAGGACCGAGATTGCTCACCCCTGTCCTTAAGGGGACAAAACAAAGGATTGTGAGGAGAAACCTCTTGTGAAACCAGAGAGTGTGTTGACTCAGTGTTCTTCCCTAACAATACAGTACACAGTATTATATACTATATAATATTATATAGAATATATAAGGATTTAAGCACAGCAAATACTATTTAAAGATGGCTTTTGTAATTTTGTACTGTAATGTTATATACAGTGATAAACAGCTATTTGTTCACCTTGTGTTATTCATCTTAGCCCATTCCACATCATTATCTTGTGTTAACAGTCAGCTGACAAACGGACTGTATTCTTTTTTACGGTGTACAATAAAAGTGAAAGGTTATAAAAATAAATAAATAAATTACACCTGGGCAGTGAATGTTGTTCCTTTTTGGGGGGTCTTTAAGCACATTAAGATTTTGTCATCGAGTTTTTCATAAAAAAACTCGCAGATATTGTCGAGTTCCAAAAGGTTCTTCTTTTTTTCATATACAATCACATTTAATCCTTCACAAATCAATACCACATGCTGGTGGCTTTAATGACTCTGTATCAGATAGCAACCCAGTACAGTGTTCATAATGTTATTATGTGCCTGTAGTTTCAGACGGTTGCTCAGGACAGGTGCACTGCATGCCTAAAACCAGTTTACTCTATGGAGAAAATAGCAGCTGATAAACATGTTTTCCACAAAAACTGCTTCTGCTGCAAGCACTGCAACCAGAAACTGAGGTATGAGCCACAGTTACAACTTCCGACACTTTAATAAAGGCTGGAAAAGAAATGTTGATCAAAATCTATATCATAAATGCTATTCAGAGCTGGCCCAAGCCTCCTGGATTTTTGAATAAGTACCACTGTCCCTTGACATAATATATCATATCATATATATGTAATATAATTATATATATATATATATATATGTATATATTACTTTTTGTTTGTCAGGGTACAAATAACTTATTAACAATAAATATATTTCATGTACTCTTAAGCAGCCACTTAGTTTGCTTATACCTTTGGCCGGCTATGATGCAATTCTAAAAGTATAGAAAGTATAAAGATTGCCTTATACAATTCTTGTTATTGTTATATGTTAATGTTTTTTTTAATTGTATTATAATAAATACAAATTAATCAACACAAATTTATGTTGACTATAATGGTGAAATATAACACTCCCAAAGTCCACTTTTAGAAACAGATTTTAATTTAAAGCTTAACATTATATTTACATTAGTTTAATACCTTTATGTATATATATGTATATATATATATATATATATATATATATATATATATATATATATATATATGTATATAGTGCAATTGGTCTCTCTGACATTTCTCTGCATTAAAATGCTTACTTTTTGTTTGTCAGGGTACAAAAAACTCAGAAATGCCACTTAAGAACTGTTTAAACATTATATTATATATTGACATTATTATGTATTATATGCAAAACTGTAAGAATAACTGTTTAATTAAGGTTTTCTTCTTGCCTGGCTCTAGTCTGCGTAACTACACGGCCCTCTACGGAGAATTCTACTGTGTGTTTCACTTCCAGCAGCTTTTTAGAAAGAACGGAAACTACGACGAAGGCTTTGGTCATGAGCAGCACAAGAAACGCTGGCAGAGAACCAACAACATCGCCAAGCTCTTATAAACCGAACAGGTAAGGACGGTAGGGCGAAATCATGAAAATTGAGCCATTTGTGTAGAAAAAGTGAGGAGAAGCACAAAAAAAGACAACTTTAATATTTAAGTGTATAAATGTGTATTAATTGAAACATATTTAATGTACGATACATGTAATTATTCAGTCTGGTTTAAACATTTTATTACCGTAACGATTAGAATATTTGCAACTTTTCTGTAATGCAAAATGTCTAATAAGAAGTTAAGCATTAATAATTAGTAAGGGCATCACTAAACCTTTACATTTTTAATATATATTTCTTTCGAGTTTCTATCACAATTGAGCAATTTGGGGAGATTTGAATACTATAGTCATTACAGCACTCCAGTACTCCCATTATAACGCAGGCGGTGTTGTAACAAATTGTGCAAAGACTGTGATGTTGCTGTGTGTGTGTTTCGAATTTTTTCCAGTTTTTATTTATACTTTTGTTTTTGTATTTGTTATCAGTTTTTTAGTTATTTGCCATGTATGAATCAAACCATTTGGATGCCATGTTTATGTGTGGTTTGTTTAATTTGCCTTAAAACAAATTCAACAGGAAATAAAAACCAAACAAACTATTTTTAACTTTCCTCTCTTAACCACCGGGTTTCAGGTTCGAGCTGGACGATCGTAGAAGTCCAAAACTGCCAATGGCTGACATCAAGAGAATGTTGGAGCCTGTTAAAATCAGATCTGATCAAAATTCTTAAAAATTATGTATACAGTATGTTTTTGTTTACAGATTTTATTTTAATTTAATTATTTCAATTACTGTGTTTAATTATTTTTAAATTCCATTAAAGGCCCTTAAATCTGGTGTTGGGGGTAAATACTTATGTAAGACGTACTATATATTTGTATCTCTGAAAGTAAAGATTTGGATAAAGAAACATTTCTTTAAATGAAAAATAAAATGTATTTGTCACTGTTAAGTGTATTAAAGATAGAGCTGTGTATTGGTAAGGGCCTCACATGGATCACGAGACGTACATATATACATATATATATATATATATATATATATATATATATATATATATATATATATATATATATATACACACACACACATATATACACACATATATATATATACATATATCCAAAGGTTTGTATTAATATGTGAGGAAAGTTTCAAGTCACACCAACAGGTGGCAGCACTTAAGACGCCCTTAAAATACTACAGCTGGAGTCTGTAGTATTACTATACTGAATTTTAAGTAAAAGTAGAACTTTGTTTACAGATTTTTGTTAATGTACTGTAAATGTTTAGCCTATCAACTGTTCCGAAGATTGTGCAAAGAGATGATGTCATAATCAAGTTCATCATCGTCTTTACCCTTAAATGTTTAAAACAGTTTACATTCATTGGTGTTTTGGTTTTATTGACCTAAATGATAATTAACAAATAATTCTATACAGGTTAATTAAACTAATTCAACTTTATAATTTGGTGCCCGATTTTCTCGTCATTTCTTGCTGGTTTCTTCTGTTTTCAATGATTTCCTCCTTCGATTTCCTACAAAACAAATGAAATATTTATTTTAGAGATGTCCTTGCATCTGTATAGGACCCATTAATGTTATAGTAATAAAAAGGTGTCCAAACTGCAGGTTAACATCTTAAGCCTGTATCGACTCACGGGTTTTGGTCCATGAGTGCGTCGGTGTGATCCAGTAACTCAGTGTTCAGGGTCTCAGGAAGCATAAAGCAAAGTGCTCCAGCCAGAAACGGCAAACTCCCATAAATCACCATTGGAATGGAGTGATGATAGACTTCCAACAGACCAATCAGAGGAGCCAGAATCCCACCCACACGGGCAAACATGGCGTTTAATCCCGCCCCGTTCTGCCTGCAGCACCAAGGTTAACAAGTGATGAGGAAATGATTTGTAAGCAATAAACTGTGCTGCATGGAGCAGATTCCTTGCGGTAAATCAGTATCTAAAATATAGGATAAGTTACTCAGCATTTACCTTACAACTGTGGGGTACAACTCAGCAGTGTACACATACACGATGGAAAAGGAGGCAGCAAGTGAGAACTTCCCCACGACCGCTATGACAGTCACCACTATTGGGTACTCTGGTTTGAAAAGGGAAAAACAGTTAGAGAACATATTAATAACATGGAAAGACCTCAGTTCAGAAATTTACCTAATGGGGTTTAATCCCCAGCACTACCAAGCTGCCACTGCTGGGCCCCTACACATGGCCCTTAAGTCATTCTGGATAATAGCATGTAATGTAACTTAGGGAAATTACATTTTTTTAACTAGATAAAACTGGTAAGTTAGTACTGACCATGTGACATACATGCGTACGCTGATCAAACATGAGAGCTAATAACTTGCCAATGTTTGCGGTGGATCCCAGAAACACCAATCACAAGATACCAATGCACCTCGGGTATAATTTTAGAGATATCATTATACAGTGCAGCTTTTATCCCATTAACACATGGTGCTGGGAATCAAACCCACACTCCACCAGTCAGCAGTCCAACCCCTTAAGTCCACCACCAGTGATGTGCTGGAGATTTATACACCTGCTGGAATGGCAAGAATGACCAGACACGCAGTTCCCCCGAGGAGCAACGCTACACTTTGGGATTTCTTTCTGCCGAATCGCTCAATAATCGGGTAGCAGCTGAGGCGAGCAGGAAGCTCTGCAAGGCCAAAGATGAACTGCGTTAGATAGATATCCAGTCCAAAGCTTCCCACATTCAGACTGATCCCATAGTACACCAGGCTGATCACAAACCTGGCAAAGGAAACAATTTTAATATATCAATATGAAAATCATTGGGTAAGCATTTCCAGCGGTGGGACTATTAAAATTTACCAGATGTAGCACATGATCAACAACCTCCTTCTCAAACTCGGCACTCGGAAAAGGTCCAACATGTTACCAGTTCTGACTTCGGTTTCCGCCTCCAGCTGGCAAACCATTTATTCACATTAGAAATTCCATGTAAAAAAATTCAATAAAATGTAATTTTACACAAAATAAGTTTTAATTACACTTTCAAGCAGATATTCTGGAACTTGCTTGCCGTTGATACGGGCTGCATTCAGGATTATCTTCTTGGCCTGTTCTTGCCTGCCTTGGGTTAGAAGCCATCGAGCAGACTCCGGGAGAATCCTTACAGAAAGCAAAGAGATTTACAGATGGGGTAGACAACAATCCTGCCAAATACTTTAGCGGTTCTGGGATGAGGTTCTTTCTAAAAGGCTTAAGAGATATTAAAAGACAGACCTTAGTACGGAGTTACCCGGTACTACTGGTTTCAACAATATGCGTTTCTAGTATATTTATCGATATTCATGTTAACCAATAGTAAAGCCTGTTTTATTACCAGATATTGGTTTTATAATATCAGATTCACCGATAAACTGTGCCATCTTGTGGACAATTTGAGAAATGTGCATAAGACCGCTTTTGCAGCACCGCATTGTGTGGAGAGACGGGTTAGCAACAGCTCTTAACGGTAAAGTAACTTGATTAGCATTACGACTATAACGTATTTGTAAATAATGCACATACGCTATACTACAAACTTGTTTTAAGCCATATTAACATAGCTAGGGTTCATTTTTATTTAGGATAGCTTAGACTTTTTTATGATCTATTAATATTGATGTAAAAATAAAAATTGTTTGTAAAATGACAATGTTATAAATAAAAACAATATATAAATATCGGTTCTGCATATCGATTAAACCTAATTAATCAGTATCGGTATCAGATCTACAAAAATCAATATTAATAGTTCAAGTTTATCAGTTTTTCTCCCATTCATGCTTTAAAAGCCTGAAAGCTCAGATATAAAATTACAACAGATTTGCATGGTGTGTCTTTGATCCAGAACCTCAATATCACCGATGAGTGAAATCAATTTCCACAGTCATTTATAGACCTTTATTTCATAGACGGCAAATCCGCCCTCCAACCTGAATGAGGATTAATTGCGAGATTCAAAGTAAAATCCTTACCAGTAGTAGATCACAAGAATCAGGATAGGAGCAGAGATGACTAACTGTAGTATTCTCCAATTGTGAATACCGTAGGCCAACCCGGACAGTACCATCAGCCCGACGGCATAGAAACAATGCGACAGGATGGTGAATAGGGCGCGCCGTGATGGACCGCACCACTCGGGACCTCCAAAAAAAATATGCAAGTCAAAAGATAAATCTTTTTAATGTAAAGGAAGTATCGGCTGATACATTGGTACGGCTGTACCTATGATGTTGGTAGTGATAGTGATGCCGGATATAGTGACGCCAACCACAAAGCGAAGAGCGATGTAAACGTAGAAGTTGGGCGAGAAGGCAGCTCCAACACCAAACAAGAACTGCAAGGTTAAAGAGAAAAGCAGCACAAAACGCCGGCCGTATCTGCAGGGCGAAAACACAGGACGCAAATTTGTCTGTTCTTATTACTTTAGTTCCGGTTCTAGGAGGCACTGGTCTGATCTCAGTGTTAAGGACTATTATTTTAACAGTCGATTATTAGAACAAGATTATCAGCTATTTTTCTGGCTCGTACAATTAGTTAAAATTTTAAGTTTTGCCTACAGTAACTGATCAATAAAATCAATTAAAAATAAAATAATAAAATCACTTAATTTAAATAAAAACTAAATGACAGTTTTGTGCTATAGCGCCACCCTGGTAAAACCATGCTATTGCAGACCTTTACATTAGATCAGGGATGGGCAGTTCGGGTTCTTGTAGGCCGGTGTTTAGCTCCAATGTGCCTCAACACACCTACCTGTAAGTTTCAATGTCTAGCAAGATCTTGATTAGTTGATTCAGGTGTGTTTGATTAGGGTTGAAGCTGAACTCCCCCGCTGCAAGACACCCCGACCCTCCAGGACCCAGTTTGCCCACCCCTGTATTAGACAATTTTGTAAGGTTGTCAATAGTGTCGACTAACTGTTTCAGCCCTAGTCGTACGCTATGGTGGGGAAAAGGATTCGACTAATAATTGAGTGTTATTTAAGTCACTTTTTTATTGAAACCACACCTACTTGTCAGACATTGGTCCAAACAGCAGAGCACCAACAAGAAGCCCGGCCATGTAGATAGATTGTGAGGTCTGATTCAGACTCATACTGTCACACACCAAGTCAAACTAAAAAAAGAAAAAAAAAAGAAAGAAAGAACGGGTGTGAGAACGTCCATCATAATTACAGAAGAGCATTTTTAAGGGTCCTTTTATAAAAGGAAGTATTTTAGGACCAGGGTACTTCTGGGAGGTTTTGAGGAACCTTCTCTGGTGCTCCTGGAACTGGGACAGTGTTTCACATGTTATTTTTTTTTTAATTAGTCTGATCCCTTGGTGGTCAAATATTATCTTATTTTCATTAGTCCCATGTCAAATTTATGCATGATTTTTTTTTGTATAATCCTTTGACTTCTTGATGGACCTTAACAATCAATTTTGGAAATCACAGGTGATTTCCTTTGTTGTGTGTTCTGGATGAATGCTAATGCTAAAAAAAATAACCTTTTTTTTTTTATACAGTTGAAGTTCAAGTTTGTCATTTCAACCATATTCAGCAAACGCAGTACACAGTGAACTGAAACAACGTTTCTCCAGGACCTCATGGTGCTACACAAAAACAAAGAATTACACAAAACAACAAACAACAAAGAGCCACTGAACAGAAACAGCACAAATCTAAAGACTAAGAATAAATTGTCTCTGCAACAAAGTGCATGCGTGCAACCTGCTGCAAACAGTGCAAGACGGACGGTGCGAATAAGCAGTACAAACATTACAACAGAATATACAGTACACAAAAAAACAGGACGCTGTACAGAACGTTAAATTAAACAGCCGAGCGGATTATAAAAATGTGCAAATAGAAATGTGCAATTAAAAAAACAGGGTTAATGTGTAAACTTGGGTTGTATTTTGGGGTTTACACAATGTTGCTGTAAACATCGAACTGTTCTATGTGTGTGTATGTGTTGAGGTACTTTTAGTCAGTTCAGTGTGTTTAAGAGCCTGATGGCTTGAGGAAACACTTAATACACTTAATAATAGTCACCTATTTAAAAGATACTCATGGTGCTGAGCGTAAAGATTGACATGCAGTTTGATTAATGATTGCGTACATGACTGATCACCGTGGCGTGCGGAAGGCGGGATTTAACCCTAACCCTATGCATCAACAAACAATTAATGGTGAGTGTAAAAAAAAAAAAAAAACACTCCACTAAAATAAATCTTTTATTTTAAAAAAATAGACCTTTACCTCGGTTACCAAGGTGCTGCTCCCTTGAGGTGTTTGGTAAACCCAACCCTGTCCGCATTTCTCGGTAGCGTTGAGCCCGAAAGCTTCGATGAGCTCCAGGTCAAGTTCCACCGGAGTGAACATTTCACAGCTCTCATATTTGCCGCTGGAGTCTCTGGGGACCGTCAAATTCAGCTGCTCCTGGTAGGTCAGGTTGGGCCCTTGCTTCCGAATCCAGTCAGTGTTGCAGATGTGTGGAAAACTCAGGCCACTAAACACCTGGATAAACATGTGGAATGCGGAGAAGATATTGGGGAGACAAATTACCCCAAGTAGACGTTTCTGGAAGGGGCCGAAATCCCCGATAGCTGATAAAATCTGGCTAAAGTCGATCATTTTGATTTGGATTCGAATAATTAAGAAGGAATGAATAATTAAACCGGTTTACGCTCGTCCGACATACAGCAAACGATGGCACATATTTTTGTTACATCATTTACTAAAATTAAGAAGGAAATAATCGTTAAACCGGTTTACGTTGCTCCGACATACAGCAAACGATGGCACGTATTTTTGTTACATCATTTACTGCAAGCATGCGCTAGGATCGAACGACAAGATCAATGTTTTCTTCTTCTTCTTAAGTTCTTGGAGAAAGTTAAAAAAAACAAAAAACCCCAGAACCCTTTCCGCAACTGCAATAAAAGCTAAGGTTCAAACTTTACTGTGTGTGTGCGTGTTTGAAAAGGAGATTATTAAAGCTGCCGGGGACTTTGGAGTTGGACAAAAAGTCCAGGAAACTTTAACACTTTAACCCCAGTCAGCAAAGGTAGAACCAAACCCCGACTGAGTAACTCGGCTAAAATAAAACAATGGTTTGTAAAGAAAGGTGCATCATTTCAATTAATTTAGTTAATCGCTTGTGCAAACTTGCTCACTGGACATGATTTCACTAAGTAGGACAATGAACCTGGATTAACTAACATTTTGATCAACATTAACATTTCGAAACAATCAGAACCATCTGATTTCATCAGTGTGTCATCTGGGGGCAAAGCTTTCTCTTACAAAGCCCCACAATCACGGTACAACCTTCGTCTCCTCCCTTACTGTTTGGGACGAAGACACAGTCTCAAGGTTTAAATCGAGCCTAAAAACATATTTATTTAGCCAAGCCTTTAATCTGTAGGTAAAGGGTTAGAACTGGAGGGATGAGTGTTTGCTGTCGTTTCCCACTTTTAGACCTTCACTCAGGTTCGGTGTGGTGGATCAGCTCTAATCTCAGAGATCCAGCATGTCTGTGTTACTCTCTGGCTCTCCCTTATAGTTATGCAGCCATAGCGAGTCTTTCCGGAAGCCTCCAACTACACAATATGTCAGTGGTGGGCAATCTCAGTCCTGGAGGGTCGGGGTGTCCTGCAGAGTTTACCTCCAACACACCTGAACCAACTAATCAAGATTTTGCTAAGGACACTGGATACTTAAAGGTAGGTGTGTTGAAGCAAGTTGGAGGTAAACTCTGCAGGACATCCTGCCCTCCAGGACAGAGTTTGCCCACCCCTGCAATATGTCCTTAACTCCTAAACAATAATAATCCAGATCTCTTTCTTTACCTCTTTCATACAGTCAAACGATGCGGGCCGGACGAGCAGGATGTTAGAACGGCTCTTTTGTTTATAAAGTGTGTTAATGCATCATGTTGGCAGTGATATTAAAAGAAAAAAAATGCTGAAATTGGTTTACTTTTAATTTCTGCTCTGGACGAAAATTCCGTTCTGTTCTGCATCAGTAACCACAAAACTATACAAATTTACATTAACAGCATTTCATCCAGAGTGACTTACATTTATCTATTATACAACCAAGCAATAGAGGCTTAAGGGCCTTGCTCAGGGGCCCAACAGTGGTAACTCGGTGGTGCCGGGAATCGAACCCAAGCAGTCCAACACCTTAACCACTGCGCCACCACTTCCACAAAGATAAAACTAAATTATTGCATTTACAATCCACACACACACACACACACACACACACACACACACACACACACACACACACACACACCACACACACCACACACACACACACACACACACACACACACACACACACACACACACACACAGACAGACAGACAGACAGAGAGAACTAGACCGACTCCAACAAGCTGATATGTTCATTCTTTATTGATTTTTTAAAATAATCAGAGAAGCATGCATCCGAGTTCCAAACCGACGAGAGTGCGTAGGAGCGAAACGCAAATAAAAACCGAATGCGACGAAATGAAATATTTTACATTTGGATGTTATTGCCTGAAATCGTCTGGATGTGAAGGTCGTCTGTCCGAACACTACAGCGATGCTGTGATACATTTCAGCGAAAAAAAAAAAAAAAGAAGGGGTGTGTGTTGTGTGTGTGTGTGTGTGTGCACGTGCAATAGGCTGACAGCAAAACGGAACGGAGACGACGTCATCTATCCATGTTTTAATAATGCTGGTGAACGGCACGATAAACGTCTTGGATGTTTTGTTTTTTTTCAGAATTCAGAACATCAGCATAGTTAAATCTAGAAATATTTGATCTATAATTCAATAGTTTAATATTACATTCGATTTATTTCATGATATCGAAGATTTTATGTGCCTGGTTTAGAAGAAAACTCATGGTAGAAACAGGAACATGAAAGAAATACTGGAATTCTGTCCCGAACTGATGCACTGAACGATCAAAAATAATGAGTGTTTATATCGGAGAAACATCATTCAGTCTGCATTAGAATGGATGAAATTCCTCCGCTGTCTCACGTCTCAGGAATGTTAGACGATTTCGACAGTCGGTCAAATTCCTCCCGAACACTAGCGCATCAGACGTTCGGGACTAAATACAAGCAGCTGGATGACGAAAAAAAAAAAAAAAAAAAAAAAACACCACACAACACCACAAGCTTAAGCTAATCTCACTTCTCCCTGTTTGCCGTTTGGGGCGGAGTTATTAGATTAGACAGACGGACCTCCTCAACGCGCCAAGGTCAGGATGTAGCGGGTGAGAGATAAAGAGATAAAAGAGCCGAGAAGCTCAGTGTGCTTTGGCAGCTTGGTGTCGTGCCCCATGAACCACATCCGCTAACGACAGGTGTGTGTGTGTGTGTGTGTGTGTGTTGTTTTGAGGGGGTTTAAAGGCAATGAGTGATAACCACCGATATAAATTCCAAACCCGGTTATTTACAGGTGAGAGAGAGAGAGGAGGTGACCCATGAAAGGGAAAAAACCCTCAACAACCAAAAAAGACAGACACCACTAAACACAAGACAGATAGAGAGGAGAGAGAGAGAGAGAGAGAGAGAGAGCGAAGAGAGACGGGGGTGTTACTTTCGTTTTTCTGACTTGTGTTTTCACGCAAAAACATTTTCGTTATGTTAGCAGGCGGGAACAGTTAAAGGCTTATTTTAACAAACATTTATTTTTTCTTTAGTGATTGCAAGAGAGAGAGACAGAGAAGAGAGAAAGATAAAGAGAGCGAGAAAGAGAGAGAGAGCAAGATAAAGAGAGAGAGCGAAGAGGACAAAATACTAGGAGAGACAAAGAAAGAAGAGGGATAAAGAGACAGACTCAAAGTGACAGAAAAGAGGAGAGAGAGAGAGAGAGAGAGAAGAGAGAGAGAGAGAGAGAGAGACAGAGGGCAAGGAGGAGCGGAGGAGAAAAAGAGAAAAACAACGCAAGAAAACAAAGAAAGGAAACAGAAAAAAGACAAAGAACAACCAAGAGACGACGAGAAGAGAGAAGAGAACAAATAGTGTCCAGCAGGGAGAGCGGATGAGAATACAAGAGACGCGAAAGAGCAACAGGAGAACAAGAAGAGAAGGAGAGCTCCACGAAGAGGGAGAGCGCAGAAAAAGACAACAAAAAAATAAGAGAAACAGGAGGAAGAAAGAAAACAGAAGACAAGGTAACCAAACAAGAAAGAGACAAAATACCAGAAGAGAGACAAAGAAAAAAAAGAGGGAGAAGAAGAGACAGACTCAAAGTGACAGTAAAAAAGAGAGAAAGAGAGAGAGAGAGAGAGAGAGAGAGAGAGAGAGAGAGAGAGGGGACAAAGAAATGAAAGATTCAGAAAAAGACTCACGTTAATGACTAATTAACTCCTAATTTTATGAAAAGAGGTGGACCAATTTAAACTACGCTACATCATAAAATCTTCACAATTCACCCAACCTGATGTCGTCCGCCTCTGACTGGGTAAAACTGTGTGTGTGTTCTGTGTGTATCTGCTCGTGTTAGGTAGCGTTTTAATTATAACCAGTGCAGAGAGAGAGAGAGAGAGAGAGAGAGAGAGAATGAATAAGTGCCTAAGAACATAACATCGATGATTGACGAGACCCTGCTGCAAGCTGATTGGTGGTCCGGTGGTAAGGCTAGAGGTGTGTGTCGGAGTGGGGTGCTCGCTTCAGCTGCAGTGTGCCAGCTGTTTCCTTCAGACTAAAAGAAAAAAAAAAAGTGCATTCGGTAGCTCTTGAATATAAGGCATTGTTAAATGGATGGACATTTCAGGGCGTTAGATCAGATTGTGCGAATGTCAGAACGTTTAGAATAAAAGGAACGAAAAAGAAAAAAAAAAGGAAAAGAAAAGAAAAGAAAACCCACATTAACGCTGTAAACTTTAGTGGAAAGTTTCCTATCGATTCTGATCGCATCCTTTCACCCTGGTGCTTCGGACAGCCGGGAGGTTCTCGCTTTAATCCTATGGGCTCACGACACGCTAGGCTATTCTTTGGCAGAAGTGGTTTCTCGAACGGTGGGCGGTGGGAGGAAAGAGGGGTGGTTGAAGTTGTATCGGTGTGGGGTGTCGGGTTTGTTTTGTGTTTGTTTGTTTTGTTTTTTCTTCACATTTTTAGGCAAGTCCTGGTCCCTGCACCGGGGCAAACTTTAACTGATACTGAGCTGAGCGAATCCCAGGAGTTTGACGTCGTCTGGAATCTCGGAGCCTTCGACGCCGGATGCCTGCAAAGACAGCAGAGTTAGCGGCGGCGGCGTCCTCCTCCTCCCTGGGATGAGAACGAGTCAACAAGATAACGCTTTAAACTCACCAGCTTAAAAGTGACGTTTTTATTGGCTTGAGGCTCATCGACTATCTTCTGCAAGTTAGCAGCAACTGGATGACACGAGAAACAGAAACACACTGATTAATTCTCATCGCAGACTTTGTATTGGTATTATTACATCATAAACCAAGAGAGCCAATCAGGTGTCACAAAAAAAAAAAAAAAAAACCCACACTCCACCTGTCATAATACACAAGAACTGTATTTGTCTAGATACATTAAATATACATAAATTAGGACATTTATTATTGAACAGAAATGAAAAGATAAAAAAAAAAAGAATGTAAAAAACACGACTGATTAGTTTTTTAAAAAAAATAAAGGATAATAAACATAGACTGAGGAGGAGAACTAGTATAAAAAGTTACTTACCTATAACTAAATCCCTCCCATCTACCAGCCCTGCAGACACCAACTCCTGGGACACCCCATCTGCTGTGTCTGCAAAAAAAAAAAAAAAAAAAAAAAAAAAAACGTAACCGGGTTAAATGATAAATGATGTAACAGGTCATAACGGGGTTATAATAGGATGTAATAAATGGGGGAAGTGGTGGCTCATGGTTTAGGTGTTGGACTACCAAAGATTGTGTGTTCGATTCCCAGCTTCACCAAGCTATCGCTGTTGGGCCCCCTGAGCAAGGCCCTTAACCCCCAAATTGCTCAGTTGTATAAAAGAGTTAAATGTAAGTCGCTCTGGATAAGGACGTCCCTCCAAATACCGCAAATGTAAATGTTATATGGGTAAAAAGGAAGGATGTAGTAATGTTACTATAGAAACCATGTTTTTTTTACCTCGTCCAGGCATGAACTCGAACCGGATGTCGTTGAGTTCCTTCTTCAGGTTTCTGGAGAACAGAAAAAAGAAATCCTGCTGATCTATTGTATAAACTGAGGTGTAGCAATGCAATGAATGTCCGACATGTGCCGGATGAGTGATTTTTACTGCGTTGACAGAAGACCCGCAGCAGCAGAGTCGGATTTAGGACTCCAGACAGGTTTAACGATGGGAATGCGTGGAAAAGAGATTTATGCTCCACTGCACATACCTCAACCTCAACACCAGGCTGATGGGCGACTTTGAGGCATCGCTGGCAGTGGAAGGGGCAGGAACAGGGGCCGGGGCGGATGCAGAGGCCTGAGGGTTAAAGGTCGAATGTTTGAGCATTCAAGTGTAATAACACTACAGTGTTACTAAGAACTTATGGCATAACGTAACAAATGTTTTAAAATAATAAAGTAATAATTACAGTATGTTTTAATACATAAGAAACACAACCATTCTGGGTGAAATAATCTGATATTCTACTTAAGACCCAAATTATCCACCCATCAACTATCACCTAGGTTTTTTTTTTTTTTACCTGGGTGGGGTTAGCAGGAGCAGGCGGGGACTGTGTGGGCGGCACGGCCTGGCCACTGGACTGAGGTAAATCGGGCTGGGCGGGAACTCCCGTCTGGAGGTGACTGCCGAAGGACTCGGGGGACTGAAAAAGCTGCTAAAAAGATAAAAAACACAGAGATGCTAACTAAACAACTGCAAAGCCACATTTCTTTTACATCCTGTTTCATGCAGTGGTACTACAGGCACGCTGTGTATGGAGCGAATATCCATAGGGACACATCAGAAGAGAAGAAGCTGAAGCCTTACCTCGGAGTTCTGAATGCCCTCCTTTACTCTTGGTGACTGATGGGGGGAGAGAGAGAGAGAGAGAGAGAGAGAGAGAGAGAGAGAGAGGAGAGGAGAGAGAGAGAGAGAGTTAGAGAGGAGAGGCAGAGAGAGAGAGAGAGAGAGAGAGAGAGAGAGATCAACAATCTTGCAAACAAAAAATAATAATACAAAAATTCAGCCTCTGATATAATTTTCACAGCATTAAAAAAAAATAAATAAATAAATAAAAATATGTTTGGGTTGCCAAAGCGCTGCCGTGTTTATATGCGTTCACACACACACACTTTTGTTACCACTTTTTTCAATGTACTTCTTAATGTTTTTGGTATTTCAAAGAAACCAAATCCTTACCACTGTCACACCACTTCCCAAATTCAGTGAGATCGCGTCATCAGATCTGTGAGCGCTGTAAGATCCGTTACCAATTTGTTTCTCCAGTAAACCAACATTTTAGGCTGAGGGGTAGTTCAGAATAAAAATCTCCTTTATTGATGAATTTTGGCCTTAACAATAGACACTTTTCAAGAATTTTTCATTGCCATACAAACAAAATCGAACAAGTTTTTTTTTTGTTGACCGATTGATGTCGTGGGTCTATTTATTTCACATTTTTACTATATTTACATGTTTAGTTCGTTTTCTATGTAAAAATATGATTACAGGGTTGGAAATTGGTAAAATTAGCTGGAACGGATTACATGAATTCTCCTAAAAAAAGGCATAACGCAATACAAATTTTCATCATAAGAACAAATTGCATCCATATGCCGAGTAAAACAATGCCCCCGCGTGTTGCTTTGTTAACTGCCGTTCCTACAGTCCTTAAAGCTTCATCACTAAACAGCCACTGCTCTTTAGGATAAACGATCACCATAACTGGATTAGATATCGATTTTAATTCCAAAAGTACTGCTTTTGAAACATTTTTTGGTTACTGGTATTTTTTTAATTTCTAGAATTCTTTTCAATCTGATGACAGTAACACAAGTGTGCGTGGGACTGAAGCCGGTGTGTGTTAGTGCTTTACCCTGAGCACTGATTAATCACCCGTTAACTGGTTAAAGGAGGATTTAAAAGGTGAGTGAATTGTGAACAAACACACACACACAAACACACACACACAACACACACACACACACACACATCGATACAAATGGCTTCCAGGAAAGACAAACTCCCAACTTCTTTAACTCTGACTTCCTTTTATATAAACAATCTAAGTAAGATAATATTATGAGACGTTGTTTCGAGCTTATAAATAAAATGGTGGAATGGAGGAATGGTGATAGTTCAGATGGGGTGGCTCGGATTTCCGTAACTGCTCGTAATCTCGGACGCATGTAATCAAATGCTGGTAATAAACAGATTCCATGTCCATATTTAAGTACGAAATTATTCGTTTATCTGTTACATATTATAAGATGATAAACCTGGACGTGAACAGGAACGTGACTAACAGCAGTACATCCCATATCACTTACTTCCTTCGAGCAGAAGATTTTCCTGCTTTATCTCACAATATATTGACACTAGGGCCTCCTTCCCTAAATGTTGTAATGGAATCCTTTTATCACCAGTGTTTGAGCTGCTCCAAATCAGATTATTCTTCTAGCCAATCAGATCAGACGATGTTGTCGTGTAAAGATAGTTAGTAATTGAGATTTATTAGCTGATGGAATTAAATCAGTATCTTGGTGATGGACTCGGACTCGACCACCTGAATCCATGAACCCTTTTCAATCCAATTCTTTTGCCTCCAGAGGAGCAAGAGGAACATCGGGGTAAAAGACAGCTTTAGTGTTATTCTGTTTTACACCACTAGATGGCATAAAAATCCGATGTACAATTTGGTCCTACATGATTTTCGTTTGTAACATATTGTAGTTAAGGACAGAAAGACAGGTCCTGTCCAAAATCTTATACATCCATAGGCCAAAACGGAGTATGCGAGGCAAGTAGTATGTCCGGGATCTTGATGCAAATTCCAGTATGCGAAAAATTCCTGGATGAATTTGCATATCATAGACACTTTTTCTATTACATGATCCCACAGGAAGGACGACTCATCACATGAAAAAAGTGGCGGAAAGCGACGATGCGGCACTTAAAGTACTTAAAGAAAGAAAATTATTGTTTCTGGTAGTTAAATCGCAATAATTTAACAGCATTTAAGTTAAACATGATCACACTTTATATTTGCGCTGCTGCGACGTCGTATGTCACATGACAATATTAACATGGCGGATGTAGTATAGCGAAATTCCACAGAATACTGTTCTAAATCCGATCATCTGTTGGAATCTGCCGCGTCCTGTCTGTCTGATCTAATGCAGTTCGTTTCTTTCAGAAGGGAGTGTTTCCTTGTTAATGGAGCCATCTGTATGCGCTGGAAAAAAAAAAACAACCCTATCTGGAGGAACTTCCAAAGGCTGAGAGAAGCGAACTTGTCTGCGTGGTGTGCTAACCGACTTGGGCACCTGTTCCTTCGGCATCGGAGACAAAACAAACGTCACCACATACAAACATGTGCACACAAACGATGGAAGAGTAAAGTGCAGTCAACCGTAATGTGTTTAGAGACACAACCACATGCTACATCCACAAACAGGAGCATGGGGGGGGGGGGAGAGGAATACATAGAAAAAAATGAAAGAGATGGAAAAAGAGTGAAAGAGAAAGAGCGTCAGAGAGAAAGACAGACAGACACATATAGAGATACATAGACAGACAGCTGGATAAAAAGACAGATGGAGAGATAGATATGTAGATATAAAGATAGAAAGACAGAGACATAGACAGCAACTTATAGACAGACAGAGACAGACAGATAGATAGTCAAACACCTTATATAAAAAAAAGAAAGGAAAAAAGAGAGGGAAAGAGAGATACAAAGAAAAGAAAAAGAAAGAGAGAGATAGAAATTAAAAAGAGTGTGTGTGTGAGAGAGAGAGTGTGTGTCACTCTCACCCGTAGAGCAGCGACAGCAGCTTTGCCTTCCTCACTCTCTTCATCCAACTCGTCATCACTCCACTCCCATTCACCATCTTCTGTTTTATGCAGTCTTCCGCTGGAGCCGGGAACACGCCTTACCTACACACACACACACACACACACACACACACACCACACACACACACACACACACACACACTTGCAGTTCATGTACTATTTAACATCTTCCTGTGTGTAATAATGTTGATAATATCTGTGATTCGGACCTTTTTGGAGCGTTCTGATATTGTAGGTGCTCTCTGTAGTAACTTCTCCTGTAGAAACTCATTATTCTACAGAGGAACAAAGAGGAAAAAAAATCAAAAAATCTTACACAAATGAGCAGAAATGTATTTATAAAAATATTCAACTAAAATGTTTATATATATGACTTATGTCGTAAACCTAAAACTTGGAGAGAAAGAAAAACAAAAAAAAAAAAAAAAAAAAAAAAAAACTGCATCATTGGATTGAAAGAAAAGGAAGAATAAAAAGCGAGAAAGTGAGGGAAAAAATCTAATCAAACAAGAATGGAAGAAAGAAGAGAATAAGGGATATAAAGAAAAAGTAAAAAGGGAATGAAATGAAGGTAAAAAAAAAGATTAAGAAAAATAGAAAGAAAGAAGACAAGGAAAGAGAAATAAGGACGGAAGGAATGAAGAACAAAATTAAAGAGAAAAAAGAGAAAGAAAGAAAGAGCGAGCTACAGTGAAGAAAGACAAAAAGAAAGGAAGAGTAAAAGAAAGGAAAAAAGAAATAAGAAAGAAGGGATAAGGAAAGTGAGGACAGACATTGATGTTCTGCCCTCTGCTGGTCTGCAGTGGTAATGTGTCAGTGGCCTGTCTCTCTCTCTCTCACTCTTTCTCCGTCTCTCTCTCTCTCTCTATGTGTCTGCCTGTCTCCCTGTCTCTCTCTCGCTGTGTCTCCCTGTCTCTCTCTTTCCGTGCTCTCCCTGTCTCTCTTCCGTGCCCGTCTCCCTGTCTCTCTCTTTCCGTGCCCGTCCCGTCTCCGTCCCTCTCCGTCTCTCCTGTCTCTCTCTTTTCCGTGCCCCTCCTGTCTCTCTCTGTCCCGTCTCTCTTTTCCGTGCCCGTCTCCCTGTCTCTCTCTCTTTTCCGTGCCCGTCTCCCTGTCCTCCTCTTTCCGTGCCCGTCTCCCTGTCTCTCTCTTTTCCGTGCCCGTCTCTCCTGTCTCTCTCTCTTTTCCGTGCCCGTTCTCCCGTCCCGTCTCTCCGTCTCTCTCTTTCCGTGCCTGTCTGTCTGTCTGTCTCTCTCTTTCCGTGCCTGTCTGTCTGTCTGTCTGTCTCTCTCTTTCCGTGCCTGTCTGTCTGTCTGTCTGTCTCTCTCTTTCCGTGCCTGTCTGTCTGTCTGTCTGTCTCTCTCTTTCCGTGCCTGTCTGTCTGTCTCTGGATTTGGGGTTTGTACCTTTGCTTTTTGGAAGAACTTGTGTTTTAAGAGTTCTGACGATGTCGGCCTGGAGAAAATGAGCAGAAGAACACAAACACTCGTCAATGGCTGCTGAACAGAATCTGTATTTTGTATTAGCTTTGAGTTGTATTTAAAACGTCCTCACCTTTTCTCCGGGTCCTTCTGCAGACACAGCGAGATCATCTTCCGAAAGGACTTGCCGTACTTCTTGACCACTTCTTTATCGGTGATGCCCGTCTCCAGGGACGGAGGATCATTCTGCAGGGTCAGCATCAAAACCTGCACACACACACACACACACACACACCACACAGCTTGAATACTGCTTTCTGATTGGATAAAAGCTGCTGATTCAGGTTCTAGGGCAGCAAGTTTAATGACAATGCGGCTTGTTTGAATGGGGTTTATAGTTTCCATGGTAACAGATAAGACAGGATGTGAATGTGGCATATGGGGACGCAGTCATCTCTTACTTTCATAGGAGGGTATTTGTGGTAAGGAGCAGCTCCTGTGGCCAACTCGATGGCTGTGATCCCAAAACTCCAAATATCTGCTTTGAAGTCGTAACCCTTTACCTACACACACACACACACACACACACACACACACACACACACACACACACACACACACACACACACACACACACACACACGCACAGAGAGAGAGAAACTCCAGTGTAACATGAATCTGATGAACATCTGGGCATCCCAAAGGTTTTAAGCAACAAACATCAGGAGGAGACAGAATTTATAATAGTACCACCTTTGAAAAAAATGGTTTTGGTCCAACTCATGAACAGAATCATATTGTATTATATAATACACAAATTTTTCTTTTTTTTCTTTCCCTTCTTTCTTCCTCTCTTTCTTCATTCCTTTCTTTCCCCTTTTCCTTTCTTTCTTTGTCTATCTATATTTATATTTTTACTTTTTTTCTTTCGCTCCGCTATATTTTTCTATTCTTTATTTTTTTATTTTTTTCCTTATTTCTTGTTTATTTTTATTTCCTTCCATCTTTTCATCTCTTTTAGCGAATGACAGTGCACTAGAGCGCCACGCTGGACAAACCACACTACTGCAGACTTTTACAGTAGGTCACATGAGACTGAATGAACTATTCCACAACAAAAATAGTGTCAATTTTTGTTGTACGCGTTTACGATAGTGTCGACTAATCATTTCAGAACTAATATCGACATGTGTGTGTGTGTGTGTGTGTGTGTGTGTTTTACCTGCTCCATGACCTCAGGAGCCATCCAACACGGTGTCCCGACAAAGGTCTTGCGCACTTTATTCCTGGTGATGTCACCGCCGGTGGATAAGAAAGCACTTACGCCGAAATCTGCACAGAAAAAGGGTGTGGAAACAGCCTAGGGTCATAACAGCTTTCTTCTGGATGATCGGATCATCACATTAGACCTGGATGGAAACCGGTTTGTGGTTTGCGCAGCTATGTAATTTGTCAAACATGCATCGGTGTCCTGGTTACGAAGAGAGAGAAAAAAAAAAAAAAAGAAAAACCCCACTCCGTTTAACCGGGAGGGCTAATCAAGTGGAGATTCTTGCAGTGGAGTAAATAGCGGGTGAAATCAAAGAATTGATTTCTGTCTTTGTGAAGTTTATTCAAAGGATTGATTGGAATTTCGCCTTTTTTTTTTTTTTTCAAAGTCATATCACTGAATAATCGTAATGAGGTGGAATGACAGGAATGTGCGTTACGTTACCCGCGATCTGAACTGAGCCGTCTTCCCCCAGCAGGATGTTTCCAGCCTTCAGATCCCTGCCAAAACACACACAAGCACATGTATGCACTAGTTTAAATGCAAGCTCAGCAAACATCATTAAAGCGACGAGTCTAAAAACCGTCCTAAACATAATGATGTACATGTTTGAAAATTAATTTTGGGTCCATCAAACCTTCAGCCGTGTGTGTGTGTGTGTGTGTGTGTGTGTGTGCGCGCACGTCTGTGTGTAATGCTGCAACACAAACTGGACTGGCCTGCCAGCTGTAGTCATGGCAACAGACTCCCGACTGAGGCTGTTGCTGGAGTTCACCTCAGGACACAGGAAAGGGATCGTTGTGGGCATTGAAACGGAACAAGAACGGTGAAACATCTGTGTGTCCGGACCGACTGCTGATTGAAAGTTAAATTGCGTTCAATTTACTCCCACGCCGAAGCTTTTAAGGCTAATTAAAGATCTTCTGCCAGTCTGCCTGCATTTTATGTAACGTTCTACTCTAATGAGCAAATGTGTGGGATTAAACGGTAATATTTTTAGTTTAGGCACTTCACGGTGGAATTTTTTTTAAGCTGACAGTTAAGATAGTTAGAAGTATCTTAGAAGTATAGAAGCTACTTGCTAACTGGCTAACTTTTTAACAGCACCGCTCAGCAGAAAAGACATGTGAATCTAGGAGAACACAAGTTTTGGTAAGCCGCCATTCTGTGGGGAAATAAAACCAAAAACAAACAAACAAAAAACCCCACCACCAATTTGGCATTGTGGAAGCGGAAGAGTGGTTGGGCACCGATTTGTTTCCGGGCAACAACCTGAAGCCGTAACCTTTTGAGCTACCAATGTCCAATTAGTGATTGGAGCAGAGGTAAGCAGGAGTTAAGGATTACATACTTGTGTCAAATTAGTCTGAAGAGAACTTCTTTCGGTACTAAAGTAAGGGAGAGGGAGACACCTGTGCAGAAAGCCTGTGGATGCCACTGAGGCTATTAATAATTTTGCCCCATTGCTGGTGTATTTTTATCCAGTTCCTGGGTTCTGGAACCGGTGTTAAAAAAGATTAAAAGGGTGAAGTCAGTACGTTTTGGTTTTTTTTTTATATAAACCTACAGTAATTTTTTGCTAGTAACAGCATATTTAAACTAGCTGCCTTTCAGTCTGATGCGAAACTGCTAATCAAAGGTCATACCAGTAAAAGGGTTGAATACATGAATACATTAGCCTTTCAGATGCTCGCCGATTTCCTCGCCTTGACTGTCCATCTGGGGGCAGTACAGGAAATATTTTCTCAAGATGTTTAGATGAGTCATACAGGCCAGACCATAACACAGCCAATATTGGAACGAGAGCAGCTATGCTCTGTGGGGGCAAATAACTGTAAAATAATTTTCTCTCTCTCTATCACTCATTCTCTCCCAGACACACACAGACTAGATAGAACATACAGAGTAGGTCAGACAGACAAGACGACGTGGGATTGGATCAAGCGATAGGGTGGCGGACAAACAGATAAGAAAGAAGTGTAAAGGCTAGATTATGTGGACATACAGACATGACAAATTAGAAGAAGAAAAGGAAAGAGAAGGACAGGAAATGACAGGACAGATTATACAGGTGTACAGACAGACAGACAGACTCACTAAGACAAAAAGGTAGAGGAGAGACTATAAGAACCAAAATAGAGAGACAGATGGATAGATGATTGGGTGGACGGAAGATTGGATGGATCGAAAAACAGACAGACAAACAGATAAGTGGACAGACAGAAAAATACTTAGATAAATGGATAGAGACAGACAAATTGGTACACAGAGAGACAGACAGACAAAATGCACAAAAACCAAATCTAAATACACAGAATTCAGGTCAGCGAATTATTCGAGTCATCCACTAGAATGATTTCACCTCATGGTATAGGTTTGAGACCCTTAACGTCTAAGTTGTATTAAGAAAAGAATTCAAATAATATTGGCTCTAAATAATAACATTTGTCATGTGCCAGAAATCTAAGAATAATGGTCTGGAATGGAGTCTAATAATTTGTTCTGTTAAGACTCTGGAAAGCATGAAAACACTCCTACGCACACTGCATCAAGTCTTGTACTGAGGGTGATAAACAGATGAAAGACGGTTGTGCATCTGCAGATGGTCTCTGGGGAGTCCTGTGCTGGACACAGCCTAATGAAGCAGTCCATCTTGTTGAAGAGACACTCACAGTTCTCATCTCTTTCAACATCCACACTGTAGATCTTTGGATCCTGTCAGAGCTGTTTAATAAGTTTAACACGTTTTTTTTTCTCGTGGTCGCTTCCCCCTCTAACCAGTGGAACGGCAGGGTGAGCATCAAGAAATCAAAAATAATAAACTCTATTCTGGCTTTTAATTAAGCTTGTGCTATGACAGTGCATATATTTGTCTTTACCTAAGCAAAACTTCCACACATCCAAACAACAGTGCAACACAGTTCCTGTAACTCAGAAACTTATGACTGGCCCCAAACCCGAACCTTGAGGTCTACAGTCATTCCAAAATACATTAACAGACTGCCAGGTGGCTGGAGTATAACGTGCCCAGTTCTGCATTCTAACTGTTCTGGTACAACAACTATTGATGCTGAATCACCACCGTCTTGTTTCTCAACTAACTAAGCTCCTAGGATTTTCCTTAACAGCACATTTCTGATGTTCCACTTTTAAAAAAAAAACTGAATTTAAAACTTACCAAAATTATGAGAACACGCTGAATACATGGAAAGTGGGTTTTTTTATTTTTTATTATTCTCTCAGGGAGAATAAAATGTTACCAAATAGTCTTTGCAATTTAGTCTTAGGCAACAGATCTCCTGTTCAAACCCGGTCCTGCTCTTTGAGGTTCCTGTGACTATCTTACAGTAGCATGAAAGTGAGAACCCAATCTCTGAGGGCTGTCAGGAGAGACCCTAATGTGTTTTTTGAAAGCCATGATGAACTTTCAACGTTCCTGAGAGACTCGTACCAGCCGTTTAACACGGTCTGTTTAAGCGAAAGCAACAAAACCCAAACGAGCCATGTGAACTGCGTGCAAGTAATTAGAGTGGCCTGTAAAACTACTAGGCTCACAGCGAGAGGCTCATCAGGTAGCTGCTAGAGGGCAAAGACACTTTACTGTGAAGCTCCTGCTGCAGTGGAAAACCCAAAGAAAAAACCTTGCAGTTTTCAACCGGTTCTTTTAACTGCATTCTCCTGGATCAAATAGTGTGCATCATGTGATCCCTTCAGATAGAGTCTGTTCTCTTTATCGTTCATATGATCCGGCTTAGAGGGCAAATACAGGACAAATTGTGTGTTTCTGTTTGCACGTTTAATTCAAAGCAGCCGGTCCTTGTTGCCCAGAAGAGCATGACCTGGGGTGTGTTTCAGTTTTGTATACTCCTTTACTTTGAGGTTGTGCAACTTCCTTAGAACAATAAATTTTATTGACATAAGACTTGCTGTGTAAAGCTACCAAGTTGTTAGACGGAAGACCAGGGCTCAAGTGCCACCACCGCCAAGCTGCCAGCTGCCACTGTCAGGAGTTTGAGCAAGGCTCCAGAAGAAACTGGATCATGGCTTACTTTGCGCTCTGACCCCAGCTATCTTAGATGGGATATGTGACGCAACAAATGTAACTGTTCACTAATGTTTACGGGACAAATACAGAGAATTCTAAGAAACCAAAGCTGGAATACAAAACTATGAGCAGGATATCTGTCCGATCAAAATAAGTTCTAAGAACTTTTGTAACCAGGTGTAAACCAGGTGCTAAGCAAAAATGCACCCAGGACCATGGACATTTGTTAAAAGCATAAATAAATCATCCTCGGCATTCGTGTGCGTGTAGCACAAATTAAAACAGAAAAGATATACCCCGCTGTCCCAGGTAGAGGACTCGTCGCTTGTCCGCTTACCATCCTATATCAAAAACCTACACATAAGGGCCTTGCTCGGGGGGCCTAGCAGTGGCAGCTTGATCGTGTTGGGAATTAAACCCAGAACCTTTTGATCAGCATTAAAGGACATTGTCCACTGGACTACTACCACTTCCCCTGTGTTCCCACAGTGTAGTGGATTAAGGCGCTGGCAGGTCCTTTCCAGTCCTACCCCCTCTCCCTCCTATATTTTATCTCTCTCTCTCTCCCCGCCCCTCTCCGTCCTATCAGTAGAGACAAAATGATCCCTAAAAATCTTTGCTTCTGTAACGCACAACAAACATTATAAAGTCCTTGTCATGTCCTTTTCTTGATATATCATTTATCTTATGTTCCCCGATTACAGATGTATGCATAAACACACAAAGTACTTTAACCTACAGAGCACAGTTTATATCTCCAACTTGTATCTTCTGCATTGCTTTCCTTCGAGGATGTCTTAATAAAAAATCTACACTGTATTTTGCCGTAGTCCCATGACAGAGACATGAGGAGCCTCTTCCTGATTGAAATTCTAAGCCACACACTAAGTAAGGTGCAGGTACTTAACCAAGCTAAAGAGCCATGAATTATTGACGCCGGCTGCTTTAACTGGCTCCAGGAAACAAGACGGAAGGTAAAAGAACGTGATTAATATTAATACAGGAAGGATTTAAATGAGGTGGAAATATATGTTCCTGCGGTTTAAAGGGGTGTAAAGGTGAGTCTTGTGTGTTAAAGGGAAAAATCAGTAGGTGGTGCTGTAGCAAAAAAACAACAGATATTCGAGGCTAAGCAGCTGGAGCGATGTACGCCTTACAGTCATTGTAAAAATGTTCACAGATGTTTAAGATAAATGGCTTTAATGATTTAGCATCAGCACGGTTAGCTAAGCATAAATCAAATCCTAATTACTTCTACTGGTGGTCGTCTAATTAAAAAGGTTTCTACAAAACTTGGAATATGAAATATGGCTCATGCTACTGATGGCATGGCTAATATTTTTAAAGCAATACATATAAACAATATTTATTCAGAAGGGCAGATCGATGGAAGGTTTATAAGGCATTGAAACCTAATTAAAATGTAAAATTATTCCTACTGTAGAGGACAAGAGGACGAAGACAACATAGTTCTTATTACCCATTTGTATTTAATGAAATTTCTTTAATCGATTATCTGTAGAATTCTCAAATCAGTCAGCAAACCTTTATTTAGTCCTTCTAGGAATTTGTGGCCCTTTTTGTAATTACAATAAAATTCTTTTAGAATTACTGATTTTAGGGCAGAAAAAAAAGACGCATGTCCCAACGTTTACTTGTTTAAGTGTGTGTGTTCCTTACCTGTGAATCTGCCCATTTTTGTGCAAGTACTCAAGTCCTTGTAGGACCTCTTTTAGGATGGTTGCTATACTGGGCTCGTCCAGCACTCCGGTCTTGTGCTCTCCTCGTGAGATGATGTGTTTAATCACGTCCAGCACGGAGCCTGTTGGGCAGAGAACACAACCCAAATGTGCTTAAAACAGAACATTTATATTGACATGACTGAAGTCAAAATTATGACGCACACAGGCATGTTATTCATCATCTTTTGTCAAAATCAGTTAAAGCTTAATATTACGTATTATATGAAAGCGCCAATAACAGAGGGCGTGGAGGGTTTTTTTCCCCCCCTTTTTTTTTTTTTTGGACTGTCCCAATATCTGTCGCATATCTTATAATCATAGGTTCCCTTGTTTGAGACCAGCAAGGTTTTGGGGCTAGTTTAGAGCCAGGACATGGCATTTAGTGTCCACCAGCTGGGCTTTGGCCCCGGTGGAAAATTGGTGATAGACAATCTCAGCTCAACCTTACGCGAAGATTCCGATATCCATTCTCAAACCAGAGCTCAGAAAAATAAAACAACAGGCCTCTCTTTGGGAAGTAAGATCTTGACAAGGCCCAGAAACAGCTGCTGCTTATGCAGCTGCAATAACTTTTAATTTGCTCAGGAACATCTTTATTGGTACTCTGCTTTAGGACGATCCTAATCTCTGGTCCGCTTGATAAATTCATTTCAGTGTGTGTGTGTGTGTGTGTGTGTGTATATATATATATATAGTATATATATATATATATATATATATATATATATATATATATATATATATATATATATAAATATGTGTATGTATTACCCCCACCGAGATGGCAGGTTGTTTGTAGCTAAAATAAGTGCTCATTTCACTGCATTTGCATTGGCAGCTCAAGGCACATGCTTGATTCGAATCCTTGTGCTCTTTCCAGGGTTTCTTGGAAATAGCTGTAATAGGAGCTCTCCCCAGGCAGCTCTTTCGGTGCGGAGCGGAAAAGCAGGCCCCGCTCACGGTGCTGCAGTTAACACGGCGACTACGGCAGGCAAAAGCTCTTTGTCCGAAAGTTGTTGGAACTGACATGGCTGGTTTCCTGTAAGCTACGGATTCGCATGGCAGGCACGTTAATGCACGCCTACTAGGCCAAAGAGCAGGGAAACATGCCAAGACTATGACACGCGGAGGATCAGTGTATTCGTGAAGGAGGAGCTAGAGGCACATCTACCAGGGCAAAAAGCCAATGAGCACAGGAAAAATTACACAGGCGATCTCGGGGCCCGCTAAAAGTAAGCTTTACATTTCTTTATTAGATTAAACATAGATTTATATTACTAGTCCTAGTAAAAGGAGTTCCTGTCAGGCTCAGTAAGGAGGCGTGGCTTCTGCGCCTGCCAGTCTTAATAAAAGAAGGTGTGGATTCTGTGCCTGCCAGTCTCAATAAAAGAAGGAATGTCTTCTGTGTCTAGCCTGTCTCAGTAAAAGAAGGTGTGGCCTCTGTGCCTGCCAGTCTCAGTAAAAGAAGGAATGGCTTCTGCGTCTAGCCTGTCTCAGTAAAAGAAGGTGTGGCCTCTGTGCCTGCCAGTCTCAGTAAAAGAAGGCATGGCTTTTGTGCCTGTCAATTTTAGCAAAAGAAAGCGAGGCTTCTGTGTAAGTCAGTTTCATTAGAAAGAGGCGTGGCTTCTGTGCCTGCAAGTCTCAGTAAAAGAAGGAATGTCTTCTGTGTCTAGCCTGTCTCAGTAAAAGAAGGTGTGGCCTCTGTGCCTGCCAGTCTCAGTAAAAGAAGGTGTGGCCTCTGTGCCTGCCAGTCTCAGTAAAAGAAGGCATGGCTTTTGTGCCTGTCAATTTTAGCAAAAGAAAGCGAGGCTTCTGTGTAAGTCAGTTTCATTAGAAAGAGGCGTGGCTTCTGTGCCTGCAAGTCTCAGAAAAAGAAGGCGTCGGCTTCTGTGCCTGTCAGTCTGGGTAAAAGGAGGCGTGGCATTTGTGCCTGTCAATCTTAGTTTAAAAAAAAAAAAAAAAAAGTGTGGCTTCTGTGCCTTTCTATCTCTGCTAAAGGAGACATGGCTTCAGGGACTGTCAGGATCAGTAAAAGGTGTGTCTTCTATGCCTGTCAGTTCCAGCAAAAAAGGTGTCGCTTGCAGTAAAAATGTGTGGTCTTTGTACCTTCTGGTGTCATTAAATGTGGGCGTGGCTGACAGAGACTTCGTATTTCCAGTAAGAAAAGTGGTAGGGGCTTTTAACAGTCATTTCAAGTAAAGAAGTTAAACAGGAGACATGGTCTTTGAACCTCTTAGACAAGATAAAAGGAGGTGTGGCCATTGTACAAGACTGTACAGGCATGATCAGTAATCTACTGCCTCTCACATCAGTGAGACCTGTTGGTAACAGTACAGGAGGCGTGGCCTCTGTGCCTGGAATTCCCTTCCTCTGTTATGGTTTGTGTGATTTTAGCGCTTTTCTTACAACCTGAACTAAAACCTGCAAACCAAACTGCATTCTGCGGCAAAAAGGAGAAGAGGCTCTTTTCTTCATCCACACTAGGATGATCCAAGTCAGGAAAACACAGTCCATCTTCCTGTCAAGGCAGCCTATAATCATCCTGTCTGCTGATTACAGCCGATAAATCCAAACCGAACTGTATTACAGCTCTGCAGTCTGCACTGAACGGAGAGGGAACAGCGGCTCAGGGGTGGGTGGTGTATCATCATACTCACTATACAAAAATTTCTCAAATTGCTGGTCTACCATGACAATAACAAACACTGCTCAGAGATCTGATTGTGATACAGTTTCTATTTCCTGCCATCTCGCACTGTGATGAAAGTGTAGCTGCTGCAGCAGCAGTTCAACTCTGTGCCGTTTATTGCCTCAACCCTGTGATTAGCACAGCGAGAGAGACCAAGACTTAAACTCCTGTAGCGCTACACACCCACGCGAGATAACTCATTACCACCTGCAGACAATTATTTAAATCACTTTTAAGCCACTTTTTTTGTTAAGGAATAAAAAAAGTATAGTTAGTAGTAGAGACTGACATAAGTTTTAACAAAATTATTCCTGATATTTGATCCTTTTTTACCATTATTGTTTCTCGTTTTTGGAATATCAGATGTACTGTTATGTATTTAATTGGAAAATTGCGCACAAGATCAGTATTACTGCATTGCACTGTGAATAATTATAAGTCAACAACAGCGCTAGTGTTATTTAATACTAGATATTGACCGGTAAAAAGTTTTATCAATGTTTTTACTGATATTTAAGCCTTTTTTTCATTACTGGATATTGGTTTTGTAATATCGAATCCACCGATATGTATATAACTGGAGAGTTCCTCAAAAGACCACTATTACAGCAGGAGTAGAGGCAAGTCAACAACAGCGCTAGTGTCATGTAGTACTAAACACTGACTAATAATCATTGTTTCCGATATTTTCCCAATATTTAAGCATTTTTTTATTATTATTAGATATCAAAACCTTTTGTAATATTGAATCCACCGATATGTTTATATTTTGGGGACACCCATTATCATTATTATTATTATAGATTATCTCCAGACGATTTCTGGGTTGGACATAATACATAAAAACAACTTATAGTAAGAGCTTATCGTGTGTTCACTTACCACCACTGAGAAGCTTCATCACCAGCCACAGCTCGTCTTTCACCACGAAGGAGGTGTAGTACGACACAATGTTAGGATGATGGCACTGGCTCATGGCCTGAATCTCTTTCTGCATAGAAGAGCAACACCAGTCAGTGTCAATGCTTGATGAAAGAGGTCTTAATTTGTACGTGTAATATGTTAGAAGGCGCTGGTCCTATGGAAATTAAGCATATCTATAATATTCCCCAATGCAGAGCGGTTCCTAAACTGAGATATTCGGCAATTGTTGACTAGGCGGACAGCACAGAAAATTGTGATCTGTTGTCTCTTGCAGGAAATACATACAATTCACAGCTTAAAAAAATAAAAATAAAAAAAGGGCAATGGTGGACGATATAAATAGCCACTTTCTAAACCCTCTTCCCTCTTCCTCTCGGTAGGTGTCCAACTAAAACAGTGTCAAAGCTTTTACGCCTGACATGAGAGCTGGCTAAGGTAAAATTGACTCTGAAGCCCAAACTATCCCTCAAATAACCCCCTGCCAACAGCCTAGATTGGTATCAGCCTTCCTGCTTGAGTGGAAATAATTATCTATTTGTTGTTAGGTCTGTTGGCCGGTGATTAGGATTTGGACTTAAAATTACAACTAAACAACTAAAGTTGACCATTAGTTTATCATCAATACCTCACTGCAAACATCTAATTAACCACCAACAACCACTCATTACCAATTTGGAGATTTATTCTTCTTGACAGTAACGGTGCAATAACAGTACCATTTTTCACCAGGAACGAATCTCTTTACAAGCAAAAAAAAAAAAAAGCTGAACCTGCAGAAACACGACCAGAAATTAAACTATGCATGAAAAATTAATTAAAAACTATTCCCGTGGCCGGCGCCGTGGTGTAGTGGGTTAAGTTCTGACATCCTCTAATCAAAGGGAAGGTTATGCTGTTATTATACAGTCCTAACTTTGTTGATACCATTTAAAAGAAGTAAAGGGAAAATAAACTGATCCGAGTCAACACACCTGCTGAAAGTCTTAATATTCCGATTTAATCTATTAGTTTAATCTAACAGTTTTGTTTGTAGTCCACTCACTATCGAAAAAAAAAAAGTCAGTAAGGGAAACAAATAAGTGCAACACTAAACCTTGTTTGTTCTCGTAACCTGCAAGTTTCAGCCTGCAAATAGCAGAAAGTCCTACTAGCCCAAGGATAAAGGATTGTCTTAGGTGTGGCGTCTCTCAAACTGGTGTGTCATAAGTAATTTTAGTAATCCATGGACATCTTTTAGTAGTAAATAAACAACTTAGAGTAAAGCTTAGATTCACAATACCAGCATTTTAGGCCGTACAATTGTAGGGTAATACTCAAAGCTACATTTTTGCCCATTCACCAAATGACCGGTAAGAGACAAGCAGGACAAAGGAACCCCTTAGAGGACGTCGCAGTGGTAATTATACTTCTGGTACTGATTCATTCTAGCCATGAAAGAAAGCAAAAAAAAAAAAAAAAAAAAAAAAAAAAACCTCTAACAAAGAGTCCAGAAGTCGGGGGTCTTTGGGAAGATGGCTTGTCTGACGGCACCCTGCTACCTGTCCACCGATTCTTTTTGTACACTGTCAATATCGGCTGGCCGGGTGGGTGAAACCTGCTGCTTCCACAGTTCTAGGAATGGACATCAAGGGTTAGCCAATTTTTTTTTCCTTTTTGGTCCAGGTCTCCGCCATTGCTAAATTATTCTTTTAACTGTGGTGTCTGGGAGGGTGCGCCCGTGTGAGGCTGCCGGAGCTGACAGACTGGAACTGATTATAGTGTTTCATAATTAAATCCAGTGTTAAGGTTCAAGAAGAGGAATGTGTTGTGCTCACTGAAAAAGCATTTGCGCCTTTAGAAGTGTAGAAGCTTTGTGACCTTTGAGTTTGACGGTAAGACCGGCTTATGTCTGATTAAGGATCTTACAGACCACATTTTGGCTTAAAAAAAAAAAAGGAGGCGGTAGCTAGTGGTTAAGGTGTAGGACTTCTAATCAGAAGATGGCGTGTTCAATTTCGAGGACCACCAAGCTGTCACTGCCTGGCCTCTGAGCAAGGCCCTGACCCCTTGATTGCTCAGTTGGATAAAAAAAAAATTAAAAAAAAATGTAAGGAAATCTGGATAAGGGTCTAAAACTAGAACTAGGAGAGTGTTGCATGACTTGTTAAGCATGGTCAATAATTCCAACATCTCCAGCCCGCCAATTAGCTTGCTGCAGTTCCTTGCTCACTTTTCAATAGCGATCTGTGTTTAATTTAAAGCTTTCTCTGGGTTCCTCAGCAGGCCATAAAGTAGGAAATGATGAAGGAGAAGCCCAAGTACCCGGCAACCTCTAGGTTTTCCATGTGGCCTACTTTATCTGGAACGGCCGCCATTTTTGTTTGAAGAATTCCAAGCTCACTTTATCTTATCAAAGGCTTAGTGGCATGTGGAAGGAAGCCTTTCTTGGAAAACAAGACGGATCGTGTGCACGCTGGTTATGTTGCGGTTGGTAACTTCAGGATCATCTGGTGTTTGGAGGCTGAACATGATAAATATGAGCTAATGGCCTAGTTTCTCATTTAAATCCTCAGAGGATCTTTACGAGGGCCCGCAGCTGAGGCTGGAACAGCACAGTCACTGCATAAGGATGTGGAAATCATGAGGTTCTGAACATTGAAAACCAAGCTTACGTCGCCTGGTTAGTCCATCAACATAAAAACTTCTAAGTAACATGGAACAAGCAAACTAAATTCTTTTTCGACACCTAAGGCAAGGGATATTTAAAAAATTTTTCCAGATATATTCAGCATCAGTAAGACGGCAATGAGTCTTGTGTGACCGCGGCTTAATAACAAGCAGCTCCTCCTCAGTTTCTGTTAACCGAACAAAGAGCCCACAGTCACGCTCAGCTTCACAGTAACGTCAGGTTCCCCCGGATTTAAAGAGAGCTGGATAAATGTGTCACGTACTGTACGTTCTGCTTCCTGCCTCTTCAGTGACTCAGGTTAAGCTGCGAATTTAGCTGAATGGGCAGAAAAGCTAGTTTTCAGGAGGCTCATCTGTCTTTGGAGCAAAACAGACAAAAAAAAAAAAAAAAAAAAAAAAAACAACAACGTACTAATTATTTAAATTATTTCATGAATATTTGGCTAGTTTTTATATTAAACAGTTTGTTACGGGTTTGGAATAAAAGAATAAAGAACAAAATGAATCATGCTATTGATATTCAGTTTCCAAAAAAAGGAAAGATGGAGACAATTTTTTAAATTAATGATTAGAGAGAGGAAAAAAAAGAAAAGGTGATCAGATCATGTTGTCCGCGGAGAATATTTTTAATTAGTGGTCTTCGGAAGATGAAGGTCGATTCTACAACGCATGTCTTTGTCCTAAGGAAGGTCGATATATGGACTTGATGAAAAACGTCTTAGTCATGTGTCTTGAGTGAGTGAGCGAGACAAAGAGTTGAAAGATGGAAGAGACAGAGAGAGAGAGAAAGAGGAGAAGGAGAGACAGAAAAATAGAGAGAAAACAGCTACAATCCTGCTAAACAAGTTCCACATGTACTTATTATCTTTAAAGGACAGCTTTAGCATGACATGGGACACACACACACACACACACACACACACACACGCATGTGTATATGCATGTTTGTGTATTGTTTTGCTGACATGCATTTGTTTGTGTATTTTTCCAGGTCAGTGTGTGTGTGTGTGTGTGTGTGTTTCTGCTTCAGTACCAGAAGCTTGCCCATGCTGATCTGGCATTTCTCCAGTTAAGTGTGTGTGGGGTGTGTGTGTGTGTCTAGTTCAGTACCAGGAGCTCATCCATGCTGGTTTGGCATTTCTCCAGATTGATGCGTTTGATGGCAACCTTCTCCTTGCGGGGAACACAGTAAGCGGCCTGGACGACTGCTGTGGCGCCGCTTCCTGGAGGACAGAGAGAGACAGACAGAGTTTTAACATTTTATTTGCATTAAAATTCCATGACAAATTTCGGCCATTTTGTGACTTCAAGTTCAAAAGAGATCAACAAAAAAAAAAGAGAAGTTTGAACACTTTTGTGATCCGCGTTGGATTGGAGCAGGACAGTCGAGGGTTAATTTTTCCTGCTATGCTACTCGCTTTGGAACAATTCGGGTTTTAATGAGGACTTTGCGGCTTCTAATTCAAATAATATGACGTTACTAGGTTATGGAGAAAAAAATGGTGACGCCAGCTGACGTTATTCGGTCTTGGCCAGCTGTGTCTCCATGTCCTGATCTGCAGGAATGTCCAGAAGTTACACAGATTCAAATATTAAAACTTCAGAACAAAGTGATGTCAATGAGCTCCGTAAACCGAGCCTCGAATGATCACATGCTTTTTAATCCACAAACATTGTATTGCTAAAGAAACACGACTGCGTTTTAACATTTAGTTCAGATTATTAGCATTGCTTTGGAATTTCCTTTGCATTTAAATATTATTTTACACAAAAAAATCTGTCTTTACGTGACGTTGAAATCACCTAAAACAGCAAAGCCAATCTGACTTAGTGACTAAGCTAATTTTCCCACTGGTGGACCTCCTTTCTTTCGATATCAATTACTTTTAGTTTATAATTGGGGGCAATTTGGTGGCAATTGCCTAAAAGTACAACAAAAACAGGGTAAGAAAAGGCAAACTTTTTTAAATCAGTTTTTAAAACAGTAATAATTACATAATTAATTAATTAATTAACTAATTTACATACACAGCTGTGTATGATACAGATACACATTTAGGATAAAGATAACTGATATAAAGGATCTTTTGGTAAAAGTTTCTGGTGGACTGCTTTTATCTGGCAACCCTCGTTTAGCGGCCAGCTACTCTACGACAACTGGGGAAAAATGTCACTGGAATAAAAATAAATGACGTTGAAACAAGCTACAGAAATGTTTTACGTTGATATACACAATTTTTACAATTTGAAACCGGTTTAGGAAATTTATAGTTCCATTAATCGACGGCGCAAACAATCCGGACTACGTTTGGCAAAATTTCGCCGTTTGGACACATTCTTTTAGCGGGATATTTTAATTTTAGTGCATTTTTTTCCATTTACTGCCTTTTTTCATTCTTTGTGCTTTGACAAATTGTGCATGGAAAAGTCTGACAGAAACAAAGCCACATTTTCCCCCGCAGGACTTCATGTTTGCACTGAGTGGCAGGATTATAAACTCAGGACCTGCTATTATGTGTTTCAGCACATTACAACCGCAGCTTATTGAATAGGAAGAACGGATAGAAATCGCAGGCCAAATTTACCGAGTTTAAGAGTAAAAGGATCATTTAATAGATTCTGACAACTGATAGAACCGATTTCTGTTTCGTGCTGGAACAAGTTCATTTACACTGAAACGGGACCTCAGGAACATAATCAAAAACACCACCGCTGCAAACTGCTTTATTTACATGTAATTACAAAAACTTTTCTGCCACTGTTGGGCCCCTGAGCAAGGCCCCTAACCCTCAATTACTCCATTGCATAAAAGAGAGAAATTAAAGTTGGTTTCAGATAAGAGTGACTACCAAACGCCGTAAATGTTATAATAATAATTATAATGTTATAAAATTACACAAATAAAACATAAAAAGACAAAAAGAATGTAAAGCATTGAAGCTGTTCGAAACGTCACTCAAACCCAAATCGGAAGCATTGAGAGACACCAGACAGAGACGGAGAAAAAGAGTGAGAAAGAGAAAGAAAGACACAGATAGAGAGAGACAGAGAGAGAGAGAGAGAGAGAGAGAGAGAGACGGAGACAGAGAGAGAGAGAGAGAGACAAAGAGAGAGAGAAAGACGCAGAGAGAGACACAGACACACAAAGAGAGAGAGAGAGGGAGACAAAGAGACAGATTATGATGATGTAACGGCATGTAACAGTACAATATATTATGATACGTTATGTTACAAGACAATTGCAATTCAATTGTGTGGGCGGGGCTTCTGTCTGTGAGCTCCTGTATGATGAAGAGGGCAGAAAGCTCTGGTGTGTCTGAGTGAATTGAGCTGTGCTAGAAGAGTGTATTCTCCCACGTCACAGGAACTGTAGAACATTTTGCTATTGAAATATGGTCAAAAATAACCTCAGACATGTATTTATATACACGAGTAAGTGTGTGTGTGTGTGTGTGTGTGCGTCACTGCCTCAGCTGTGTGAATCCACGTGGCCGCAGAAGGACAATGCTACCTCAGAGCAGCGGCGCTCAATGACCTCCTTCATGCCTGCTCGCAGCTCTGCTCGCTCCAGATACCAGACAGCCTCTGTTACGTCTCCTCTGCATGCCTTGCGCCGTTCCGAACCTCGGCGAGACATGTCGCATCCAGATCCTAATCACACCCTTTAGCTACATACCCCATAGTCCCTCTGCAGTCGCACCACAGCGCTCACTAACCCTGCAGTCTGATTGGTAGGGGTGGGGGGAAAGTTTTACATTTCTAGATGCATCGCGAAGCGGCTGTGGAATCGTTTTCTTTCTCTGAATGCTAACTGATAACGTGATGTTGATGGAATGACAAAGGTGGAGCTCTAAAGCGTAAAAGTGTAGCGCTGTGTAGTCTGTGACGTCCACATAACGACTGTATGATGGTGGCAGAGGAATGACAGATCATGAGTTATACATTTAATAACTCACTCGTACAATGTTAAATAAGTGCAAATTAACGTCAGGCAACAAAGTTTTTTTCTTTAAATGCTTAAAGCGATCGCTACGTAGCTAAAATTGTTCCTAGTTCAATTGCACTCGTTTAACATCATTCAACTTAAACATTACAGCTTGTGACGGCGCTCGTCGCTCAAATTACTCGTATGTCATTTTTTTTTTGGTTACATGTTTTTAATAAATAAGAAAAAATAAACTTATAATTAACCAAATATTACATAAAACCAATACAGTAGGATGTACTGGAATAAACGGGTTTTTATTAAGTATAATGTACTGCATTTACCTTGGAGATCAGACGACTCCACTCGCTAACATGCATGTCTGACTAGCTATCGAGTGAGACGCGGGATGCTGGGCGGATGTTACGGCGTTCACCTCGTAAACCGGATTTTAGCTCGCAACTCAAAGCAAAAAAAAAAAAACAGCTGAGAGACGACTCGTAATCTTCTCGAAAAATTCGTTAGTTGGGACACTCGCAAGTCAAGATACCCCTGTACTTCTGAATTTCATTCATACTACCCGCAACCGTACTCTATAGAACGCACTTGTTTAATGGTCGGGAAGTACAAACTGAAATGTAGTATATACTTTAGTAGTATGCTATTTCAGGCAAAGCCTTTATTTTAATTTCTGATAACGCATCCAATATGGCCGTTGCTGCTAAACTGTAGGTTCTTTGTAACTTTGTTGTTATCTTGCCAAATCATTTCCATTCGATTTGTTAATAAAAGATCTTGGAGCGGTTGAGACTCAAAAAAATTAACACATTTTAATATGCTGTTAAGTTTTTTGTCTTTTATTTATCATATTTTTGGACGGAGACTCGCTGCAACTGCAACTTTTAAGTTCTCAAAAACCAAAAAAATTTTGATTTTAGGCAACCGTCATCATTCGTTGATGACAGACACCATGAACGAGAGACAGAAAAAAGGGACAGACAGACCAGACAGAGACTGAAAGCATGAGAAACAGACAGACAAACAGATAATGAAGAGAGAAAGAAAAGGACAGAGAGACACCTAAAGAAAGAGAAAGACACAGAAAGAGAGAGACAAAAGGGGAAAGAGAGAGAGAGAGAGAGAGAGAGAGATACACACATGCCACGGAGTATGAAATATTGACAGGGTATATTGAGCTCTCGACCCGGGATGTAACCAAAACACTGGTTTGTGCTGAGCAGCTTTAGAGTGAGCGCTGTTGTCTCTCCACATGTCCTCACGTCCAACCAGAAACAAAAACATTCTTATCGGCGCTTATAACAACACTAATCTTCATTATTACCAAAAGGAAATTCTTGTGAAAACATGAGTATCACAAGATTCCGTTCTGTTGATAAACTGCTCAGAAAACACACTCACACACACTCACACACACACACACAGCGTTTTAAAAAAGTAACACAGACAGGATCACACACTAGGAAAGGGAAGAACGTCTATTAATTCATTTCTCTCTCTCTCTCACACACACACACACACAGAACTGATGAAGTGTCTTCGTGCAGGCGAACTTTGTGATCAGCCAGTCAGGGGAATCGGCGCCTTTAAATCGTTAACATACGTAGGACGAGGGACATAAGCTGAAGACGAGAAACACACAGATACAGAGGAGCGCTGATGCAATATGGATCCTATAGATAACCTCATTATCAGGTTCTGTTCATTTACCCCTGGTCACTATCTTATACACACACACACACACACACGTCTATGTAAACATACATACACACGTGTACATACCATACATCAACATACAAACACACACACACACACACACACACACAGAGATCCACTCCGCTCCAACTCAGGTACTGTTCTCCTTGGCTTCCAATCTTCTTCCTATCTTACTCACATACTGATCTACTTGGGTCGATCCAAAAACGCTTTAACTACTTCTCAGTTAGTGATCCACTACTCAGTGATCCACTTCAGGTACTCATCTCCTCAGGTACTGATCCACTCCTCAGTTAGTGATCCACTCCTCAGTTACTTCTCCATTCTTCAGTTAGTGATCCACCCTTCATTTAGTGATCCACTTCTCAGGTACTTATCTATTCTTCAGTTAGTGATCCACTTTAAGTATTAATCTCCTCAATTACTGATCCACGCCCCAGTTAGTGATCCACTTTAAGTACTAACCTCCTCAGTTACTGATCCACTTTAAGTACTAATCTCCTCAGGTACTGATCCACTTTAAGTACTAATCTCCTCAGGTACTGATTCACTTCTCAGGTACTTATCTACTCTTCAATTAGTGATCCACTCCTCAGGTACTGATCCACTTATCCATTCTTCAGTTAGTGATCCACTCCTCAGGTACTTATCCATTCTTCAGTTAGTGATCAGGGGAAGTGGTAGCTCAGTGGTTAAGGTGTTGGACTGCTAACCCAAAGATTGTTGGTTTGATTCTTAGCACCACAAAGTTGCCACTGCTGGGCCCCTGAGCAAGGCCCCTAACCCCCAATGGCAGTTGTATTAGTTGTATAAATTAAATAAATGTATGTTGCTTAAAATCAGGATATCTGCTAAATGCTGTAAATGTAAATGATCAACCTATCAGGTACTGATCCACTCGCAGTGCTTCAGGTACTGATCTTACTCGCAGTGATCTACTTCTCAGGCACTGATCTACTTCATAATGATCCTCTCGCCAGGCTCCGATCTTATACCGGGCTCCAATCCTACCCAGGGCTCCGATCTTAATCAGGTACAGTTCAGACCTGGTCTGGATGTCCCTTACTTCACTGAACACCACACATACTGTGCAGTGCATTCTGGGTATTCTGGGTTCTGTGGTATGCAGTGCAGTGCACTGTGGATTCTGTCCATTCACTCAGCTTTCAGGAATTCAGACACACTTACAGGAGTGTGACAGCAAGTGCACTAGATAGTGAACAGGTGGCGTCTTTACACACCTGATCTCAGGCGACAATAGTTAATAAATGCGTGTTGGACTGTAGAAGCGCACTGACTGTCAGTTCTCCTTGAGAATGTCGTTAGTTATGAATACTGACAGCCAAACACACACACACACACACACACACACACGATGCCACCTGCTCTGCGTCTGAGCATTGTTTGCTAAATAAGATAGCTAAGCTATTATAGCGTTACCCCAACACTGTTTAAACACAGCTAGCTACTTTAAACCGAAACCTGCCTCATAAAACGTTTTATATACACTCATGGACACACACACACACACACACACTGTACCGAACAATGTCACTTCTACTACATTTAACAACAGTAGCTAGCTTTCTAGCTAACAAGCTGACTGGCCGCAACCTTGGCTGTATCCTAATCCGCGGTTAAGTTTACATGGCTGAGCACTACGTAGGGGCGGATATAACAGCTTTGACGTTACAAGTAGTGCACTAAACACCACAAAGGGTGTGATTTGGGATTTACCTCACGTGAAATGCCACAACTCTATTTACACACGCAGAAACAAATGTTTTTTTTTTATAAAATAGCACGTACGACTAGCTAATGTTTATTAGCTTAAACGTGTAAAAAAATATTTTATTTCTCTTCCAGGACACTTACCGATGACCTCCTGTAGTTCGTAGTCATCCTTGTTAATGGACCAGGTTTGGGAGCTCAGGTCCTCCGACATGGCTTAAATCTTGTAATAAAGCCGTATTTTCTGTTTTTAAATCTGTTTTTCCAAGCGCTTCAGTTCCAGTGGTTTTTCTGAAGGTAAAATAAACGTATAAATTGCTTCTGCAGGCCGTCCAGCGATGGTGCTCCCCTCAAACAGCGGCTTCCATACAGCGCCCGCTATCATTCCCCAAAGTTTGGCACTAGCGCCGCGGCCGCCGCCTTCCACATTCCTGCGGAACACAAACGGATGCAGTAAGCGGCCATCTTGGGTGCTGACGACATGGTGGTGGTCACGTTTAGCGGCCATGTTTAGCAGGTCCAGCTAAAACGGACGTAAGAGGCAGCCATCTTTGGGTCGTATTACACAGATGGCGTCCATGTTGCTTGTGGAAAGAACGTTTTTTTTTAAAACAACAGTAAGAAAAAGAAGACACTATAGATTAAATATTGAATAGCGCTGAATTTTAAAGTCGTAAAATACACAATGATTTACGATAAATGAAAAAGTGTTGCACGGCAATACACCAAAACCGCTTTTGACTGCAACACCCAACATGGCGAAAATTCAATTCCAGTGTAGAAAAGAAAATCCGGAAAAGGGGCGCGCGCGCAAATTTAACGTCTTTTTGATGATGAATGTAAATTAATTTTGCGGTGGGTTTGTAATTAATTTTTTTTACTGGTGTAATCATTTCATTTTAGTCATTTGTAAGAATAATGATTAACACAACAATTATTACAAAAGTAATGCAATATAATATAACATCCGCACAGATATCCCAAAGCTAATTTTTTCCAGGAAAATTATTGTATATAAATCGGTCAGTTAAAATTGCTGCTCTGGCTATAGCGGAAGTAATTTGGAAAATTACTGGAATGTCTTTCCAATAATCAATCATCTAATTAACTGATCGAACATGAGCGTTGGTTGTAGCTGAGACCCGCCATCCTTTCAAATTTGGTGCGGCACTGCCAAAAGACCCGCCCCTTTTGACTCTGATTGGCTGTGGCTTGAACCGGACCTTATTAACAAACCAATCAACTTAAACTTATGATTGCAGCGAGTATTATCCAATCAGAGGGCGAAAAGAGCGTGTCAGCATGAATGCAACACAACGGGAATCCGGTTGGCAACGCTATAAATAACGAATTTAAACGAGTTGAAATACACATTTTATTTAAAATATGTAGTCGTGTAAACTTAAAAGCTGATTGTATGATTTTTAATTGGATCTAAGAGACTCAAACAAATTTCCAGAGTGACAATGCACCTGTGCACAAAACTCTATGTAGTCATGCTGTGTTCTGATTGGTGGACTCTCATGTCCTAATTCTGATTCAACCCCTTCAAACTGAAGACCGTTTGGGATGAACCGGAACCCTGACTGAACCCCAGACCTCCTTAATATTACATCATCATTGTCTGATCTAACTAATACTATTGTAACTAAATAATCAACCCCCTCCCAAGTCACGTGACACAATCTGGGGGGGGGGGCTACACAGAAGGGTGGAGGTAATTATAGTAGGAACTGTGAGTCTAACAGCTGGAACAAGATGTTTAACACCACATACTAGTCATATGTTTTAATACTATCAGTACTTTAATCCAGGACACATGAATGCAAGGGAAGATGATACAAGTCTAAACAGAGAGCCGGGTAAAGAACCATGCAGAAGCTCTAGAGCAGTCCTGAGATATAAACTTATGACCTTGTGGTTTCTAGGAAAGTTTTTCCCTGATAAATGAAGGTTTAATGGTTTGCCGCCATCTTGTGGCTTAAATACTGATTCAGCTCTCAAGATTGAGGTTAATATATTACGACTCACTAAAACAGATATCAATTTATGTACATTCTTCTTTTTTTCCTACTTATTCCTGCTTTCTTCTTCTTTTTCTTCTTCTTCTACATCTTCTTCTTCCTCCTCTCCCTCTTCTTTTTCTTCTTCTTCCTTTTCCTCTTCCTCTTCTTCCATTTACTCATTTTCTGTAGCATTTATGTTTTACAGGGGCATGGACAGCTTGGAGTGTGTGTGTGTATGCGTGTTTGTGTGTGTGTGTCTCTCTCTCTCTCTCGCTCTCTCTCTCTCTTTCTTACACACACACACACACCACACACACATATACTAAAGAGACATTAGCCCACAACATTTATTATTAAGACTAGGGGAGACACCCGGAGTCCCCAGATGAAATCCCCAGTTAAAGAGAACTCCACATGCGCAGTAAAGAAGTGGGATTTGACCCCTAACACTTAAAGTGTAAAGCAAACAAAGTAAACTGAGTAATATTTAAATTATCTTTATTATTAGGACAATTATTTCAGAAATGTGAACATCATTCCAATCTTTAATTTTACTGTATTTAAAGTTCATCTAATTGTAACGACACACACTGTTGAGTTCAGTTCGGCTTCATGTGTTTGAGAGGAAGTGAGTCTATTTCGAGTTTTTTGTGGGCAGGCCAGATGTTTTGCATAGGCAGCTGTTAGTGGTTTTCTTTTGAAATAACGTATGTCATGCATGAGGAGAGAACACTATCTATCTATCTATCTATCTTCTATCCATCCATCCATCCATCCATCCATCTATCTATCTATCTATCTATCTATCATCCATCTATCATCTATCTATCTATCTATCTATCTATCTATCTATCTATCTATCTATCTATCTTCTATCCATCCATCCATCCATCCATCCATCTATCTATCTATCTATCTATCTATCTATCTATCTATCTATCTATCTATCTATCTATCTATCTGTCTATCTATCCTTTCATCCATCCATCCATCCATGGTATCTGAGGAACAGGTAAGTCTCTAATCATCTGTGGTAAAGTGGTAAATAAAGAAAAAATGAGTAAATCAAAAATTAGATGTGATGTTATATCATTTTACGGCTAATATCCTAAACACAGGGTATCTGCGATTGTGGGATCTTTGTAAAAGTGTAACATTTAAGCCACAGTCAGTGTTTGTTATGAGCTGGAGGAGTGATTTTGCTCCTGGTACCACTATGGAGCACAAGAGAGGTGTATCAAAAAACCTGAGAAAGGGCAGAAATGTTTTGCCATAAACAGGTCTTATCTTTTACAGTAAGCAAATATGATCGACATGTTGAACAGGATTAAACTGCTTACACGCTGCTTCCGAAAGTAATGCAAGCAAAACTTTCAGTACACTAAGATTTCAGCCTTGACCTTCATAACAACCTGCTGGATAAAAGAACAGGTTATTGAACATCTACACAAATCATACTGAGATTTTAGGGGCAGTTAAGGATCAAACGGGGCAACTCTGGATGTTGAGCAGACGATTGGGTGAAGGGGGTGGTGGTTGTGGAGGTTACACCACTAAGATGTCACTGTTGGGCCCCATAGCAAGCCCCTTAACCCACTTTCTGCATCAGGGTGGCTGTATTATGACTGTCCTGCACTTTGACTGCAGGACAATATTTAAATGATAAAATCTTCTTTCTTTTTGATCTGGTGTCACATGACCGACATTTGCATACTGGAATCTGATTGGCTCTTACGCCATTTTTTATGTTATTGTTTTTTTGCCTTTATTGATAGGACAGAATGAGATTAAAAGGGAAGAAAAGATTGGGGTGGGAAAAATCCAGAGCCGGAATCGAACCCGGGTCACCAGATTAATATTCAATAATGTTATCCTTATTAAATGAAATGAATTTTATTACAAACATTGATTATTTTTCATCACATTTTTATTATGAAATTTTGCAGTTAAACAAAGTGTACAAAAAGCACGAAATGTTAATTAAGTTAGATGATATAATTAAGTTCATGGATAATTAATACCGAAAGTGCTAAAAAATAGAAGAAACTAATTTCTTTAGTATTTTCTATACAATAAAGAGTAGATAATTAAACAGCTTTTCTGTGTTATGATGATTTTAAAAGTGTAAAAAGAAAAAGAAAAAAAGATAAAATCATAAAAACACGTTTCCTGATGAAGTATCGCGTTTTGTGCTGTTGATCAATATAAAAAAAAGTTTTCCGGTCGTGATGTGAAAGCAAAGCTGGATGACGTTTTCTATAAAACTTGTTGTAAAACTTTCTAATATAAAAAAAAATCTAATAAAACTCATAAAATTGTCTTTCGGCTTTCCGTAGATATACTGTAGATATAAACTACCTCTGTATGGAATGTTATATTTACACCTGTGGTTTGATGGTCAGGTGTTTATATATATATTTTTGGCCGTACACACTCTACCTACTGCATACGAATAAAATAAACAAGTGGGCGTGGCTTAAGTTTGTCTCAGCTCAGTGGTTAATTTGTTGAACTGCTGGTTGGAAGGATGTGAGGCACAGAGCTGCCACTGTTGGGCCCTTTAGCAGGGCTCTTGCCCCTTATTTGTTTAGATGTATAAAATAAGATAAACGTACACTAAGCCATGAATGTTAATGTTAAGTAATAGAATGCGATAGAATGTGGCGGCTCTGCAGCTTAATGTGATTGATTATAGAGCTGGTGGGGACGTGGAGCGGTGCGTGTAAACAGTAGTAAAAACTGTGGCAGTTGGTGGTCTTCCTGCATGGTGTTCAGGGCAGAGACAGAGCTTTGGCCAGTCGAACCCAGAACCAGGACTGTGTGCAGGGTCTGGTGTAGTCACACACTGTCAGGAAGCGCAGTATGCTGGGAAACTGCCTCTTCATGTGCTTGTAGACTACGGGAATCAGACGCTTGGTCCGAGCTCCTGCGTTCAATAACAGAGCAGGAAGTGAGTAAAGAAAAAGCTAGAAAAGTTTAACACACATACAGCAGACATCCTAATCCAGAGATTTGCTTCGGGGCCCAGAAGTGGTAGTTTAGTGATGCTAGGAATTAAACCAATGAGCAATCAGGACAAAATGATTTTTTTTCCTGAAACTGACCTGGACAAAGGCTGAGGGCGAATTTTGTCTGGAAGTCACAAGCATCGCTGTCCAGGTAATCATCAGAAATGACAACCACCATCCTCTTACACCTAAAACAAACAAAAAAAACCTTAATATCTTTATCTATGTCTTAAAATTCTTCTAGACATTATTGATATTTAGAACGAGAATAAAGTCGCGATAGGCTTTTGATTCCATTTCTATAGTCGATCGTCCGGAAAATTAATGATTGTTCATTTTTACTATTATTATTTCTAGTGGTGGAAAGCGTGTTTTTTTTTTTATTTAACTCACAATAAAATCTTTATTTAGTTCTTTTAGGATTCCGTGACTCTTTCTGGTATTGTCGCGGCTTTAAACTGCAGATTTTATGCGATGCATGTCGTTTTGTGGCAGTAAAATTGCGGAATTAAGTGTAAATTGCAGCAGCACAATGCAGGCCATGTAAAATAGTTCAGATCATTGTAGGGGAAATGATTTACAAGTGCGTTCGGTGAGTTGTTACGATTTGGGCGGGGCTTTAAAGTTTGCACGGTGGTGCAGAACACTTTTGGATGGGTTTAATTTGCATTAAAAGCTGCGTTCGGACATCAAGAAATCCTTAAAGGACTGAAACGCCACTTGCGGTTTTCGCTTTCTACTGGCTGACAATAAAATCAATCAATCGATTTGATCAATAATGATCGATTAAATTTTAAACAATCAATCATTGATCATCGATTTATTATGCCCATCTCCAGTAAGGATCAGATCCTTTACATTTACGGCATTTGGCAGACGTCCTTATTTCGAGCGACTTTCATTTATGTCTTTTAGACCACTGAACAATTGGAGGTTAAGGGCCCTGCTCAAGGGCCCAGCAGTGGCAACTTGGTGGTACTGGGAATTCTTTTAAATAACAGTCCAACACCATAACCACTGCACTAACACTTCCACTTTACCTTTTCTCGATGAGCTCGCTGGTGATGGTCCACACACACGTCCCGGGCAGGACGTCCCGATCGAACACACACAGCTTTAGGTTGTAATCGGTCTGTTCCAGCTGTCTGATCATCTCATGGACGAAATGCAAGTCGCTCTTGCAATAACAGATGAAAGCGTCGAACGTCTCCGGCATGTAACCTGAACACAAGAACACGAAGAAGCCTTCAACCCTTTTCCATGATTCGCCTAATCGGCATTTCGATCACATGATTCGATGGAAGTGTTTTATTCCTACAACTAATGAAGTCCAGTGATATTCAACTAAAACTAATGAAACAATTATAAATATGATAAACCAAAAACACACACTGTCATTTACTGTGATTCCTCGATCCTGGTGCCTGCTGTCCACCTCGGGCACCTGAACAGGAAGCTCCTTCTGTCGTTCTTCATAAATCCTGCAGTCTTCATCTGTACACAGAAAGACAAAAAAACCCCACCTCCTTATAACGCAGCTGAGTGAAAACCAACACGAGCAAACACATGGCCGCCGAGTCGAGATTTATTAGTAGAAAATGTTATTCTGAGGTTTAGTTGTTATTAATATGTAATAACATCACATATACATTTCTGCCATTCAGCAGACACCCTCATCCAGAGAAACTTATATTTATCCAATTTATTTTATCTACCTGAGACGTGGAGTGTTAAGGGCCTTAACCACTGAGCTACCAGTTCCTCATCATACCACCACATGCATGTGAGTGTTATTGAAATATATTAAGCTATAAATTAAAGGTTTAATGTGTTATGAGGTGATTTTCTGAGAGAGAGAGAGAGAGAGAGAGAGAGACAGAGAGAGAGAGAAGTGGTGGCTTAGTGGTTAAGGTATTGGACTGCTACCAAAAAGGCAGAGGTTCGATTCAAAGCACCACCAAGCCACCAGAGAGCCCCTGAGCAAGCGATTGTTAAGTCGTAGAAGAGATAAATGTAAGTCGCTCAGTATAAGTGCGTCTGCCAAATGCTGTAAATGGAGAGAGGGAGAGAGGGAGAGAGAGAGAGAGAGAGAGAGAGAGAGAAAGAGAAGAGAGAAAGAAAGAGAGAGAGAGAGAGAGAGAAAGAGAAGAGAGAAAGAAAGAGAGAGAGGGGTACAGAAAAGATAGAGAGACACAATAAAGAGAGAAAAGAGAGACAGAGAAGAGAAATAAACAAGAGAGAGACCGAGAGACAGAGAAAGAGATAGAAAGGAAAGAGAAGAAAGGGAAAAGAAAAAAGAAAGAGAAAAAAGAGAGAGAGAGAGAAAGAGAGAAAAAGAGAGAGAGAGAGAGAGAGAGAGAAAAAAAAACACAAATTACAGACAGTTTAGAAACGAGGAAATTTCCTAGAGGAAATTGGGAAGAATACGCAAACTTCACACAAACACAAAGCAAAGACGAGACTTGAACCCTCAACCTGGTGGATGTCTAAACCAACCCTCCTCTAGCGTATATCAGATTATTGTTTATTACATCCTGCTGTACTTAAACACCAGTTTTATGTACGAATTAACTTCAGCTCCAGTCACCTATGAGTGGCCGCAGGTCCGAGATGACGTCCTTTCTTTCTGCCTGCTCCAGGATGGACAGCAGTTTCCCCACCGTGGCTTCAGATCGGGTCTGCCAGTCCTCCAGCAGCTTCTTAGTTGGATTCTCCATCTTCTCGTAGTTTTTAATCTCCAGGTATGTGTACTCCATCTTCTCCGCTACCTCCGTCCAGTCGGCGGCCACCGTGTTGGTGGGGTTTAAATACAAAGCCAGTTTCTTTCTCACGCTGTAGTTCAGCGCAACAGCTGGAATCCAGTCATAATCCACAGGTGAAGATGAGCTCGAAGCCATGATGTGTTCTTTTATTCTGGTTCTTATCAATTAATATTTTTCTTCACAGTTATAACAACAAACTATAAATCGCCGCTCATTTTAAACGGAATAATTTCACTAAACAGCGCGGAAACTTTGTAACATCACTAACTTTACAGGAAAGAGGAAATAAACACGTCACCAGTGACACAGCCAATCACAAGTCGAGTTGACACACGTCATCTTCATACAGGAAGTTAATATTCACTCCCTAATATTTTAGGTCCTTTTTGTTTAGACCACTTTTAATGCGCGTCTAGTCATTAATTTGTCAAATAATTTTACGATTTTCAAGAATTTATATATTAAAAATTGTTATATGGTTTTTATTAAAAAATAAAATCAATTCGAATCAGTCTCAAGCGTTAGCATGCGGCTAACCTTATCGATGTCAGTCAGTAAGTTGCCAAACCAGGAACTGAATAGATGTGGTTCCCGGATGAAATCACAGACTTTGATTTGTCAACGCCTGCGTTGATCCATGGGATATGCAGTTACTCTCCGTGCATGGACTACAAACAAAACCTTAAAATTCTTCTTAAAAGTCTTCTGTAGTCAAGTTTATTTCCCGGTATAAACCTGGTGTGTTTATAAATGTAAATTTCTCTTTTGCCTCAGAAAGTCACATACTGCAAAATTATTTCAAAATATAAATTACGGAGCACAAAATAGTTTCTTCAGAAATTGTTTAGGTTTTGTTTTTCTACTTAAAATTTATTTAGCTTAAAAATAATACTTGTTAATTCAATATTCGGGACAAGAATAGAAACAATCGTCAACATACAACTTCATCTCTTCTCTTTTTTTGCAAATAGGAAGCAAAAACAGGCTGTTACAAACTTCCACTTCTCCTTTATAAAGCAAACATGAAAGTGAAAGAGAGAAAGATAAAAAGTGAGTGAGAGAGACGGAGAAGGTGAAATAGAGCTAAAGAGAAAAGACACATACTAAAAGACAGAAAAATACAAAAAGAGAGAGAGTGGAAGAAAGAATGAGAGAGAGAAAAAGAGTGAGAGGAGAGATATAGAGACAGAAAGGAAAGAAAAATAAAGATATAAGAAAGAGATAGACAAAAAGGGAGGAATGTAGAGAGAGATCACAGAAGGAGAGAGAAATAAGAGAAAGGAAGAAAGAGCAAAAGGGGGAAGAGAGAAAGAACGTGAGAGAGAGAGAGAGAGAGAGAGAGAGAGAGAGGAAAAAGAGAGAGAGCAGAGGAGAGATGGAGTGTGTAAGTCTAAGCAAACTGTTAGGAAGGAAAGCGAGGAAGTGAGAGAGTTAAAGAATGAAATGAATTATTATTAAACTAAGACCACAAATCATGTTTTCCTATTGACCTTTTTTTCTGTCTTTTCTGTTCTTAAATTCATTTATACTGTGAATCTGGAGAACGAATGTTGGTCTGGAGGAACGAGTGAAACCTTCTACATGTTTTTTATACGGTTTATGTCATGTTCAATAAATCACCGACCATCTTTCTTTTAAAATCCTTTATTTATTCCAATGTAGAAAATCACTTTTAGAATAAATGTTTTCTGGTTTTATCATAAAGGCAGTAAAGAATTTTTTATTCTCAGCCTCCTTCAAAAACCTCCGAGGTCATTTCATCATTTACTCACAGAATGAAAAAATCCAGCTCTACAAATTCCGCTAATGTGGTGAATAAAGAAAATGGAATATAATAAAAAGTGCAGTCTGATCTGTACAGTGCTGAGAGAAAGCTGACGACGCCTCCTATTGGACGGACGGGTTGAGTGACAGAACTTTAACACTGTTTTCTATAGCAAACCTCAAACACAGATCAATTTAACCCCCCCCCTTCTTGAATGTGTGTAAGGCACAGACATGATGCTGAAACTCACGACACAGGAGTGTATTGGGTGTTTCATTATCAACGTCAATGTTGGGGGGGTGGGGGGGGGGGGTCTGTAGGAGGGGGGGTATGGTTTCCTATAAGCTCTGTACTTACAATACAATTTTTGTCACTTTAGCAAGTCACATATACAGCATGACTCACTCACTCGCTCGCTCGAGGACTTTAACGCGAACGAGTGAACGCACCATAAAAAAACAACGATGGACGCATTTCTGTAAACAAACCAACAGCTCCCAAGGAGAAGGCACAGGTTACGCTGAGCGATAAACTCGATAACGATCGTGTTTTTGTGTAGGAAAAAAATAAGTAATGCAGCGACAAATTCTCTCCGGTTCCCACAAAACACTGATGATGTAATTTTTCACTGAAGGATGTCAATAAAGCATCGTTTCCTTTTTAATACCACATTTCCTACATTTTTTTCAACAATTAAAAATGAAAGCGTTCAAATATTTATGATAAACTTATTGACAAAACTATCTTAATAGGGTTTATATAGATTTCGGTCACAAACTGCCACTTATTCTGACGTTATTGTGATACGAATATAGCTAGCAGCAATTTAGGGGTCCAAGCACTTCCTGACAAAAGAGATCTAGGGGTCCAAACACTCCACAACAGAAAAGATCTAGCAGTCCAAGCACTCTACAGCAGCAGTGATCTAGCGGCCCAATCAGTCTACAACAAAAGAGATCTAGCGGTCCAAACACTCCACAAAAGAAGAGATCTAGGGGTCCAAACACTCCATAACAGAAGATATCAAGCGGTCCAAATACTTCACAACAGAAAAGATCTAGCGGTCCAAGCACTCTACAGCAGAAGTGATCTAGCGGTCCAATCACTCCACAACAGAAGAGATCTAGCGGTCCAAACACGCCACAACAGAAGAGATCTAGCGGTCCAAACACTCCACAACAGAAGAGATCTAGCGGTCCAAACACTCTACAACAGAAGATATCTAGCGGTCCAAACACTACACAACAGCAGAGATCTAGGGGTCCAAATACTCCACAACAGAAGAGATCTAGCGGTCCAAATACTCCACAACAGAAGAGATCTAGCGGTTGAAGCACTCAACAGCAAAAGAGATCTGGGGGTCCAAACACTCTATAACAGAAAAGATCTAGCGGTCCAAGCATTCTACAAAAGAAGAGATCTAGCGGTCCAAATACTCCACAACAGAAGAGATTCAGGGGTTCAGGCACTCTACAACAGAAAAGATCTAGCAACCCTTGCGCTTCACAACAAAAGTGATTCAGGGGTCTGAACACTCTACAACAGAAGTGATCTAGAGGTCCAAGCACTTCACAACAGAAGAGATCTAATGGCCCAAGCACTCTACAACAGAAGTAATTTAGGGGTCTGAGCACTTACACAGTCAAGTCTAAAGCTAATACTCTTCAACATTTTTAGATAAATGATTTGGACAGACTTTAAGTATAATGACAACAACATAATTCTGTCATTTTGAAAAACAGCTGACAGCCTGCAGCGCCAACTATTACATACTTTTATTTATTTATTGTTGAAAGTAAAACTTTAAAATCTTATTCCTTATTCTTACTTCATACCAATATATAGTTACTCTTCTTATTATAAAAAAAAAAAAATAGACCTAAGCTCCCGATATAGCTGCATACTGTATACTCTTCGGTTGGTCCACTAAAGAATACGCTGACGAATACGTCGGAATAATGATTGTATTCCTCAGTCCTATTGCTTGAACACAATAAAATGATATACGGCAGGATTACAACGCTGACATGTAGGTTATAAAAAATAATAATAAGACCACATGATGCTCTTTGGCTGATAGTACAGTGTGGATTTATGCATGGAAAGCATGGATTCACCCCGTCAGTGGTTGTACAAGCGTGGTTAGATTCTAACCATCACACAGTGAGTATCTTAAGGTATGGAATTGGCGTGGTCTCATCAGCGGCGCACGTAGGGGGGTGGGGGGGTGTTTTTGGTTAGCCAGAGCACCTTTATGGGGGGTGGGGGTGTTTAGGAAGATTCCAAGGGTCCACACACTTTGTGGGCCCCCAGAGATCTGTTTTATTAGTAACAGTTCTGGCAGTAATGTAAAAGTATGTTGTAGACTTGGTGTGGTAGGAGGCCCAACCTCAAATTCTTTCATAGGGGCAAAAAAACTGCTGTGTCCACACTCGAAAGTCATCTGTCCAGAATCCTCAACACTTGCCACGTGTGTTTAAAGGAATACTTAGTGTATTTTTTTTAAAACAATCTCCCCTAGTGTGTGTATGTGTGTGTGTTTATGTGTGTGTGTGTCTGAGATTTACTTAGACGAAATGTTATTTGCTACTGAAAAAAACCCAAACAACGAAACTGTTTACTCTGAACTCGCTTATAAGTGAAGCCTCTTCATTTCAGTCGATAAATCACTCTGTGTAACACTTTCACCAAAAGTATTACTCATTTAAGCTTTAAATGTTTACAGAACCATTGAGTACACAATGTCCAGAATTGCATGTGATTATTAGTAGGTCACATGATCATAACATGTATGTAGGCTTCCTAAACTGCTTTTGATACTTCGTCTATATTTTGCTGCATGTAGGAAGTGTTACCAGAGGTGATACATCTAGTGGTGTGACCAGAAGTGATGCATGGGGGGTGGGGGTGGGTGGTTCCAAGACTGACGCATATAAAGGATGTGGTCAAGACTGGCGCATATCGGAGGGTTGACCGGTAGTGATGCATGTATTGATGTGGCCAGGGGAATTGCATGTAGGAAGTGTGGAAAGGAGTAATGCATGCAGGGGCATGACCAGGAGTGATGTATGTAAGAAGCATGACCAAAAGTAATACATGTAGAGGGCGTGGACCGGAGGTAACGCATGTAAAGGGTGTGGCTGGGAGTAATGCATATGATTCTTTTTAGGTCACATGATCATAACATACGTAGGCTCCCTAAACTGCCCAGACCCAGGAGTAATACATGTGATTAATATAAGGTCACATGATCATTATTTTCAGAGATTATTTTAAAAACCTGAAAGTATTCCTTTATCAGTTATGTATCTAAACCAATCAGAGACTTTACAGTCTTGTTTAGGAACCCAGCCGTGACCTACTGTCAATTCTGAGACTTGAACCCACAACCTTCTAGCTCATTTTTTTTACAGTGGAAGAAACTGTATGAGCTTAACTCCACAAAAATATAATAATCCAAGCTCTAACTCTTCCTCTTCTGTATTATATAATTTGTGCGAAGCCAATTGGACATGTCACTAGTTATATGTTTAAATGTCATTGTAAACAACAGCTTCTTAGTGCCATGCCGACTCTGTTTGTGTGTGTGTGTGTGTTGGAAGTGTCTTTGAGATACACAGCCCTTGCTAAGGAGTCTGCTTTGTTCTGTGTGGGCTGGAACAGGCACCAGTTTCCCCCGGATCAAGGCAGAGTGGTGATCATTAGTGGGCAGGAGTGAACGGGCACTGGGGACGTCTCCGGGCAGTTCAGGCTCCGGAGCCAATCAGAAGCCTCCCTGGACGAACGGGTGGCTAAGCAGCACCTCTGCTGTGGGACGCCATTTCTCCTCCACGAACACCTGGCGTAGGAAATCCCGGCATGCGTCCGACACACCCTCAGGCAGGTTAGGCTTTGTAGGCTGAGTGGCAATTTTAAAGATGGCCGCCATGGCTTCGTATTCGGCCCATGGTGGCTTCTGGGTGAGCATTTCCACCACTGTGCAGGCTACACTCCTGAGAGAAGACAGACAATAAGATCCTCATTATTGCTGTTTTTTTATTGGGTTGTGTTTTTGTTTTTTGGGGTTTTTTTTTATTTAAATGGATAAATTAGGCTTTCTCATGCCGTTACATAAATCAAATGCAGTGTTCCTATTAGTTAAGTTTATTTTAGTATAAAACAGCAATAAAAAAAGAATGCTACAAATTTATCATCTATTTATGCCAAAAACATTAACGGGACAACAAGATTTTTCCAGGAAATGTTTGCTTGTTTTAATTTTTCTGTATTTTCCAAGACTGAAAATTTGGTCATTAATTTTCCAGCATTTCCAAGCCAGTTTCCAAATTCTAAACAAATGAAAAGCTACAGGTTAAAAAAAAAAAAAAGCTCATACCAGACGTCAGCTTTGCGGCCGTAACCCTCTCCGTTGATCACTTCTGGGCTCATCCAGTAGGGGGTGCCAGTAACTGATTTAATGCCAGTGCCTGACATGCAGATGGTCTGAATGCGTTTGCTGGCGCCAAAGTCTCCCAGCTTTACGTTTCCGGATGAGTCCCTTAGAATGTTAGCACCTGGAACAGACACACACTTTTTTTTTTTACTGATGTCCTGATATGTTTAGACACTGACACGGAAAAAAAGTTTTCCATACTCTCGTTCTAAGTGTCAATCACAGCAATCACTGTTGAAAAAACGTTATTTACGTAAGTGTGCTGTTGGTATACTTTTTACAATAAAAATAATAAGCATGCTAATAGTTTTATTGGACTAATTAAAATATTCATTAGATCAAATAATACTGAAGTAGACTTGTCTTAGACTGACAAAATAAGTCGATTTGGGACACTTTTAATTTTGTCCAAATAGAAAATCAGTACAAAATAAAAGTCCAGTTCTTAAAGTTGACTACTTTTACACCTAGTAAACGTTAATTAACTAACAAGCAGACTGTTAAAACTAACTAACTAACTAAACTCATTCGAGTTGCAGTACAAACGAATTCAAATTGCATTATAAACTTATTTGAGCTGCAGTACAAACTCGTTCGAGTTGCAGGAAAAACTCAGTCGAATTGCAAGAAAAACTCATTCTAGTTGCAGTAAAAACTCATTCAAGTAGCAGTAGAAACCCATTCGAGTTGCAGTATTAACTCATTCGAGTAGCAGTAAAAACTAATTCGAGTTAGAGTAGAAACCCATTCCAGTTGCAGTACAAACTTATTCGAACTGCAATTTAAACTCATTCGAGTTGCAGTGGCCTTTTTTGTCAAAAAAGTGTTACATAGTGTTAAAATAGTTTAATTAAAAGGTTACCACATTTTAGTAACTTACTATCGAAAGACTAATTAAGGTTCCTTTCTTTTTTGGTAAAGGCAGTCATTTCCACTTAGCGCAGTTTGATATTACACAGAAATCCGAAACAGCTGCTGGAAATGATTAATACGCCACTAATTATTCCGGTTTAAGACTCCCCTCCTCTCTCCTCCTCTCTCCTCCAACGCCTCCAGTCGGACTTGTTTTCCGTCGAACTGGCCTGCACGTTGCCTGCGAGATTTCTGCTTGTTTGAGCAGTGACTAATTCTTACCAGGCACAAGATCCTCCACACCCGAAACTGACGACAGAACGGACGGAGCGAAAGAAAAAGTAATAAAAAAAACCAGTTCCTGGTTACCTTGTTTTCTTTTTTTTTCTATTTTAGTTTAATATGCAGATGAATGTGAAAGTGTCGTTCAGACGTAAATCAATAAAAAGCCTGAGGTATAATCTTGGCACACACGTAGACTGATATGGCACCGTGAGTTCTGCACGCTTAGCCGGCGTGTAATGGAAGCATAGCAATCGCGGTCTGACAGAGAAATGTGATTTATGGGGTTGTCTACGAAAAAAAAAAGAAAAAGAGTCTTATGAATTCAGGGTGAAGGAATGCATGGTTTCTCTATTTCCTGATTCTTTTGGCTAACCACACTGCTGCCTGATACAGGACAAAGCCAAACCAAAAAGATTTCCCCAAACAAAAAGAGGTTAACGGATGTGTTTTAAGCAATGGGCTGTGATATATGATGCGATGTGCCTGGGAATTTTCTCCTTCTGTTGTAACACGTAGCTTAGTGGGCTGCAAATCAGAAGCTCATAGGTTTAAATCCCAGCAACACCAAGCTGACAGTGCTGGCCCACCAAGCCTTGCCTTTAACCCTCAAATCTTACCCTGGATTTGATATAAGGGGTTTACAGTCTTGGCTAAAAATGCAGCTGTGACTTTTTAGCAGTTCTGGTATTTGAACTTAGAACCTTCAAGCTATTTTTTTTAAACTAAATGTAAATGCTGATTTATTAGTTGCTCAAAGCTTCCGGACACAATTTTTCTTGGTTATCACACACACTTCGCTTTCACCCGTCTGGTTCCTCTTAAGGTTTTTTTCTGATATCATCTCAGGGAGTTTTTTCCTGAATTGATTTTTTACACAGTGGAATAAACGAAATAGGCTAAATTTTATATATATACTATATATATATATATATATATATATAATATATAAAATCATAGTAAAGTTTAGCCCCGCATGACGTCATGACGTGGACTGTTTCTCACATGTTGTGTGTTTGTTACCTTTGATGTCTCGATGGACGATCATGTTGCTGTGGAGGTAGAAAACTCCCTGCAGGATCTGTCTGGTGTATCTGCGCGTCACCTTCTCTGTCAGAGCACCGTACGCCTTTAGCTGGTCTTTTATTGAACCCTAAACACACACACACCCACACAAACAAATGCTAAGTATAAACACACCAAGAAAGCTCTGTACAAAATCTCATCAGTGAGTCTGTAAATCTCTGTGTGTGTGTGGGGGACCCCTCACAACCACCACCACCAAAATAGAACAACAACTTAATGTAAAAAACATTCCATAATTCACTTCAACAGCACAAAAACAAGAGCGTGTGTGTTTGTCCATGTTTTTCTCCCTCAGCTAAGTTTCCTCACGCTGAGCAGCTGGAACTGGAAGTGTGTGTTGAGGTGTTTATCCTGATACAGAGCCGTTTCTATTCCCAAACCTGTGTGTTTGTGTGTTTCTTTGACACTCGGATCCGAGCAGGCGAATGTGTCCTGCATTTCCTTTTTGCCTTCCTGTTTTTGCCCTCGTATTCTGAAAACAATGTCTCCTCGAGGTCTATGTGCCTCAGTGAACATTTCACCTTATGTTTGAACCAGTAATCCTGCAGCGGGACACGCTAACGATTATATTGGATAGTTGATTAATCAGCGATTATTTGAACAATACTGATACTGTATTGATTTTGTGGGATTATTTGTATTGTTACAAGTATTGGACCTGATACAGGTATACCAGTATCAGTATACCAGTATCGGTATACCAGTATGAGCATACCAACATCGGTATACCAGTGTCAGTATACCAGTATCGGTATACCATTATCAGTATACCAGTATCGGTATACCAGTATCAGTATACCAGTTTAAGTATACTAGTATCAGTATACGAGTATCGGTGCATCCCCAGTCTCCGTATATTTGTGTGTGTCTAAATTCCTGTGTGAAAGTTAATGTGTGTCCGAGTTTGTGTGTGTATGACAGTAAGTAAGTGTGTGTGTGTTTGCCAGTGACCTCTGCCACATAGTAAATCGTTGTCCTGTTTTCCAGACATTATGAGTAAGACTGTTAAAGCGGGTGTCAGAATCGGGCCGGAGTCCCGTTAAAGTTCTCTAGTGATATTTAAATAATGATGAATAAATCTCAGTGTACCAGACAGAGAGAGCTGATGACTAAACTGTTTACTAAAATCCCCAAATCTCGCCGTCGGGGTGAGCAGCAGGTCAGGGTCAGCATTTATGTTCCCTTAACCTCCATTAACGACCTGGTCATTGAGGTAATACCGTAACGGTGTGTGTAAAGCTATGATCATACACACCCCTGGCATGAACTCCACAAAGATAGACAGCTTCTTCTGGCCGGGGTCGCGTAGGCAGCCGTAGTATTGCACGATGCGCTCGTGCCGGAGATTCTTCAGGAGCTGGATCTCGCATTCCAGCGCGTTCACTTCCTGAGTAGAAGATAAGGGAGAAGAGAGGAAAGAGGAATTTATCACATCAGCACGTTAGCCTGGTGGGCAGCCAGTGGTAGTGCAGTGGTTAGGGTGTGGGACTGGTAATTGGAAGATCAGGGTTTGATTTCCAGTACAACCAAGTTCCAACTATTGGGCCCCTGAGCAAGGCCCTTAACCCCCAATTGCTTAGTTGTATAAAAGTGATAAATGTAAGTCGCTCTGGATAAGGATGTCTGCCAAATGCTGTAAATGTAAATATACCATTATTGTGCTGCAGGCATCCCGATTTTAAATATTAATTAAATATTAATATTAATTAAAAATATTTTTAAAAAGTGTAAATCGAGCATTGGGTGGCAACCATCACTAAAATATTAAACAGAAGAGTCAGAATCTACACATTACTGATTTTTAAAAAATATATTAACACTAACTGTGTGGATGATAGCTGAGGGATGTTATGTTCCTGTTTACCTTGCTGGTCTCCTGACAATCGGGGTCAAAGGGCACCTGTTTAACAGCAAGCTCTCGGCCCGTGTCGGCGTCATAGCAGAGATAAACCTCGCCGAAGGCTCCGCGACCCAGCAGCTTTCCTTGACGCCAGTTCACCGGCGCCCGTGGCGCTACACACACACACACACACAACACGTGACGTGAGGACGGTAGCGAAATTCCACACACAGACACAGTTTACACCATCGTCCCACAAATAATTCAGTTTGCCTAATCTCGTCCAGATTTACACACACACTGATTTACATGTACTGAATTATTCTCTGATCTCCGAATTTCCAGACCATGAATCATCTTAACGGCAACAATTTCTAATTTCCGTCTGACAAAGTAAAAGTGCACTATATTTAGCTGATTTTTGTTTCTAGACTCCTATGATGTCATGAAAAAAAACTTTCTTAATTACTGTCTTTATGTCTCTCCTGAGTGTTGGACTCAGGACTTATGTCATGGTCGCCCCAGGTTTGCTTACTAGGAAAGTAATTATTACTTATGTTCTGTAAAGCTGCTTCGAGACAATGTCCAGTGTTAAAAAGTGTTAATTGTCCAGTGTCTTACATTTAGCAGTACTGCGCTGGCTGCTCTTATCGCTCCTGCCGAGAGAGTGGAGGTCTCCGCTGTACGGCAGTGTGCTGTCTCCGTTGTAGCTGCGAGTGCGGCTCGATGGCACCAGCTGGAACAGGTTCTCCTGCGGCATGAAGCTGCGTGGGAATGTGCTACGACCTGATGAGTGCACACACACACGAAACTGATTGGGTTCTAATCTTTTATAAGGTTTAAAGGCAGTCATTTTTCAACATAAAGTCACAGCCCACAACTGATTTTACATCTAATATAAAAATGCATCTAAAAAGTTAAAGTTTTATTTTATAATATTTAGCTTCTGTTTAAAATGTAAAACACATGTTTATTAGTTTTCAATTATTTTTTTTCTCTACTTTTCTGTTTAAAGTTTTTTTTTAGAATTCTATAATTCCAAATCTATTACCCTAAGGGGGTGTGGCCTATGAGATTAGCAAAAAAAAGGTGTGGCATAGCTTTTGGCGTTCATTCTGATTAAAAGTGGGGCGTGGCCTTTACTGTCTGTGTCTCTTAGTGAAAGCAAGTGTGGCTTCTGAGGCTGTGTTGTTTAGTAGAAGGTGTGGCCTTTATTTCTGTTTCAGTAAAAAAAGGTGTGGCCTATATATCTGTCTCTCAGTAAAGAGGTATGGTTTCTATTCCTGTCTCTTAGTAAAAGGAGGCGTTACCTTTATTCCTGTCTCTTAGTAAAAGGAGGCGTGGCCTCTATTTCTTTCTCTCCGAAAAAGGAGGCGTGGCCTTTATTCCTGTCTCTCAGTAAAAGGAGGCATGGCCTCTGTTTCTGTCTCTTAGTGAAAGGAGGCGTGGCCTCTATTTCTGTCTCTCAGTAAAAGGAGGCGTAGCCTTTATTCCTGTCTCTCAGTAAAAGGAGGTGTGGCCTCTATTTCTGTCTCTCAGGAAAACGAGGTGTGGCCTTAATTTCTGTCTTTCGATAAAAGGAGGCGTGGCCTCTATTTCTGCCTTTCAGTAAAAGAAGGTGTGGCCTTTTCACCCTGAAGAGGCGTGGCCTCATTGCACACTGATTTTTCTTCCTCTTTATCTCTGTCACTGTCCCCGCTCTCTTTTCCACACAGCATGTCCCTTACACAGGAAGCAGCTCTTGGCTTGTGTTTTGATACAGTCCAGGGAAACATAAATCAGGAACACACACCACTGCTTTGCTACACATGGTACACTATCCTCAGGGGAAACTCTTATCAGTGCCGAGCAATGTTACACACACACACACACACACACACACACACACACACACATGGCTTAGTTAAAGACTTAACGTTTATCATCAGATTTAAAACAGCTAATAAGACTCTCCTACAGACGGCTGTGAAAGCGGCCGAGACTTATCTGTTAATCTGAAGTGTTTGTCAAACAAGTTCCTGTGTACAGTGTTACCTAAGCAACACTTTATAGCTCCCCAAATAGAAATAAATAAACAATGTGTGAGCAATCAGAATGGACTATGCTGTAGCAACGAGCTTACCGTCACCGTAGTCCTTGCTGCGATTGGTTAAGTGAAACTGCCGTGGGAAAGTCCCGTGCTTCCTGAGTCGACCTGCAGGGGGAGCAGCAAGACACAGAGCTCAGCCGATGCACAGAAAAACTAAAAATACACAAACTACAGCTACACAAAGACTCTCATGTGTTAAAGACATCATTCGTCATTTCAGCTTTTACCAGATTCGAAATATTGTGTCTGGATGAAACTGGATTCTAAATTGGCCAATCGTACTGAGTCAGAGGCGGGGCTTAGGTTATGTGGAGTTAAAAAAAATACATAAAGATAGTCTCATCTTATCAGACTATCAGTGTGTCTCTGATGACATCACTAGCTTAGATTAGATTTATTTAAAGATTTTCTTTTGAGTTGGCGTCATTTAAAGTCACACTTTTTTTAAGTACGCACTTCCCACTAGATAAAGAAAATACGTTCTATATAGTATGAATTTCGGATAAACTGCATCCGCCATGTTTACATTTACATTTACAGCATTTGGCAGATGCCCTTATCCAAAGTGACTTGGGGAGCAATTGGGGGTAATGGGCTTTGCTCAGGGGCCCAATGGTAGTACCTTGGTGGAGCTGGGAATCAAACGCACAACCTTTAGGTTGAAAGTCCAACACCTTAACCATGAGCCACCACTTCCCCATGTTCATTTATCACATGACATATGATGTCACTGAACAGTGTTTCTTTTCCTAAAGAACTTAAAGCTATTTCAAGGTCTTGCCACATCACCGCTTTTCCGCCATAGGATATGAGACCCTCATCGTAAAACAGTTCAAAATGTGTATTTATATGAACAGCTTGTACTGAGCAAACAACAAATAAATCAAAAGACGCCTACGACGAACCGAAGAAATTTTTTTGACAGACGCCAGACCTGTCCCTGTGAGCTCCTTTCCAACCCTTCATCACTAAACCATACAAAAAGAGAAGGTGGCAAAACAACAAGAAAAAGAGAGAAAGAGACCAAAAAATAGAGAAAAGGAGTGTGTGTGTGTATGTGTGTGTGTGTGTGAGAGACAGAGAGAGAGAGACCACACTGTCCGCTTTAGCTTTGGCTCGAAAGCAATTGAAAGCAGCTGGCGAGCGTATGAGGAGTGTGTTTTCAGCGGTGTCTCCCACAGCAACGCGCCCCTCTGTGCATTCGGAGCAGAGAAGAGAGAGGAAAAATCGACTCATAAGGCAAAATAAACAAATCAGCCTGCCTCTATGGAGATACGCTTGCTGAACCACCAGAGACTCTGTGTGTGTGTGTGTGTGTGTGTGTGTGTGTGTGTGTGTGTGTGTGTGTGTGTGTGTTTCTGTGTGTAATGGTGAATTTCTGTCTTAAATAGACCTGCAGTATGGATGTGGGTGACTAGTTGGAATAAAGAGCTTCATGTTTTCCAATTGTATTAGAAGAGAAGAGAAGAGAAGAGAAGAGAAGAGAAGAGAAGAGAAGAGAAGAGAAGAGAAGAGAAGAGAAGAAACGAGAGGAGAAGAAACGAGAGGAGAAGATAAGAGAATAAACGAGAGAAGATAAGATGAGATAGGAGAAGAGAAGAGAAGAGAAACAGAACAGAACAGAAAAGAACAGAAGAAACGTTAGAAGAAAAGTAAAAAAGAGAAAAGTGGAAAAGAAAAGAAGACAAAAAGAGAAAAGAGACAAGAACAGATGAGAGAAGATGAGACGAGAGAAAAGAAAAGAAGAAATGAGAAAACTAAACAGAAATGAGGAGAAGGGATGAAGAGAAGTGAAGAGAAAAAGAAAAGAAAAGATAAGAAAAGAACAGAATAAAAAGGAAAACAGAATAAAAGAGAGGAGAAGAAACGGAACAGAAAATGAGGAGAATAGAATAAAAGCGAAGATATAAGAAAAGAAGTGGGTAAAGTAAGTAAGGGAAGAGGAAATAAATAAAAAAAAACTAAGGGATATTAAATAAAAGTACAGAATTGATGAATCCTCATGGTGAGAGAATAAAACAAAATAATTTAGAGTAAATATAAAGATGGCCACCAACATCCTAATGGCCTTTTACCTTTATAGTCGTAGTTGAGGTTCAGGTAATTGTTGTCGCGGTTGTTCTGGGAGAACGGTGGACTGTGAAAGGAAAAGGAAAAGATCATGAAGTTACTGCGTGCAGGAATTTTGTTTTTCTGTTTAAAACAGAAGCAGGTTCAAGATTCCGAAGTTCACATGCAGGAAACTGTAGAACAGCAGCCATCTGTGACTCGTAAGCTGTTTTTTTTGCTAGTAAATTGTTGTTAAGAAAGGTAGCTTTTATAGAAATTAGAATAAAATAGCATATACCACAGTCATGGTGCTTTCGTTCTCTCTGTGGTTCAGGTCTACAGGTTTGTAGCTCACTAGAACACACTTACTTCCTCCTTACTGCTTCCTCAAAGCCTGCTCACATTATTCTTAATACCTATATACTTCCTGCTTACATCAGGACAACTGCTTCCTAAATACCTTAATAAATGCTTACTTCCTTCTTACTTCCTGCTTACTACCTGCTTATTGCTCTCTCAATCCCTGCTCACTTCCTGTTTCCTGCCTGCATATTTCCTGCTAACTCTTGCCCGATACCTTCCTCAATTCCTGCCCACTTCCTCTTTACTTCCTGTTTATTTTTCCGCCTATTTCTCCTCAATGCTTTCTTCATGCCTGCTTACCTTTGGCTCATTGCTTTTTCAATTCCTGCTTACTTCCTGTTTACTACCTGCATATTTCCTGCTAACCTCCTGCTTAACGGTTTCTCAATGCCTACCCACTTCCTGCTTATTTCCTGTCTACTTCTGGCTCAATACTTTCTCAATTCCTGATGACTTTTTTTGTTTAATGCTACCTTAATGACTGCTTACTTTCTGTCTGCTTAATTCCTGCTTTATGATTTCTCAATGCCTGCTCACTTCCTGTTTATCGCCTGCTTATTTCCTGCTTACTCTTTTCTCAGTACTTCGTCGAAGCCTATTTACTTTTTGCTTACTTCCTACTCACCGCTTGCTCTCTTCCTGTTTTGCCCGCCTCCACACCGGTTTAATCAAACTCAGCGGCGGATCATTAGACTTGTAACGTTGAAAAGTTTTTCATTATCTTAAAACCTTCAGATCCCCCAAAAAAGGTCGTAAAAATGAATCCGACCGCTTACCCGCCGTCTAAACCGATCTGTAATAAAGTTCTTCTGCTGTAAAGAGCTGATATTTACGTCTCCTTGCTAACTGGTAACTCTCAGTCTGCTTTGCTTCTTTTATTCTGACCTGGTTGCGGGTTCGGGTTTTTTCATCAACGGGTTTAAAAAGGGCAAAGCAGAAGGTCTTAGCATGTAGCTTGGACTGGACGGCGCAGTGTTATTGCCTCCAGGCTAATGACGTCAGTGGCGTGTTGGACACACACGCACACACACACACACACACTTAGGGAGAGAGGGAAGAAATTTCCATGCACTGGTTTCCTGACATTGTTCGGAAAGTCAGAGGCCAGATAAGGCTTGTGCAGGTATCATGATTTCTTTCTCTCTCTCCTCCTCGCTCTCTGTTTCTCTCTCACTCTCTCCCACTGTCGCACTTTAAATTTGCTGGATGGCTTTTATTTCATTTAGGAGAAACAATGTTAAAAAAACTTTCCACGATTTCCTTCATACTTTCTCCCACTCTGGGTGGCTCATTGTCTCTCTCTCCTTCTCTCTCTCTCTCTCTCTCTCTCCTTCTCTTGCTCTCTTTCTTTCTCTCTGTCAGTGTCTTTTTCTCTGTCTCTCTCTCTCTTTCTCTCTCTGTCTCATTGTTTCCATCGTTCTTTTTTTTTTATTTTAGCATGCGATCACTCCGGAACCCAGGCGTTTAGATAAGACTGTCGTTGCCATGGCAACCTTTAGCAGCTTCCTGTCCGGACTTTGCAGCATCCTGATTCATTCCGTCTGCACGGAGCCGTGTTTCACACACACACACACACACACACAACAAGGAAACTTCGTCTCACCTGTCCAAAGCTTGGTCCAGAGACTGGCAGCTGCTGGAAAGGGAACCTTCCGCACTTCCGAAAGGGTCCATGACCTGCAGAAGAAACAGCTTCATGAGGAAAAACCGAGTCCATTGTTTATAATAAAGTTCCTCTGCAGGTTCCTGAACAGCTCTCAGAAGCTCTCAATGGGAATATTAGCATATGCGTGCTTTAATCCAGGTCTTACATTAGGATCTGGCGTCTCGGGGATGAACTCTCCCTCGCTGTGGATGCTAGTGTAGGAGCCTTGCCGCGCAATCTGCTGCTGCTCCTCGGGTACACTTCCCGGCGGCGGGGAACTCCTCCCTGTGTGCAGAGAGCCTAGAGAAAGTGACAGAGGAATCATTCTAACAGCTGTATCTGAATTAGCATACAGTGATAGCTTGACTTACGAGTGTCCCAACTAACGAAAGACGAGCCGTCTCTCGATTTTTTCCTTTGAATTGCGAGCTAAAATTCAGGTTAGAAGCCATCTTAAGACACCGAACCGCTAGTTGGGGTAGCGAACGCCACGATGAACGGCTTAACATCCGTGTCTCACATGATAGCTAGTCAGACATACGCATTAGCAAGTGCGCCAGACGACTCCATTTGCTAGCAAGTGGAGTCGCCTGATCTCTGTAACGTACTTCAATACTAGCTTTAGAAAAAAAACTTGATTTATTTTCTTGATTGATTATCATTATCCAACATCGAAGATACTAAACACGCTTTTGTAACGTCATGTCACATGACAAAAAATCAACATGGCTGATGTAATATATTCAAATTTTATTTATACTACCCGCAAACGTAACATAAAAAACAGACATATCATTTAAGTAGTATGCATTTCAGACTGGTCCAGGGGTTAGGGTTAGGAAGAACATCTGGATCCATGGTCCAGTAGACAGGAAATATTGAGGAGTAAAAAGGGCTCAAGAAGAAGGAGTGAGGAAAAGAAAGAGAGAAAAAGAAAGGGAGAGCAAAAGACAGAGTGGAAAGAGAGACGGTGTGAGAGAAAAACAGACAGAAAGACAAAGCAAAATAGAGAAAGAAAGGAAGAGTAAGTGAGAGGGTGAGACAGACACACAGACAGACACTCCACTGGAAAATCACCACAGATTCAGCGTGATTATTTATCAATTCTTTTTTTTTTTTGTAATTCCAAAAGATTGATAGACTGAACTGATTTAGATTAACGGTAAAGCGTGTCCTCACGGCGTTCCTGAATGTTATGGATTAGTCAAATACGGCGAGATCTCCGTCACCTCGTTCCTCCTGGATTTGCGTTTGCATTACGTCAAAGCGGCACATTGATCACTACACTCCAAAGAACAAATCAGAGCAATTTATCTCTCCATCACTCGTCCACAACCTGTTGAATGATGGTGGAAAATAGGTTGTGTGTGTGTGTGTGTGTGTGTGTGTGTTTTTACCCGTCGAGTGTTTGCGAACTCGTTCAGATCCTTTGAGCAACGAACCCTTCAGGTCTCCCAGAGACCGAGACGACCTCATCTCACTCTGCTTATCTCTGCTGTTCACCTGCAGGAACTAGAGCGACAGACAGAAAAGACAGATAAACAGAATGAAAGAGAAACAATGACAGATAAACAGAATGAAAAAAAGACAGACAGAACGACAGATAAATAGAACAAAAGAGATAGATAGACAGACAGACAGACAGACAGATAGATAGATAGAGGGAGATACGGAGCGAGATACACACACGCATGTATGCAGCCATGTAACATAGTCTGAGCCTACAATGTGTGGTGATGTGTGTGTGTGTGTGTGTGTGTGTGTGTGTGTGTGTGTGTGTGTTTGTCCACTCACGTGGTTGTTAGTAGGAGTCTTTAGCACAACTCTTAGCACACCCTTTGCTCCTGAACTGCAGCTCAAACTGGACACGGCTCGGTCCAAATCCTCCTGACACTTCATAGCCACCAGCGTCTGTAAGCACATACACACACACACACACACACACACACACACACACAAATAAACCAGTATTTTTACCTCTATATTTCTATAATTTGTCTAAAGAAGCTAGTTATATTTGCTAACCCACAAACTAGCATTAAAAAAGAAAACAACACGACAAAACTAGCTTGAAGGTTTTTTTTTTTTTTTTTTTTTTTTTTTATCAGACTGTGTCTACAAGCGCAGCGACGAACTTCCGCTGTCAAAAAAAGCGGCATATCAGAGACACCGACAATATCAGTTTTCTTTTATCTTCAGTTACTAGAGTCTTACACTTAAGGAGACATTTTAAAGACTTAATTAGCTAAGAAGTTTACAGTTAAGGCTGATGCTAGCTTGAGCAAGTATTAAAAATAATTAGCTGTTTAAGCTAGCTGTTTTTTTCATTTATAACCCCTTTAGCTAGCTGCATTGGCAGTGTAGTTAGTCTGTGTATTTGACATTGTATGAATCAGTCAATTATTTTTTTTAATGCTAATAATATTTTGTGTTTTCTGATGCGTTTTTTTTTTTTTTTTTTTTTTTTTTTACCTCTCTGTCAGTGGAGTAAAGATCCAAATGCTGACCAAAAGCCTCCGTCACTTTCTGTAAAAGTTCCCGGAATTTCAGCGGCCTCTGGAAAGGAATGATTCTGCAGAAGAAGGTCAAAGTTCAAACTAGTCAAATTTGCGTCCAAAATCACATCCTAAATCACAATCACATCCCATGTACTTCCAGAGCATTTACAAATTATGATAAAATATCATTAGCATAGGGGGTGGATGTGGGACAATTGTCAGGGATCCCCCAGAGTTTTGTTTTACTAGTAGTAACAATACAAGCAGTAATGTAGTAGTATGTTTGGTGGGGAATAAGTGTGGCAGGGGGCGCAATCGCTAGCAGCAACCCTGTTAGGACGTACAACTGTAAGAACCGCGGAACTTTCACATAATGACCCCAGAAGGGAGCCCTTGTCTGAATTCTGAGCCATGTCACTTCCGCCCCTTAGTTTCGGTTACTAGCTTTATAAGCTAGCACAAACTTCATGTCTGTGCAAAGTATTGCTAGCCCCGTCTGCATACCACCGCTTTAATTATAGATCCTTCTCAGCCTGGTTTATCAGGACAACATCCACCATATTGACAGGACATGGACGGGACGTCATGTGTTACAGCAGAATTTAATCCACGATAATGTTTAAATTGGATTATGTCATACGAGTGCAATTTACCCCAAAAAAACAGTGTTTTTTCCTGAAGTAGTCGTGGCTTTCCGCTATTTTTGAATACAAAGACGCGTTTCTTCTACGACCTTATGAGTCCAGGAATTTATCGATTACTGTTCGTTGCATACTTGTTATCGCACACTGTATAGTGTGGAAAAAAAATGCTATTTAGGATGCAACCAGTGTGTTACTGTCAGAGTGTTTGGGTCTCTAAATTCCAGTAAGGAAGTAAGTGAAACCTATATAGATGTTCTAGACAACTGTGTGCTTCAGACTTTGTGGAACAGTTTGGCAAAGACGCACTTTCTGTACATGGGTGCACAAACTTTTCATCATACAGTGTACATGTGACTTAGCTGTTACTAAAGAATGTACTCGTAAATTATTGATTGTGGGTGGAGCTATTGTCAGATCTGTTTACCAACCAGATTTAGGAATTAGCAGTAAAGGTTCTGCACTAATATTCAGAATTCCGTGAGATTCAATTCCACCATTTTGTCCTCAGCTTTATTCTCGCACCGGATTCTGTCCCATAAAAAAGTTTTTGCATAGTGTGAAATGATTGTGTGTGTGTTTGCGCTTGGCACAAGCACCTGGAACGGAGCTCTGTTTCAACACCAGCGTTCCTCACATAAGAGCCCACACAAAGGCAGATAGAGCTTCCTGAGTGGGGGAAAAAGCCGCCAAGCAGTTTCCTGTGCGTTACTAAAGTTCATCTCTGCTTTTCAGAAATATCCCATAATCCCTTAGCATCTCTTGCTATCTGCTGCTTTTTAAGTAACCCCAAACCTCCCACGTGGGACGTTCCTTAAAACTCGCCACCAAATTGGCAAGCGTTTACTGATGGCATCTCGGCATAGCTACTGTACATTAAATGCCCCTTAATCTCCACCTTAATGCCTTAGGATTTGTCTTGGGGAAAAAAGGAATTTGGGGAAATCAGAGCCCTGTCAGCTGTCAGAGATTTGTTTTTAGTTTTAGTCTTTGTACTTTAACTCCTCCTGAGGTTCTAGATGATAGAAATAAACCTTTCCGAAGTCGAGAAAAAGTCGGAGAAGAAGTTGTGGCCGGAAACTCACCACAAGGGGAAAATATGGCTTAGAGAAAGACGAGAGGATGTACGGAACGAAATGGCTTTCCTTCCTCAATGCGTTTAGATAAGCACAGGCTGGCATGGAGAGCGGCGCTCGCCTCCTTCCTGTCCCCCCGCTCCAGTCGCTTGCAAAGGAAAGAAAAACCTTCGAGTGGCTCCAATTAGGGCAGCGGTAATGCTGAGCTGACAGCAGTAAAGTCTAGTGATGAGGCTCCCTCGGGTAACAGAGTGCGATTGTCACAATAACGTCTTAAACAGTGGAAATTTCCAGAACATTAATCAAGCCTGTTACGGTGCCAAGTGTCTAAAAACGGCTGTAAAATGTTTTAACATTCTGTATTGTTTTTCATTCTTTTTTCTTTCCTCTTTATTTTTTTTTATCATTTTGCTTTCTTTACTTCCTGTCTTTGGTTTCATTCTTCTTCTATTACTCTCCTGAAGGACGTAAGAGTTAATGAAGTGCTCAAATTTAGCACCTTTACTTTCCACCTTTAATATAGTATTAGAAAATCTTGGTTAAATAAATGTAAACACGATTTAACAACGTAACTTAAACACTGACGATGATCCGTACTTTATTTATCAGTTTAACGTCAGCTGAAGAATCATTATTAGACGTTTAGGCATTTTTGTTCCAATACTTCTGGAGCCGTCTATATTATCAGTCACATCAATTCTAGCTTTCGGGTTAATTCTAATGGCAAATATGAAGGGGCGGAGCTTGATTATGGCCAACCACTAAAAACTGACTAACCAGGTTTGGGGTAAATGACAACAATTTGATTTAATTATTTAATAAACCTTTATAAATGTTTATAACACATTTAACACAAGTTCCAATACTTCTGAAGCTGTCTATATTATTTCCCAGTTTAGTTCTCACATCTAATTATGAGTGGGCGGAGCCTAGCAAATCAGTGGAAGAATTTGTCAAAGAAGTATTACACTGTTTTTTTGTTTTTTTTGTTTTTTATAAAGGGTGCCAATAAATTTGGGCTGCTCTATTTATTTAGCACTATCGCTTCCCTCAAACAGTCCACTTTTTCGGAGAACATCATAAATCTTTCTCTAATTGGCCACTGGTTCCGTGAAAGAGCATCGGTGTCAAGACAAACACTGCCAATTAGAAGAGCGGGAGCGGTCGCCTTTATTTTTATAGCGCTCATAACACTACAGACTGTGTCAAAGCCGCCTTACGGAATCAACTAGGAAAATAGAGCGTCAATGCAAAGGACTGTTCAGTTTAATTAGGATCTGTGCCATCAAGTCAAGGATATCGCTAGAAATTAAGTGGCCCCAAACTAAGCAAGCCAGAGGACGACAGCGGCAAGGAGGCAAAACTCCATTGGTAACGACATGGAGAAAAATAAACCTTGGGAAAAACCAGGCTCAGTCGGAAGGCCAGACAGACCAGCAGGTTGTTCCATACTGCAAGAAAGTTAGCTTGTCCACAGGACTCATCTGGTTCCTGTGGTATTGTCTGGATGGCGCTCTGTGTGTGTTTTCTCAAAAACATCAACAGAAAGAGAGCTAAGGCTTCTGGCAAACTTTAGCATTCTGATCCGTCTGATCCAGTGTCCAATTTTCCCAAATGGTGGACGTTTCTTTTTCAGGATATAAATTTGTCCGAACTTTGGTCTGTGATGTGGCTTGATTACCCTGCAATCCCAGAGAGAGGTTTTTCAGCTTTTCTGTAGTGATGTTTCTGTGTTCAGCATCGTTTCTCATTTGGGAAAAAATAAAACAGATTGTGTGTGTGTGTGTATGTGTGTGTGTGTGGGCGAACAGCTCGACTCCAGGCCTTAGAGAATTCATTTAGGATGTGTCACCGAGCTCAAACTTTGGCTCCTTCTTTCCCTGAACTCTGCTGGTTTTGGTGAGAACATAAAGAAAAAACTAAATGTCACTAAAGAACTCTAGGAACATGTTTTTTTGGTGGAACGTCAGATTTTCCCTTTCATATTTTTCCCCCCTGTAGTCCGGAAAAGCCTGTGCGGTGAGGATGTGTGGAAAGAAACCAATGGGCTCTGACTCACCGTTTCTCCCGCTCATGCTCCAGCTTTACACGCAGATCCTAAAAAAAAAAAAAAAAAAAAAAAAAAAAAAAAAAAAAAGTGAATGAGTATAAGAAGTAAATAATCTTCTTGTAGTATATATACTTAGTTATAAAATTCATTATTATAACTTTTTATAACTATTTAAAGCAAAGAAAGCCTGTACGGTGTCCAAATAAGGAACGGGGTTCAATTCCCATCACCAGCAACGTCTACCTGATACGTCTTGGCATTAACTGTAAATCCTTGTATTGTCTTTTCTGTCAACCATGCAAAATCCTCCTGTCCTCCTGTTATAACTGTTTATAAAGCCTGGAATAAAAAATATTAGCTAATTTTGGGTTATACTACTAATTTAAAGCAATGACTGGACCATATATGTGCTATAATTTATATAAAGCTATATTACTAATAAAAAATCGTTTAAAACTGGACAAATTTGATCCAACAGGAAGGTTACGTTGCTCTACAGGTTCCTTTTGTACCCATATTTATAGTATATGTCATCAGGAAATTGTAATAGAAGGAACTTTTTAAAAAAAAAGAAAAAAAAGTCCATTTAGAAGTCTACAGCATATTTTAAAAAAGGTCTAAACCTCTAACTGGATCCTGTTCTAATAAAATATAAATGTTCAACGTTTATTGTCATTGTGCAGGGTACGTGTACAGAGCCAATGAAATGCAGTGTTTATCGCATATCCCATCTTAGTAAGTTGGGGGTCAGAGCGCAGGGTCAGCTATGATACAGCGCCCCTGGAGCAGGAAGGGTGAAGGGTCTTGCTCAAGGACCCAACAGTGGTTGGCTTGCCGGTGGTGGGGCTTGAACCCAGGTCTTTCTGGTCTTCAGATTAGCAACTCAGCACCTTAACCAATTCAAATTCTCAGTTAGTTGGTTAGGAGAATAATTTATTTTCCAGAACACCAACTCCAAAAGCTGTCAAGGCTACCACAGCATTACATGAATAACTTAATTCGTGGACGGTCCACATCATCCATCTATCTATCCATCTATACTCCCTAATTCAGGGTCACAGGGATCTGCTGGAGTCTATCCCAGTCATCTCTAAAAGGGCAAAAGACCCTAGACAGGTCGCCAGTCCAGCACAGGACCACACAATACACTCACACTCATACTTACCGGTCCACACCAATACAGCTGAATTATAAACGGCTAAAAAGCACAGCTTGATGTTGTGACTAACAGACCTGCAACAAACGGCTATTTTAATAGCAGATTATTCGCCGATTATTTAAATGATTAATCGATTAATCGACAATTATTCCAGTTTATGCAACTAGTTAAATTTTGACTTATGCCTGTTTTGACTGAAAAATAACAAAGGAATTGCTTTACCTTTAAAAATATATAATAGAGCTGTAATTATTTCACCGATTATTCAGTAGACTTTAATCGATTTTTAAGATGATGCGATTGGTTAAAATATTAAGTTATACGTAATCCGTACTTTAGAATCGGTTTATTTATTTTTCTGGCCAAAGTCAACTTTTAAATATGTGCCAGCTAATATTAATTAGCTCACAATGATGATACCCTTTGTTTAAAGCATTGTCCTGGCTCTCATCTGGGCTCCGGAGTGAGGAAATGGATGCTGAGGTAATGCAAGATGCATGAGAACAAGAAAAGGGTCGACCATAGAAGGTAATGTTACTCATCGTGTGTGTCGTTCGTGTTGTCACACGCACGCGGTACACACTTCCCTTTTTTAAACACTGATGTGATGATTCTGTCACTATGGGACTTAAACCATGTGTGTGTGGGTGTGTGTACAAGCTTTAGTTAGCCATGCGCCGTACTGTTTGAAAAAAAAAATGCTTCTGGGACACACACACCCACACGCTTACAAACACACATGGTTTAAGTCCTTTTTGTGTCTCGCTATCAGGGCTGTGTATATATATTAATATATAATTAAAAGTTTGGTACACTATCATGAAAAATAATATCGCGATAATAGGCTGTATCGATATTTTTACACCGCCGTACATGCGATATCTGTGTACCATAAAATATTCATTTAATTTTATTGCAATGATATTAAATAAATTCAGGGATCAATTTTTTTTTTCCCCTAACAACCAGCCAGATGTCTAGATAAGGTTAGAGTGTCAGATATTTTTACCTTTTTAGGACACCTTGAAGATATGAAAGTGTACAAACACCAAGACACACCCCTAGAACAGGATGTTCAATTAAAATTCAGCCAAAAATGTAACACTACACGTGTTTTACGTAACACTTCTTTATCCAGAGAGACTTTTATCCTATGTATACAGCTTGTTAGCACTGGGATTTGAACATACAACCTTCTGATTAGCAATCTAACACCTTGAATGCTAAGCTACCACCGAACCCCAAAAACATTTCACACATCAGACAGTAGAGTGTATAGGGTCTAAACAGGTAGTGTTTGGTAGGTCATACGGGACGCAGGTGTCTCACAGGTTACCTGTCTGTAACTCGGCGTCCTGCCTTTGGGTTTGTGGCTGGTGCTGTTGTTAAGCTGGTAGCAGCAGCGCAGGGCTGCCAGATCCTTCATAATGGAGTTAAGAGCTTCCTCGTCATCTGTAACAAACACACACAAAATACAGTGTTAGCTGAAAAAGCAAATCTCTTTATTTATTATTCCTTATTATTATTCATTTCATTCCTTTATAATTTATCGCTTTAGGACTGTTTAAAAGTCCATTGTAAATGCAAACACTGTTATCAACTTTTATTCTAAGACCTCCAGATTATCAAGTCAGTACAAAACATTAGACTGAATTCTTTTGCCATTTTTGCTTTAAAAATTCATTCCTAATAACAAAAATTTAGACTAGATTGACTAGAAACACCAACAGAGCAACTAATTACCGACTGGAAACAAGTTGTTTTATAGAGATTAAAAATAGAAGCAGCGCTCGTATGAACAGTCGAACCCTGGCGTGTCCACACAGCGGCTGCAGGACCGGTATTTCCACATCCGATTCAGACAAAAACAGCAGCTTTTATCCTCCGAGATCAACTCCAATCATATAGAAGTTTGACAACAGTTACAGACTAACTGACGGGTAGAATAAACACGATACTTAATTGCATAAAACCAGGAAGTATGAAGAAATGTGCACAGAATCACCTTGTGCACACCGCAGGGTTAATTCAGTTGTTAGCTAGTAACTGTAGAAACGAGTAGCAGATCAAGTTGTTTAGGAAAGTTTAAAAAAATCGCGAGTACTGATTCATCTGATTCATTCGAACCGTGAGATTCAGCTGATTTAACAGGGATTCAGATCCGAGTGTGTAGGAGATTCATGAGTTCAAGGATTCTGTAAATTTTAAGGATTTGTTGAGTGTCCTCTAATGGAACACAGGGGCAAAAGCAGTCAGAATCTCTACCAACTCAAGTGACTCAAATGAATTGTGAGACTCGAACCGGTTATAAAAAGTTACAGCAAAATTCGATCTTCCACCGTAGACTTTTTGTTGGCTGAAATAAAGTTTCTTTCAAATCCTCTGGCATCAGCAAGCCGTTTAGGCTTAAATTAGGTATCTAACGCAAAACAGTTGTACTTGTTTCTCCAGTAAAACTAAATTCTATACCAACTCTCACTAAAAAACGATAAAACATGAGGAAATGGACGATTTGTATAGCTATCAACTTACATTTACAGCATTTGGCAGACGTTCTTTGGCAGTCCAGAGCGACTTACATTTGTCACATTTATACAACTAAGCAATTGGGCCCAACAGTGGGGGCTTGGTGGAGCTAAGAATCGAACCCACAACCTTCGGGTTGGTAATCCAACACCTTAACCATGAGCCACCACTTCCCATTTAAAATCCACATCACTTATCAAATGTGAACGGCTGGAAAAATGTCAGACGAGCTGGAAATAAAAATCCAGAGCGGAGCGATTATGAAATTCTTCAAGCGGACATTTTTGGCACTCCACTCCCCTCACACACACACTGTTTGCGACCCGTTAATGCTCAGCTACTTTGCTTGACATGATGGTATAAATAATTAAGAGAAGTGTCTTCTCAAGGAAAGCAAAACTGGGTGATGAGACACCGACGTGTCATCAAAGTGCTTCCACTATGATGTAGAAGCCAAAAGGCAAAAATAGCAGAAAAAGAACTTAAAACTAAAGCTAACAGATGCTAATATTGGCTTAAATTATGTTCAAGACAAATACGTTTCTTAAAATCTCAAAAAAAAATTTGTAAGTTGTTTGTTTAATTTGCTTTTTGTTTTATTGCTAATTAAATAATAAAATTGCAATAAAACATTAAAAGCTGTCCTTATTTTTCTATTTATCGTTGCAACTTCCAATGACGAAGATATTGTGTGTAAAAAAAAAAAAAAAAAAAAAAAAAAAAAAAAGTTTTTATTTTATAAAGCAACTCACACACACCCCAGTCGGGACTTATATATATAAGAATCAGCACATAAATCATAATTCAGTCCAGTCTAGTTGATAGTTAAGGGCCTTGCTCAGGGGCCTAGTAGTTGTAGTTTGGTGGTCCTGGGAATCAAACCGAAAATCTCCAGGGATAAGTTTTGGAAGTGATTGTTTAGCTCGAGGATTAAGATTAAGATTTAAGAAAGTCTGATTAAAAGGTCATGGGTTCAATTCCCAGCACAACCAAGCTGCCATTGCTGAACCCCTAAACTGCTCAGTCGGATAAAAAATAGATAAATATGAGCTGCTCGTATAAGGACAGCTGCTCAATCTATGATTGGTCAGTTTTTCGTTGATTGACAGAAGAGAAAGAAAAGAGAGTAAAATAACATCAACCGTCCACTCTTATGGATTTGAACCAGCGACGTTGTGGGTTGTGTATGAATCCATCCCAGAAATCGCTGGTGGTGTGCTGTTGGGCCGCACAGTGTGTTCTTGTTCTTTGCTGGTTAGCAGTGTGTCTTAGACACTGATGTCATCCTCAATGGCAGTAAATGTCTCTGGTGTGGTTTGTGTGGGAGTTTTGTGTGAGGGTGTATGTGTTGTGTTTGTGTGTGTGTGTGTGTATGTACATGCATTCATGCATACGTCTGCGATGTCAGTGATGGATTTACTGGCAGTGGCGGTCGTTCAGCTGTACTATTTGTTTGGTATCCTTAACTGCCGAGCGATTGTGACCATCTGTCCAGGGAGAGCATGAAATGATAGACTGTAAAAAGATTTAATGAGAAAATGAGTAAGAGAGAAAGAAAGAGAGAGGGGCGGAGGGAGGGAATTACAAAGGAGAGAGAGAGAGAGAGAGAGAGAGAGAGAGAGAGAGAGAGAGAGGAAGTATGACAGACTGGAAAAGGGAAAAGTATGAAAGCATGTATTGTAGAGCGTTAGTGATGTTTAATGTAAGAATGACTGACTTTACCCTTTGTTCTGGACAGCATGTGTCTGTGAGTTAAATGCAGGGGGCACTGAACTGAATGCAGTGGATGCTGAGTCAAAGTCAGTAGGTACTGAACCAAAGGTAGGTAGGTACTGATTTGAATGCAGTAGCTACTGAATTGCATGCGGTAGGTAGTGAATTGAATGTAGTAGGTATTAAAATGCAGTAGCTGCCTAATCAAATGCAGTAGGTGCTGAATCAAATGCAGTAGGGGCTGAATCAAATGCAGTAGGGGCTGAATCAAATGCAGTAGGGGCTGAATCAAATGCAGTAGGGGCTGAATCAAATGCAGTAGGTGCTGAGTCAGATTCCATAGAGTCAACTGCAAAAGGTACTGAATAGAATGCAAAAATGTACAGTGACGAGTTCAGAAGGTACCGAGTTTAATGCATTGGGTACTGAATCAAATGCAGTCAGTACAAAATCAAATGAAGCAGGTACTGAATCGAATGCAGTAGGTGCTGTGTCAGATTCAGTAGCTATTGCGTTGAAAGCTGCAGGTATTGAATTAAATGCAGTAGCTACTAAATTGCATGCACTTAATGTAGCAGGTATTTCATTGCAGTAAATGCAAAATTAGTTTCTGTTGGTACTGAATCAATTGCATTAGTTAGTGAATCAAATGCAGTACGGATTGAGTCAAATGAAGTGTCTGCATTAGGTACTGGATCAATTGCAGACGGTACAGAATACGATGCAGTAGGTACAACGTTTAATGCACTGGGTACGGAATCAGATGCAGTAGGTGCAGTACATGATTTTAGTAGCAGCTCAAGTATTACGTTTGCATGTGTGGTGTGGTGAGCAGGTACGAAGCGTCAGAGAAGAATCAAGCTTTTAAACATGTCAAGGTGATTTCAAGTGGAAGAGAGAAACTCATTAGCGTGATTCTTTCAAAGGTCATTCTTCTTGACAGAGCAAGTCAAAAGAGCACAGCTGGAACCTTTCAAAGAACTTTCTCTGGATTGCATCATCTCTGTGTGTGCGCTTGTCTGTGTGTGTGTGTGTGTGCGCTCCTTTCAGGTCGAGCGAACAGATTGGACTAGATGGAGAAACTAGGGGGATTTCCCCGGAATTACATCAGTGCGAAGGAATTGTGCAAAACTTGCACTATGAGCTCAGCATAAGCTCACCATTCAGTAATCGATTCAAGAGAATGATCGTAAATCTCACACAATCAAGTATACAGAAGAGCAGAAAGTTTCTCTCGCTTTATCTTAAACAGCTCTGATCTCCTTTCTTTTTTTTGTGTGCAGGATATAAAAACATGCCTTAACTCTTATTTTCTAAAAAAAATTAATATGGATAACACTGAGATCATTATAATGGGCATCCATAAGCAAAGTTCAAGCTGACATTACTTGCAGTATCACTGGCACTCTAATTGTTCTATCTAGTATTGTTAGAAACTTTGGTGTGATGTTTGACTCTTCTCTTTTATTTAAGTTTCATATTGACTCTCTCCATTATCCTGAGCAGGATAACCATAAAAACCAAGATCATGATCAAAATGACCCTAACCAAAACCCTAACCATGACAACTACAATCCTTACCAGGATAACCATTACCCTGACCAGGATAACAATGACCCCAACTATGAGGACAATGACCCTGACCAGGATAACCATAACCCAATCTATCAGAACAATGACCCTGACAAGGATAACCATACCTCTATCTATGAGAACAATAATCCTAACCAGGAAAACCATGACCTTATCTATGAGAACAATGACCCAGACCAGGACAACCATGACCCCAACTAAGAGAACCATGACCCTGACCAGGATAACCATGACCCCAACCATGTGAACCATGACCCCAACCATGTGAACCATGACCCCAACCATGTGAACCGTGACTCTGACCAGGATAACCATAACCCCAACTAGAAGAACCCTGACCAGAATAACCATGACCCCAACTAAAAGAACCATGACCCTGACCAGGATAACCATAACACCAACTATAGGAACCCTGACCAGGATAACCATAACCCCAACTAGAAGAACCCTAAACCTGACCAGGATAACCATGACCCCAACTAAGAGAACCAAGACCCTGACCAGGATAACCATGACAACAATGATCCTGATTAGAACAACCATGAACTCAACCATGACTATGGCAACCATCATTTTGATCATGAAAATCATGATCTTGACCAGAATAACCATGACAACCAAGATCCTTACCGAGATAAACATGACAAACACATCCTGGAACAAGGTTAACCATGATCGAAACAACTATCTCAACCTCGATAAGCATGATTATGACCATGACTTCTATGATTCTGACCAGGACAATAATGAGCCTAACTAGGATACCCCTGACCCTGACCAGGATAACTATGACCCCAAGCAGGATAACTATGATTAGACATTATGCTTTAGACCTTTTTAACAATATGACTATGCTATATTGACACATGCCTAAAACTAAATTCGGTAGTGGGTAAAATGAACTAAACGAGTCCTTACCTTGCATGTTTCTATGTTGTCTGGGCCCATTGTGAAGACCGTCATCTGTAACATGCAAAACAAATGGAGTCAGGGTATTTAGTGACATTTGGGAGGGAAAAAAATTCTTTACAGGAGAAACGAAGGGTTTTTAGGAATGTATTTGTACATATGTTCTCTTAGACCCCTCGCACTCCTGGTGATCCAGTGATCTGAGTGACGACTTTTCCACTGCTGAACGCTTGCATACAGTGCGCTAAAAAGTTTATTATTGGGTTAATATTTTACAATTCACTCTGCCCTGGAAATGCGACCAAAATGTGACCAAAATCGAAGCTGGATGTTGAATAAAGCTTAAAATGATTCCACAGAAAGAAAGACAGAAAGAAATAGGGACAGACAGAGAGACACAGGCAGACAAAAAAGGGAAAGATTTAGACAGAGAGAGAGAAAGAGAGAGAGAAGGAAAATGCAAGACGGACAGAAAAATAGTCTGAAAAAAAGAAAAGGATTATGATAGAGACTGGCAGTCATAGAGAGAGACAGAAAGGAAAAAAATGACAAGTAGGGAGATAAAGGCAGGCAGACAGACAGACAGAAAGACAGTAAGAGAGTGAGACAGGAGTTTTTCTAACACTCACCCATGTTTACTGTCATCATCAGGAAGTGGCCGTGTTGAACTCCAGCTGCGGCGCTCGACTCCTTCAGCAGGAAAACACAGACTCTTCAGCCTGAAACCACACGGACAACAACTTCAGACCATAAACTCTCTCTCTGTCTCTCACACACACACACACGCCTGCAGCTAGTCACTGCTATGCTACTTTTAACCCTTAAACTTTTAAAAGTTTTGTAAAATAAAAAACGATGGTTGGCTCCACACCTTAGACTATAACAGTTACATAACACACTGTCGCCTTTACCACTTGTGCTTCTGGCCAATGTTTAACATCAGTTTTACAGCAGAGCACAAACACACTTACACGCATACACCAACGCTGTACTGTGCGACATTATCTAGTCTATCTAGAGTTGAGAAAAGAGACAGAAAGACAGAGATAGACAACAAGACAAACGTCTCACCGTAAATGATCAGCATTAGTAAATAGATCTTGGTCACGTGACCTTTTCTGGTAATGCAGTTATGAGTGCAGTAGAGACAGACAGCAGGTTATTATTTTATGGACATGAGATGACCTTTACTACAACACACAGCTTACTATTTCCGGGTCCCTGAGCAGGGCCCAAACCCTGAACTGTTACATGTAAATGCCAAAGTGCAAATAAAACACACCCCATGTGATCGAGATGATATCCGTTCACTCTGTCAGACTAAAATACGAATAAAAGATGAGACCACGCAGTTTCTTGTTTCATTTCCGAACATCTGATCAAGTGTATTATGATTTCTCTGAGCTATAAAGACAAAACAGCAGCATTTGAGGCCATTTCTAGTAGGTAAGCGATCAAAGCAGTAAGCTGTCGGAATTACACACGCTACAGGAATGCTTGCAATGAAATGCTGGCTCCGATAGTCACAAATAGTCAAAAAGTCCCCAATTACTGCATTTCTGGTTCAGTGTGAATGTTAAAAAATAAAAATACTCCACCCCTTCTAAAAGCCTCCCTTGTTCTGATTGAAAATAGGCCAATTTAGTGTCTTGTTTATGTGTTTGTACTTCTAAAGCTGGCGTAACTGGCTAGTTTCTCCAGAATCAGTCAACAGAGAAAAATGCCTTGACCGAGAGACAAAGGGTTTGCTGTGATTTTCCACGAAGCGTGCCCAGACCAGCCAGAAAAAGCAAGAACGTGACAAAGCCTCGGGGAAAGAAATAGAATAATTGAAGTAAGAAAAATCTGTATACAGTGAAAACTCGGTGTAGAAGTTTACTTTACTTTGGAGGCAAGTTCTTTATGATGGAAATTGGTATACGCAGTATAGAAATGCCGATAATTCGTTCCAGACACCCCAAAAAAAAGTTTCCAACATTACCGTCATATTTCTGCATATGAATACAATGAAAACATTTAGAAAATACACCAGTGCCACCAAATCAGTAAAGAAAAAAATGTGACGTAGCTTTTGAAAGCATGCCAAAGGCGATGACGGTATCACGGGTCCACTCTTTGAAAACAGCTTTCGCTAAGTGAAAAAAAACTGTAAAACCTGCTTTAGTTAGTTTTGCTTGGCTTTCCACTGATGCCAATAAGTGTAGAATGGCTTGGATGTTCACACAACATAGCCGGTTTGTTTATACAGCTAAAATGCTTCGTATGCTGAAGCAAATTTCTATTCCGAAGGCAAAAATTTTCATATGCCGAGGTTCCGCTGTATATAATTTACATCTTATCTGAAATCATATTGCGTGCTGACACACACACACACACACACACACACACACACTTCCATCGGCTGACATGCAACACCTTGTGATCACCGTTAGCATGTTAAGAAGTGCTTCCAAGACAGGTGGCCTTATAAACAGGGTTGGACAAACTCACACACATACAACTCCCTGAGGTCTTTTCTCGTGCTGTTCTTGGCACCGGGTTCACACTTTGTGGCCCATCTGTTCTGCCAGCATGTGAGTTTTACACACACACATACACACACATACAATTCCTGCTAATAAAAAATAACAAAAAACAGTAACTTTATCATGGACGTCTGGTTTTGCAAGTGGGTAGCTTGCAAGGATATGGTGTTGGACTGCAAGGCAGAAGGTCATGGGTTTGATGGCAGGAGTCACTGCTGGGATCTCAAGTTGCTCTGGATAAGAATGTATTCTGTTATCAATCTAAAGCCCAGTCCTAGTCCTCATCAGAGCTACTTTTAAGGCTTAACACGTTTACAGAGCAAAAAACACTGAAACTTCACTTAAAGACCAAAAAGGACATGTGTTATTCCATCAGAAAATCTAGCTTATGTGTCATTTTTCTAGTCTTGAGTAAGACGCAAGCACTAAACCCGAGGGTTGGGGTGTGTTTCCGAATCTATTCTGCTGTAATGTCTCAAAAGATTGGTCCTAAAACGAAGCCAACTGTTACGTTCCACTCCATAGTGCGTCAATAAGATCACGAGGTGTTCGCTGATCGTTGAGGATCCTGAGCGATCTGCCTGTCTATTGTCCAGCCCGCCAGATATTTGGAGAAGGAAGACCCTCAATCTGCATTACCTCATCTCTCTGGAGGGCTTACAAAAACCTGCCTAAGAAAATCAGCTCCCTGAATGCGAGGCTGATGACATCATGGTGATGCCGTTCCTATGGCAAGTGAGCTATAAAGGTCAGCAGCCCAGAAAAAACAGCAAGCTTCTTTCATTGTTTGCGATTCCATGACTCATGGGCTGCAGCAGGGTTAGGGATTTCTGGGAAGTGAGATAAAACACCTTGGTTGCAAAAAAAAAAAAAAGAAGTTTTTCGTGATTTTTGCGAGTTGAAAGGACTGATTTCTCGGTAGCTTCACTAAACAATTGTGTTGCATGTTGCAACGTTTTTAGGTGTTTTGTTGCAAAAAAAGTGCAGTAATTTGCGTTTTAGGAGACATTAGTGCCGTTCATGTCCTCAAAATAAGAAAAAAGAAAGTGCATTTGATGACGTACTGGTCACATTTTGGGCGTGGCTTAATAATGATTAGTCATATTCGCAAAAAAATTCATGTTAACTGGACAGAATGCACAGGAAACGGAGGAATCTACCTTGAAGTTGCGATTATGACATCATTACACACTGAAAAGAATGCTTGAGCAAAATTAATCATAAGGAAACGTAGCCGCTTTTAAGAAAGTTGAAGAGTTCCAGTTCTCTAAAACGGTTGTGCTTCATCGTAAAAAGTCTTTCGACCGTAGCGCTGAACTGCTTATGTTTGAGCCGCATTATCGCGATTCTCGACCAACTTTGTTTGCAGACTCAAATAGAAGTTACGCTTATGCTTACAGCAATCAATGCAGTTCCACTGCAACCTGAATTTACACCATCTGCTAAAGACCGTCTCGGGTTTTGGTACCGTGCTGCACATTTGTGGTCCGCGTGAAAGCTTTCAGGGTACCAATTTATTAGAACAGTGTTTCACAAATTCCACAAATTCCACAAATTCCCTCGTTTAAAATATGAGCATATTTGCCAGGCAACGCCGCACCGACACAACGGCAATGTTTGGTTTCGCTTTTCTTTTTGTCGTCGTCACTGCCTGGTGTGACGCCCACTCAATATTCCGCTCTATAAATGTGATTGAGTTGCTTATGGTATCAAAATTCCAACAGACATGCTCCACAATCTGGTGGAAAACCTTTCCAGAATAGTGACAGTTATTATAGACGAAGGTCATAGTATGTCATAGGATGTATCTCTGACTGAATCCCAAAATTTGTTTGCTTCAGTTTCCTCCTTTTTTCCAGACGTCAACATGGCGCAGTTGTTTCGTCTGACATGTGAAAGAACCGAAATGTTGTCCTACAGTTTATTTTAGGTTTTTGAAGAAATCAGGTACAGGTGTCTCATCTGATGCCTTTATCCTTGTGGGAATTCCTCTTTATTTTGTGTGTGTGTGTGTGTGTGTGTGTTTAAAAGAAGCAAGGTTTGCATTAACAAGCGACTAATAACAGGTTAGGAAGTTTCACCTGATTTTATTCAGTGAAGTGAAACTGAGAATTTACAACAGGACAAAAAGAAAAAGGCTTTTGTTCTATTATAGGTATTTACACACACACACACACACACACAAGCATGCATTCTGATGCAAATGAAACGGAATCTATTTATAAATCAGTTTAAAGTCAGCACGAGCTGAACTTAAATAATCAAATTATTTGGGTTGTGCTCAAAATAGCAGCCTGAGGAGTTTATTCTACATGATTAATTGTTCACAGAGAGAAATAAGATGAAAGTTTTACTAAATATTTGCGATATTTTTTTGTTGCTTGTCGTTATCATGTAGCAGCTGAAGATAAGAAATATAAATCCTGTCGCAGATTGGAATCTTTTCTGAATCTTTTATTAATCAGATCCAAATCTCAAGAGTCCTTTGAGTCACATGATTCAGTGAAGATGTTGACGTCTTTTCGGTCCTTCCACTAGAGGGCACTTAACAAATCTTTAGAATTCAGTGAATTCTTAGACTCAGGAATGTCACACCCTGACTCCGTCGGATCCAGCTGTTTCATTACACACTCTAGGTGCGATAGATCCGCTGAATCCTACGGTTCAGTTGAATCAGATGAATCAGTACCAGTTTTCTAAACGACACACTCAGCTACTCGCTCCTGCAGCTACTAGCTAACAACTGAATGATGTAATTTTGAGTTTATATTTATCTGCAACAAGGTAAATTATGAATCAACTGATCTGAAGGATTCAAGAATCCCGAGTCATTTAAAGAATCGGGTTATTTAAACCTGGATGAACTAGACTCTAAATCTCTAGTAGCAACTAGCACAGCACTTTCGATGAGCCTACAGTAACATTAACTCTGTGACACATTTTTAGCATTTGCTAAGCAGAAGTGGTAGCTCGATGGTGGTGGGTGCAGTCCAACACTTTAACTGAGCTACCACTTCCCCAGATCTGAAGTTTAAGCTAGGAAGTAGACACGAAGCTTCATCCCAGTCCATTCAGCGTCTCTAAATACATTTTTTGTTGTTATTGTAGCCCAGTGGTTGTGGTTCTGGATTAAGGTTCGGGGTTTAAGCCCCAGCACTTTTAAAATGGCACTATTGGGCCCTTGACTTAACTCTTCCTGATCCAGGGGCATTGCATCATGGCTGAAGTTGAGCTCATGCCACAACTTCCTCATCTAGAATATGTGAGGAAAAGAATTTTGCTGTGCTCATTTATCTGTGTGTGTTTTCAGCTCAGCGATCATCATCTCTCCTGCTGTTGGTTGGCCGGAGACCTGCGCTCGGTGTGTGGGCTGAGCTAGAGCGAATTATTACAGAAGGAAGGGTGTGTAGCTGCTTTCTAAGTGACTCATTACAGCTGCTTTAGGCGACGAGATAATGTACCAAGCGTGCAGAAAAAAGGCCAAGGTTCAGTTCGCGACTTTCTGGAATAATAAATTGTAGAACCTAAAAAACTCGATCAGTGAAGTACAAATACACATAAGCAATGGCCGAAAAAGGAGTCCCCAAATTACGAGTTATTATTCGTTTAATTTCGCCACCAAAGGAACGCCACATTTAACAGTAAATTCTATGGTTAAAAAAAGAATCGCTTAAAAAGTAATGCTCATTTTTTTGTGCAGTCAAAACAAACAATAAGGTTTTTTTTTTTTCTTTTACAAACTGCCCCCCTGTCCAAAAGTAAGAAAAACAAGCAAAGAACTTGCCCATTACATCTTAATTAGCAGACTGACAGCTTTTGTGGTCAATGACTCATAAAACTGCACCTATCACTCACGCCGAAGACCGGAAAGAGGATCAGATCGCATGCAAATCTGCTGTACAGCCGTGAATAACGTCGTTACGCGGTTATAACTGTTTATAACTGTCATATACACAGCTGGAAACACAGTTTCTACAACTACATAATCAGACACAGGTTTGGAAAAAGGCGGGTCTCGGAGTCCAGCCTGGATCTGAGACTGAATTATTTCAGATGTCTTGGCGGATGTATTTGTTTTCGTTCTTCGGGGTTTTGAACTCAGTAAATAAAATCTTGGTCTTAAATTCTTTGAGCGATGTTGTGTGTCAAGTGTGTGTTGCATTTTTATAATGTGTACTACAATGTGTTTACTACAATAATGTGTACTACAAATTATGTATAACTAAAATAATGTTTACTAAATAAATGTGTACTAAAAAATAATGTATAAACTAAAATAAATGTATACTAAAAGATGTGCACTTAAATAATGTGTACTAAAAGAAAGTGTACTAAAATAATGTGCACTTAAATAATGTGTATTAAAAATGTGTTACTAAAGAAAGTGTAAAAAATGTGCTAAAATAAAAAGTAATGTGCTTAAATGTGCACTTAAATAATGTGTACTAAAAGAAAGTGTACTAAAATAATGTTTAAATCAAAAATAAATGTTGCACTTAAATAACGTGTACTAAAAGAAAGTGTACTAAAAAAAGTAATGTTGCACTTAAATAATGTGTGCACTAAAAGAAAGTGTACTAACACATAATGTGCACTTAAATAATGTGTACTAAAAGAAAAGTGTACTAAATAATGTGCACTTAATTAAATAACTTGTGTACTAAAAGAAAGTGTACTAAAATAATGTGCACTTAAATAACGTTCCTAAAAGTGTACTAAAAGAAAGTGTACTAACATAATGTGCACTTAAATAATGTGTACTAAAGAAAGTGTAACTAACAAATGTGCACTTAAATAACGTGTACTAAAAGAAAGTGTACTAAAAAATGTGCTAATGTGCACTTAAATAATGTGTACTAAAAGAAAGTGTACTAACATAATGTGCACTTAAATAATGTGCACTAAAAGAAAGTGTACTAACATAATGTGCACTTAAATAATGTGTACTAAAAGAAAGTGTACTAACATAATGTGCACTTAAATAATGTGTACTAAAAGAAAGTGTACTAATCTAAGTGATTGTTTTATAGCACATTCATGCCAATGTATTTTTTATTTATTTATTTACTTATTTATTATTAATTAATTAATTAATTAATTAATTAATTGACGTGAATGTTCGCCTGGTTGAAGCTTTTGCGTTTCAGTCTCAGGGGCTCGTGTCAACTCAGCTGCACTTGACAAATTGTGCGCACTTTTCCAGCATTTTTTGCATTGATTCTATAAACCCGTCTTCCTCCTCCTCCTCCTCCTCCAACTCACCTTATATGATCTTCATCCTGTGAAGGAAAAATCTTTGTATCAATCACAAGAAAAAGAAAAAGGATTTGAGTGAAGAACAAAAAATTCCAGTGCAGCAGTAAAAATCCGGAAACTGCGCAAAAATGACAATCCAAATCTGCATTTACGGATCTTGTGTTGGTGAATCTTCTCTAAACTGATAATCCGGAGGAATCGGAAAGTCTTGTATGAAAAAGAAAAGAGAAAAGTTTCCCACTCGAACCCACTAACAGTAAAGTTTCCTCTCTGGACTCGAACCTGATTCTCTCACTACATAATTCAGACTGCGAGTGGTTTTTTTCTTTTAACTCTGACGTCAGCAATAACGTGAGCGACAGGAAACTCCGAGATCTCAAGCAGCTCTTTAGTGAGGGTACGAGTGCACTAAACAGGGCAGATAGTGATTCTTTGGAGCACTATGTAGTAAACTAGGGCAGGGTTCGAGGTAGTAGTTTGGGTTTAAATCTGTGGGCTTGTTGTAACATTTCGGTGTGTTTGGCGCCCTCTGCTGGATACACACCTGTAAAGCAATCAATTAAAGTTTACGTATCTGAAAATTGGCAGACGGCCTTATTCAAAACAGCTGACAGTTATTGTTGTGGGTTCAGGGTCTTGTTTAGGGCAGCAGCAGTAACAGATTGGTGGTGATGGGAATCGATCCCACTATCTTCCGATTAGCATTAATTACTGAGCTACCATCTATCCATCTATTAATTCATCCATTGTCTATACTGTTTTATCCAAATCAGGATCACAGGGGTCAGCTGGAGTCGCAGCTGTCAAGCTGGGGTACATCCTGGAAAGGACACCAATCCATCACGGGGCCACATACAGACAAACAACCACACACACACACACACTCACACTCACTTCTATGGGCAATTTAGAATCACCAATCAATCTAAAATACATGTTTTTGGACTGTTGGAGGAAACCGGAGAACCTGGAGTAGACCCACGCAAGCACGGGGAGAACATGCAAACTCCACACAGAAAGGGGATACGAACCTGGAACCTTTCTGCTGTGAGACAAAAGTACTAACACCTAAGACTAAACCAGTGGTTAAGGTGTTGGACTGTTAATTGGAAGATCAGGGTTTGATTTCCAGCACTACCAAGCTTCCACTCCTGGGCCTCTGAGCAACCACCAATTGCCCAGCTGTATAAAAGAGATAAATGTAAGTCGCTCTGGATAGAGACGTTCTGCCAAATGCTGTAAATATGAATGAAGTAGGAGATCCGGAGGAACCGTTTTGTGGACTGTAGTTCAACTGTGTCTGGAAGTGATCAGTGGTTCCCTGGTATACAAACGTCTTAACGCTTCACATGAATCTAATAAGAACAATAACGTTAGAATAAACAGTAATAGCAATAATCAGTTAATAGTAAAGAGACAGATAACGTCTGTGTCAAAAAAAGAGTCATACGACTAAATAATATTAGAATTATTTTAATACTTACAATTACTCTATAATTACTCTATATATTTACAATTACTCTATAGTTATCGAATATTAAACCATCTTTTTCATATCTTATTATTATTTAAGATTAAATAATAAAAAGTTTTATAAAAGTAATATATTAGGTTTAGAGTTTATCCACTCGTAATCAGACTAGAAAATAATCAATATAAAATCGTACTGTATCAGGGCAGGTAAAGCAGCTGGAACGTAAAATATCAAATCATGTAGAAACAGAATTATATTAAAATAAGAGAAACATCAAAGGGCGGATTTTTGTTATTTACTTATTTATTTGTTTTGTTTTGGGTTTTTTTTTTTTTCATTTGCTGCCGATTTTCATGCTGATGCGATTTTTGGGCCCTATGAAAGAATATGAAGGTTCGGCCCCTCAACACACCCATTCTGCACTGTTACTACTAATAATACCGATCTCTGAGGCCCCCAAAGTGCGTGGGCCCTTACAATGATCCTAAACCCCCCCCCCCCCCCCAACCTTTTACCCGCTGGGGCCCCTGGACGTGGATAATACAGAAAACTTAAAGTGTGAAAGATCTATCATAAAATAAATAAATAAACCTTTTCAAATGATATATTAACTCTAAAAATGAATCATTTTCTGTTTTTGTTTGTATTTGGAAATAATTTTAAGAGGTGACTAGCTGCCATGCTAACATTCACATCAGACCAAGACTTTTATTTTGAACCATAAAGTTTCTGTAAAAAAAAAAAAAAAAAAAAAAAAAAAAAAAAAACAGGAAGTGAGTCCTGAGTAAAGAGTGGGGGTAAAGTCCTCTTTTTCTGTCTTTTGTCCTCATGTCTCCATGTCTCTCGGCTATTTTTCAGCAATGAACAGACTTAAGACTGTTTCCCGCCATTTGTCACCGTCACGCGTGGAGTTTCAGTCCTGCAGCGCGCGCGCTCCCGCTGATCCTCAGGATGTGGTGGTCGTTCACGGATTACGGACTCCGATCGGGAGAGCCAAAAGGGGCTCCTTTAAGGTGTGTGTGTGTGTGTGTGTGTGTGTGTGTTTGCTCAAGAAGTAATTGGAAATGTGAAGGAAACAGAAATGGATAAATATCTTATATTTACAACATTTAGTGACTTACATTTATTTACCTTATACAACTGAGCAATTGGTGTTTAGGGGCCTTGCTTAGGGGCCCCTCAGTGGTAACTTTATGGTACTGGTAATCGAACCCACAATCTAACGGGTAGCAATCCGACACCTTTTAATACTAAGCTACCACTTCCCCTATTTCAAGGAACAATTAGTAGTTCCTTAAAAAAAATATATCCCATAATATCCCCGAAAATAAGGATGAGTTAGAGATCTATTATAATAAATGTGTATATCTTCTCCTTTCGGCTGTTCCCTTATTCTCACACACACCTCCTCCATATACCTCCTCTCTGGTCTTCCTCTTTACCTTCTGCCTGGTAGCTTTATTTCTAACATCCTCCCACCAATATATTCACTATCCCTCCTCTGGACATGTCCAAACCACCTCAATCTGTCCTTCCCTGACTTTTTCCACATAACATCTAACATGAGCCGTCCCCCTGATGAACTCATTCCTAATCCTGTCCAACCTTGTTCCTCCCAAAGAAAACCTCAACCACATCCTCAGCTCTGCTACTTCCAGCTCTGCCACCTGTCTCTTCCTCAGCGCCACTGTCTCTAACCCATACATCATAGCTGGTCTCACCACTGTCTCTAACCCATACATCATAGCTGGTCTCACCACTGTCTCTAAATCATACATCATAGCTGGTCTCACCACTGTCTCTAACCCATACATCATAGCTGGTCTCACCACTGTCTCTAACCCATACATCATACCTGTCTCACTACTGTCTCTAACCCATACATCATAGCTGGTCTCACCACTGTCTCTAACCCATACATCATAGTCTACATCATAGGTCTCACCCACATGTCCACTGGTCTACAATAAATAATACCATACATCATAGCTGGTCTCACCACTGTCTCTAAACCATACATCATAGCTGTCTCACCACATGTCTACACACCATACTGTCTCACCACTAAACCATACATCATAGCTGGTCTCACCACTGTCTCTAAACCATACATCATAGCTGGTCTCACCATTGTCTTCTACACCTTCCCCTTGATTCTAGCTGATATTCTCCTGTCACACATCACCCCCCCACATGTACTCTGTCTTGCTACAACTGACTGTCATTCCTCTTCTCTCCAGAGCAAACCTCCACCTGTCCAGGTTCTCCTCCACCTGCTCCCTGCTCCCACTACAGATCACACCTTACTAATAATAAAAATAGACGTGTCTATATTGTGGTTAATAATGGCTGATACTGTGTAGGACACGACCCCGGACGAGCTGCTGAGTGCAGTGATGACAGCAGTGCTTAAGGACGTGGGAGTGACTCCAGATAAACTAGGGGATGTGTGTGTGGGTGAGTTTCCCTCAGTGTCACTTTAATTATATTAACGGTGTTTGGTAGACGTCTTTATCCATAGTGACTTATTTATTTAATTTATACAATCGAGCGATTGGGAGTTAAGGGTCTTGGTCATGGGCCCAGCAGTGGTAACTTGGTGGTAACTGGAAATCGAACCCACAATCTTCCGGTTAGCAGTCCAACACTTTAACCACTAAGCTACCACCACTTTACATTCCATCAGTAGGTTATAAATACACAATAGACTACACAAACTTGTGTACCCACTACAACACACACTTGGGAAAGTACCTGTATTTATTAACGCTCTATAAAGATATTTATTTCAGTGACTATTATAACTTCACTTAAACATTCTCTAAATGTTTTAAAGGCAATCAAAAAATATCATCCAAATGGTCATCAAACCTCATTTCCGCCCTCGCAAAACTCACTGAGGTCCCCTTGTGGGTCAGGATGCCCCTGTTGGGAACCGCTGGTCTATATGGTATGTATCTTCCAGACTATAGTGTTATTAATGATTAGTATCATTTCTCCTGTAGGTAACGTACTACAGCCAGGCGCAGGAGCTGTGATGGCCCGGATTGCACAATTCCTCAGGTATAATAATACCCGCTATAGAGTCATATTCATTTGCAGCTAAATAAAAACAATAGTTATAATAATATAATTAAACACCTCATCTGGGTCAAAGTACATTCCTGTCTGATTTCCAGCGGCTTTCCAGAAACGGTGCCTGTGTACACGGTGAACCGTCAGTGTTCGTCTGGACTGCAAGCGCTTTTTAACGTCGCAGGTAGGAATTCAGCTCCAGAGGCTAAACGTTGATGTTTAAATTGAGTTCATGTTAGGATTCTGGCTGGTTCCTTTGTTTTCTTTTATAAGGTGGAATCAGAAATGGCTTCTATGATTTGGGTCTTGCGTGCGGGTTAGTATTTCTTCGTGACGTTATGTGCAAGCTATTTTGCTGTAAACCGCTAAATAAAGCTAGTATAATTAACACAAATGTGGAAGAGGATTAACATTTGACTCTATGTGATTCGTGTGCAGGGTGGAGAGCATGTCTCTGCGTTCTGTAGGAAACCCGGGAGATCTCAGCTCCAGGCTGATGGACAGTGAGAAAGCTAGAGAGTGTCTCATCCCTATGGGGTAACACTGCTCCTGCAGCACTTCCTGTCCACTAAAGCGATCACCTTTTGCAGTGTATTTTTTTTTTTTTAATGATTTAATATTTTTTACAGAATCACTTCAGAGAATGTTGCGGAGAGATACGGCGTCACCCGAGAGAAGCAGGATTAATTTGCGTGCAGTTCCCAGCACAAGTACGATTTTGAGTATCAAAATAAGATAAATTATGCAGCATCCAGTAATCAAAATATTACTTCCTTTTTTTTTTAAACATTTCATTGGGGGTGCCAATAATTCCGAAACTGCCTTTACAGTATTTAAACTAGAAACATCACTGTTTTTAGGGCAGCTCAGGCTCAGAAACAGGGTCTATTCGTACAGGAGATTGTTCCAGTGACCACCAAATTTGTGGAGGAGAATGGAACCGAGCGCACCATCACGGTCACCAAGGACGACGGAATCCGGCCAGGCACCACCATGGAGGGTCTGGCTAAACTGCGGGCCGCGTTTAAGGACAATGGCAGCACTACGGCAGGTGGGTATAAATACGTTTAAATCAATGCTTTCGGATTAATGTTTATAATCTATTGTTAATGTGTGTGTGTGTGTACAGGTAATGCCAGTCAGGTAAGCGATGGAGCAGCAGCGGTGTTGATGGGTCGCAGGTATGCAGTAGAGGCTCTCGGTCTGCCGGTGATAGGAATTCTGAGAGGCGGCGCCGTGGTGGGTGTTCCTCCAGATGTGATGGGTATCGGGCCAGCTTATGCCATTCCAGCTGCCCTGGAGAGGGCAGGTAGGTGGCAGATTCATATAGTGCTGTATTACCCAATGTCCATGTGAGTTTTTATGATAGATCACATTTGTTTGCTTTAGGTTTGACTGTCAACGATGTTGATGTCTTTGAGATCAATGAAGCCTTTGCTAGTCAGGTGAGCGGACTTCAGAAACATGAGCTGTTCATCTTATGTTCGTTCGGCAAAACCGCTTAACATGTGCTTCTGACCCACAGGCGGTTTACTGTGTCGAGAAATTAGGCATTCCGATGGAGAAGGTGAACCCTAATGGCGGCGCCATCGCCCTGGGTCACCCGCTAGGCTGCACAGGAGCCCGCCAAGTCGTAACCTTACTCAACGAACTTAAGCGCAGGGGAAAAAGGTAAAGTTTCTGCTCTGGCTTATCAGTTATTATGTACCACATCTGGATTTGAATGCTTTGTCTGTAATTCTATAGTGTATGACAGTAACATCTGGTTGGTTTTTTTAGGGGCATTGGCGTGGTGTCCATGTGCATTGGAACTGGCATGGGAGCTGCTGCAGTCTTCGAGTATCCTGGACCTTGAAGAAGATTCGGTTTCTCCAAACTCACCATTAGAAGCTAAACGAAGTGTGTTGATTATGCTGTGATTCGTGTGGAAAACATGGAGACCGATGAAGTTTTGACCTCTGGCTTTAGTCAGTGGGGAAAAAATTATGATAAAACTTCTATAATGAGACTTTTACTAAACTGATTAGTAGTAAAATTTGGAATGCTTAACAAAGGAGTAATTAGGAGAGAGAAAATAAAGCAAAAACAGGTAGCTACCAAGTTTAAAGCAGGGCAGACATTTTGGACTTGTTAATTAATGTTACAAAATTAACATAATTAAAAATCTTTCACAAATACTTGCATTACCAATTAACACATGACCAGAGGAGAGCAGATGAAGCAGATGCTGGGAACAAACTATCCCAAATTGCTCTTTAAGGATCAAGAAAATCCAACCGCCCGTTCATATTTACTGATATATTTCTAGGATCCACCAAACCTTTGGGCTCATAAAGGCCACACGCTGAGTCCCTCTGATTCAGCTGATTTCTTTAGCACTGCGAGTTGAACGGTTCTGCTGAATCCCACGGTTTAGATGAATCAGGTGAATCGGTACCTGCGATTTTGACTCTTTTACATTTCTGATATTTATGCAGGATGTTTTCTCAATTTGTCTTTCTCAGTGTTGTTGTTAGCAACAAAAAGCCTAGTTAATAATCAGGATAAAAGAAGAGACAGATATGTGATTCCTGAGTCATACCGTATAAATTAAGGTTATTTAACTCAAATGAATCTTTATTCACTCATCAAATATACAGTTGCAATTTGTATTCATTAGTTTAGACAAATTACCAATTAAAAGGTGATTTTGTCAATCCTTTAAAAAAGTAGCATATTTTTCTAATAAATAACAATGAAGATAAACCTGTCCGAGTGTTTATTGCTGTCTCAGGTGTAAGGGGTTTGGGATATGTATTTCTCATCAAAAGATCCTCTTCCCTGAATGTGTAGAGTAAGACATGGCTCTCCCAGAATTCCTTGCACGGTGAGAGTGGTCTGGAAGCTCTCCTGATCCCTGTGAAAGGCAGATTGGAACAGAGTGTGTTTTACGTACTAATATTAAGGACTAATCTATAACATGTCTTTGGACTGGACCAGAAACCATGTGGAAACATGCAATCTGGGTTCGAATGTAGAGGCATGATTTAAACCCACAACCCTAAAGGGCAAAGCCACTGTGCCACCCTATGCAGTACATTTTTTGGTATTTGAAAGACGTCCTTATCCAGAACGTGATTTTTCTTTATCCGACGTGTTGACATGCTCAGGGTGCCACTAGTGGTAGCTTGGTGGTCCTGGGGATTAAACCTACAATCTTCTGATCAACAGTCCAAGAGGATATGATGCACATGCATTGTTAGTACCTTGGTGTGAAGCTGATGTCTAGAGCTTGTCTGGATAAAGAGCTGGAACTTTCCACTGGATGTATCAGACCGTGCTTTGGAGTGACTGTGAACACTTTACTCTTCTTTTCAGCGTCTACACCTCCAAAGAAAAGTTACATTTATCAGACTATATTTAGTTTGGAAAAACTATAGACATCAGTGGCAGCTAGAGGATGCAATCAAACTGAAAAATCAAACTGTTAGTAATGCAGGACTGTAAATATCTGACAGTCGTGTATAACCGCTAGCTAAAATATTTAAAATGTTAACGTTAAACTCAACTGTTAAAAAATGCAATAAATTAACTTAATTATTCAGTAATCACGATATTCATTCAGATGTTTCAGCCATTTGTATCCGTAATGCTAATGTTGTCTTATGAAAAAAAAAAAAAAAAAAACAAATAAAGGCATGACTTACATTGCAATGGTCCAATCACATAAGACCAAACAAAACAAAACATTGAGACTTAGTGGGAATTTGGTACAAGCCAATCAGAGCTCACTCACAAATCACATGCTTTTTGAAAATTTACAGGTCCACATACACACTTAGCATGACTAAATGATTTTATTTCGTTCATAATTTGCTTTATATATTTATGTTATTGTGAACATGGTAAAATTGTTCGGGGGTTGGGATGGGGACTCGTCGGTTCCCTAGTGCCCCCTATAGACCTGCTACAGACACATTACATACAAAAAATAACTCAAATGATATTTGTACCTAGCAGTGCATTCCAGAGACTGCTGGAACCGCCCCGATTGGAGAGGTACACTTCTTTCACTCTGGTCTGACCCACGTAGCAGATACCAAAGTCGAGGGTATCAGAGGACAGGTGCAGCGTAGGTAGCGCCAAGTGAGCACGCAGTGCTACACTCTAAACCAAACAAACAAGAAAAACTAACATACGACTCAAGTAATCCTTAATTCTGATTGGTCAAAAGTTATTAATGATGAATTTTAAGTTGTTCGTAGCTGTAAGTGCGGGTGTGATACCTGCACCGAGTTGTTGCTGTATTGTATAGAAAGACTCTGCTGAAATCTCAGTCCTCTTTCTCCTCGCTCATCACACAGCAGTGTCACAGAGGGCGGGGCTTCTGTACATGGCTCGCTCTGACAGGTCAGGAGGGACGCTGAAAGGTGAAACGCTACCTTCACCTGCCAAAACCACCAATACAGACATTAGGTGACTCTTATTCTATATTTTATCTTGAAGATGAATCACTGGTATGTGTGAATGTGTGTAGCTGCAGACCTGCATGTTGTGTTTGGGTGGCAAAAGCAGGGTGTTTTTACTCTCCGTGTGGCCGTGTGTGTTTGAGGAAGAGGAAGAGCCGACCCGGTGTGCGTGCTGCCCGAGAGAAAATGGCCACTGTGTAGTGAGTTTAAAACTCAGAGGGATGTCGGTGCTGTTGAGGAGTTGTAGTGTGCGCAATGACACAAACTCCTAAAGGAAGACAAAGCCTTTCATTAGAGAGGAACTCAGAGAGGAACTATAAGAACTAAAATCATTCCACTAAAATCATTACCTGTCTGAGTGCACGTCCATCAAGTAGATCACTGGCAGCAGTGCTGAACTCCAGAGCATCTCCATCCTCCTCCATCTGGACTGTCAGGCTGCACACACACACACACACACACACACACACACAAATAAGTTACCCAGTCTGTCTGTTTGTCTTCCTTCTTGCCGTCCCTCCTTTTTTTTCCTTCCCTTCCTATTCTGTCCCTAGCCTCCTTCTTTATTTCTTTCTTCCTTTCTTCCTTCCTTCCTTCCTTCTTTCTTCCTTCCTTTTTCTCCATCCCTCCCCTTCCCTTCCCTACTAAATCCTACTTTTTTACTGCCTTTTTATCTACTAAACATTTTTTAAACCTTCCTTCTTGTTTAAATTTCTTGCTTTAAACTATGTGTATTTGTGTGTTTCTTACATGGCTGGTTTAACACATGCCAACATGTCCAGTCTCAGAGGTTGCAGCTCATAATTCTGAGCTCTAGTCACTTTACCCACAAGGCTCGACGGCACCTGGACAACAACAGCAGCAATAAGACATCCGTGCTGAGGGAATTTATCTTTCACCCCTGACTTCCCCTTAAGCTGAAATGGAATCTTTGTACCTGCGAGTCCAGTGACATGAAGCCTAGAGCGTAACCCACACATGTATGGCTGGCGGCTGGATCGGACAGCGTGAGAGGGGTAAAAGACACATGGATGGTGCTACTACCCCCTGCAGGGACCACCTGAAACGATATAAACCGTATAATAGTATAACCGATCTGCAAAAATAATTGTACTTTGAGAACCAAAGTGTTACCAGCGATGAGACAAAACCATAATGTTATAAGGGCCATAAATAAAAAGACATACTGTCTGCTGTGGAGTGATGCAGTATGGGTAATCTGAAGCACATCCCTCGTGGGGGTGAATAAATACAGAAAACAGTTTCTTCACCGCAGGGAGAGAAATTTGTGCTTCTCGATCCTCTTCCTTCTCACACTGTTCTTCATCAAAATACTGAAAAGAGCAGAACACAGCAAAGATTCTGTATGAATGAAACATCCCAGAATTCCCAGCACCACCAAACTACCAGTTCTGAGCAAGGCCCTTAACCACTTAACGGTTCAGATGAATAAAAAAATGAACTAAGTCAATTTGGCCAGAAATGTAAATACAAGTATGGGATTTAGCTTTAACATTCTTGTACTTATCAAAAACGGCTTTGGCTGAATGTGTGTTGCGAAGACAGCGCAGGAGATAAATGAGAAAAATGCCAGTCAATCCATGATCATTGAAACTCGTCCTTACTGAAGCCTCTGATGCACTTCTGAGAGAGGAGCTTCTTTCTTCTGTGCTGGGAGTTTGCCTTTGAACCAAGCTCGGCAAAAAAGCCACGCAGGGGTTAGGATCTCTGACAACCTCGTTACCGTCAATGTCCTTAAGGGGGAAGGATTCACCGTATGCCACGTGCAAGTCTATTAACTTCCTGTCTTCGGGCTCCTTGTTGTAGGTCAGCCAGTCTAAACGAATATCTAATGAAGAGAGAGAGAGAGAGAGAGAGAGAGAGAGAGAGAGAGAGAGAGACGGTGGTTGGGTTTATACAGGAGGAATGAAAAAAAAATACAATATTAAGAATAAGAATTGATGTAATGTTTGTTTCCACCATGTGTGCTGCTGTTATTCAGACGGAGAGACCGTGACATCGTGTCTCCTCCAGAAATATGAGTTCCAAACCTGGGGAATAGAAATAGAATTTAATAGAAAACGAAACTAATCAAACAGGAAAGAAGAACTGTGTCTAATTATTCTATAATAAAGACTCAGATGAATGCAGTTTTCTTTACCGTATAATTGGTCCTTGGTTCTGGTTCTTGGGCTGTGGCCCAATCATCTGGAAGTATATAGGACAACCTCTGACAGATATTCTTAATGGAATAAGTGTGGGATCCAGGTTACCGACCTGATAAATGGAGACAAGATTATTTATTTTCCTTACCAACCAAAGGAATAATAGTAGATGTGAATAATATTTTTGCATGTACTTTACAGATGAGTTGGTCTTCATAAACGCCCCACATGTCGCTGTGAGCAGTGATGTTAATGCTGACGGTTTCAAAAGGCCCAATTGTTCCTTTCTCTGGCTCGACCAAGAACGCCAGACCTTTGCCATGAGCCAGAAGTCCACGTACAAACTCTGTGTCAGAGGACAAAACAAATGACACTAACTCACACAATTCTGCATAACTAATGGAGGAAGTGGTGGCGCAGTGGTTAAGGTGTTGGACTGATACCAGAAAGACCGGGGTTCGATTTCCAACCGCCACCAAACCACCTCTGCTGGGCCTCTGAGCAAGGAATAAAATTCCAATAAAACCAAATCTAAGATTATTCCGCCAATGTCTATATTATTTTAGTCACTTATTTTGCCTATTCTACAATTTCATGCTTACGGTTTGAAGCTTAAAAGCATTTCAGTATATTACAAAACAGATGTTACTGATTTGTAATTTTTTTTTTTTAAAGCAAATACTTGATCAATTAGCTCCCGGCTAACTCGCGTGTAAGTCTGGGAGCCGTTCTAACCTGTTTGTGTCAGTGGAAAGTCAACAAAACCAACCAAAGTGTCTTTACAAATTGTACGAATTATTTTTCGGTCCGTAAAAGCTGTTTTAAAAGAGTCATGCGCTTTTTGCGCTTCTCTTGTTGATAGATTGTTGCTTGTTTCTTTTATTTACATGCATTTTTTTTATTGGTTTATATGCAAAAATATGAGAATCTGGTAATATTAAAACAAATTATCTGTATTTATGGTATATCTTACATAAAATGTGTATCTGCCCCCAGAACAAATTAAATTCTATGCCACTGTATTCAGACTTGTAGTGCAAGCGATTACCTTCGTATTCTTTCTCCTCTATTTTCTTTGACTGCATAACCCGGAGAGGCGTGTCCAAGCGATGACCACTGAAAGAAGGAATGAAATTGATCACTAAACAATATTAAAGACAGTGACGCAGTGCATAGGAAGGTCTGTGTCCAATACCCATGATTAGTCTTTTTGTCTGATTCTTTGGACCGGTTGCCCCTGAAGACGTCTGCCTCTATGAGGAAAGAAGCTGAAATGGCGGTGTGATTGGTTATCAACAGCTGTCTGCTTGCTGGTTTGCCAATAAAGGATGGCTCATCTTTAGTAAAATCCAGCACGACTGGCTGCTCGTCTGTAACATCTGGAGCAGCACTAAATACAAAAAAGAAGAGGACAAGGTCAGATTTTTTGTATAAAATATATATATATATATATATATCTATATATATATATATATATATATATATACTATATGGCCAAAAGTTTGCGGACACCTCACCATCAGATCCAAATGTTGTAGCATTACATTATTCTTTCATTGGAGACTAAACAATTTGACACTAAGAGACTCGAACACTGTTCCAGCATGACAATACCACCGTGCACAAACCCCTGATAATCATTAAAACAGGATTTGTTCTAACTGGAGTGGAGAAATGTAGATGTTCTAAACAAAACCCTGATCTTAACACTACTGAACACCTTCAGAATTAGTTTGTGTGTCCACAAACTTTTGCCGGTTATGTTTCGTCTACAATTAATGTCTATGACTGCAGACTGTACCGGTCTGTATGAGCCAGCGAATAGGACACACTCAGACTCTTGGCTTTGGCACGGAAGCTAAGCATTAGCAGTTTTTCCATTCCTTCCCACCTCACACACAGCTGCTACGTCAGTCAGTTCCTCCTGTAAATCAAGTGTGTTTCAATCATCTCACTAGTACAGAGGTCAGAGCACTGAATAGAGAGTCAAAGGCTTCCTTTTAGTGCACCGCAATGTAAAATCCCACCATGCAAACACAGCTTAAAGGATTGCTAGTGTTTCTTGAGTATGGACATATGGACGAGGCTTACATCAGTGTGTGTGGTGAAGGACACACTGATCTCCATGTGCTCATTGGGCCCCAGAGTGCCAGAAGAAGGAGTAAAGCTGGCAGAGCAAAGATGAGCCTGAGCTCCCTGGAGCTGCTAATCAGTCAAGGAAAAAAACAGGTAGAGAAGAAAAGTCATGTATTGTAAAGCATTACAGATGTTTAAAATAAAATAGTTGAATATGAGACTTAGAAATGTAATCAATGCACATCTGTCTCTGTCACCTGTCTCCATGTGAAGTGTGCCGGCAGTAGCGTTTGGTTAAACAGTGTTGCTTTGCCGTTATGTGCCACTCCTACATACAGATCAGGCAGCACCATCTGAGAGCTTAGTAAACACAACTGTGGGCGCTGGACCTCTGCTCGAACAGGCAGATGACTGAAAAAACACACTGTTATAAGAAAGATCTTTCTAACTTATACTTCGATTATGATGGTATTTTATTGTTCTTACCATCCAGTGCCATTCAGCACAGCGAGCTGCAGGACAGACTCAAAACTCTGACAGCACATGGCCCGGAAAAGCATGTTGACACTGCAGGAAGACATTGGAGGCAGAACACCTTGACTGGGTTTTACGCTCACCTGAAACACACAAACACAAACTTTCTTAAAAGGGGGCCAGATGTTGTGGACCATCTGTATTATTGGCAACATTTTATTACTCCCTTTAATAACATTCAATGTGGCTACATGACTTAATTAATAAAAGAAAATTCTATATGAATATCCTACATTTTCTGCCGAAACACCAGTTACATTTAACGTTACTCCAGTAAATTGACTGTAAATATTGGAAAGATGTGGATTAAAAACTATTATAACACAAGTGTTGTCTCTCAACATCTGTGGTTTGTAGTCTTTTGGCAACCCCAGCTCCAAGCTCAAACCCTTCTCACCGAATCTCGCAGCGCTGTTTGGTGGACATGTGATCGAGATCAGCTAGTAAACGCATTGGTTAATGTTATGAGCTAAGCTACATTATGGCTAACAAACCTGTTTAATTATAGTTCAACAATCAATAAAATACTAATTTTTCTAGAATTTTTTAAGACATTTACTGTTTAAACATTTTCCATAAAAAACAATTCGCAGTTAAATTCCTTTACCACTACCTGTCCCTGGTCCACTACCTGTCCCTGGTTAAGTGCAGGGTCGGTGGGCAGCTCTTCCAGACTCCACTGGGCCTCTAATGGGGTGCTGTTGCTAATCTGAAGAGTTGTGCAGACTTCTTGACCCAGCTGCAGGAGCCCCAGGTCTACACTGGGCACCCTTACAGACAACTCCGGCCCCTGCCCCACACACACACACACACACACACACACACACACGCACACACACACAGCATGAGAGAGAATATACTACTGTATGTTGGAATTAGTGGAATGATATACAGCCTCCTCTAACCTTAAACGTGGCCTCGATGGGCAGGTTCACAGGGTCTGTGTGGTGCTGGACGTAGCACTGTAGCATGGTGGATAGGCAACCCGGTCTGCCTCCAGTCAAAACCAAATCCAAGTCAAAACACTCATTCGTTTCTATGTGCAAACACAGACAAAACATGCAAATAAGATGCATGGATTATTTTAATGCGCTGGTAAATCTTTGACCCTGATTGGCCAGAAATAATTCCTGCTTAACATAACTTTTTATTTTATATAGGGTGTCATATTGTTTACAGTTTCACCAATATTTATAAATTATTTCATCATTGCACAAATAAATAATATTGATATTATAAATATCGATATTGCTACCTATTTTTCCTAATGAGGGCTCGACTTCAACACTGTGGCAGTCACTGATACGCTCCCACTGAAAAGAAATGGCCGACTTGCTGTGATTCCACATCTGAAACCCACCCACAGTCACACACAAACACACAATAGAAGGTGATTAGTAGCTTTGGAAAAGGATCCTCATCAATATAAAAATAATAATAGTAATATTACTTTAAATCCCTTGCGGATGGTGGTGTGTATATAGGTTTCTCCTGGTACGAAGAGGGCGTACGGCTCAAGCAGGATCCTGTAAGGCTCAGTGGAGCCTTTAACTTCCAGCTCCATCGCAATCACGTCACTTACCGGGTCCGACTGCTGAGCAGCATGACTTTAGCAAGGAAAAAAATGAAAAGAAGACAGTATTTGTATTCTCAAAAATCTAAACATACAATTCAAAATGTTGTGTAAAAGTTAGTCTACTACCTGTTTTCATGACTGTTCGGCAGATTCGGGACGTTCAGTATGGTCAAGTGACAGACACTGTGATAATCCATCAACTACAACACAAAAAGGAAAAATACAATACTACCCTTTTGTATGACATTTTTATCCACTAGGGGTCACTACTAATTTGGCCTTGACGCTCACTGTATTGCAGCGAATGGAATGATTTTCATTTTTCATTATACAAAAATGTTGAAAATATTATTAAAAAAATTTCAATAGGTCAGTAAAACACTGTGGGCAAATTCACAACCCTTCTGTTATGTTCCGGATAAAACATAAACTAAAATGAACCTTCAAGCTTAAATCTGTTAATCAACCTCAGTTCTGATCAAAACTACTAAAAATAGTTCCAGGATTTAACGGGTTAATTGCCAATTTCATAGGTTATATTACTGATTTGTTGGACAAAAATCAAAATGACAGATTTGTAAAATAAAAAGTGATTGTGGACTGGATTATTAAAATCGTATTGGCAAATAAAGAGTTAAAAATTCTGGATTTTTTTATTTTAGTTTTGATTAGAAGTGAGGTTGCCTATTAGATTTAAGCAAAAAAATATATAAATTTATAAAAAATTATAGATTTTTTACATTGTTAGTGTTTGTGTTTATGTCTGTGTGTGTGTGTGTGTGTGTGTGTGTGTGTGTGTGTACCTCCTTTGGACTGTATGTCAGAAGGAACATACAATCTTGTGCAGGCGCTAACATGCCAGTGTCGGGACTGATGCTGAAGGTGTTGTCAGTGGCGGTGTGATGCTGGATGCATGATGGGTCTGGATTCTCTCCAGGTAACAGACACTGCAGGTTGGGCTTCATGATCCGCCAGCGAAACGGCAGCTCCAAATGTCTGTCACACACCATGGAGACACACAGGACCTGATAAAACTGTGCTCTACTATTTAGGTACCAGGGTGTGGAAAGGCATCATTAAGGCAGGATAGATGTTTAGGACTCATATTTTGCTTACGTGTTATTCCTGATCAACACTTTTTTCTGCAGCACAGAATGCACGTTGGTCGGTTCAAATCTTATGAAATGTTCGGCAGTCAAGTCACGCAGTTCCCCAAGTGCAGGTACATCCTCACCGCCCTCTACTGCCACCAGCTCCAGCATGACCACCTGACCTGTTCCTGCCAGACAAACAAAACAAAACATCCACAAGAGCTACAAAAAATGTCCATTTCCAATTTTTTTTGCATGTCTATTTTATTTCTTTTATTTGGATTGTTTTGCATTAGATTTCTTTCTCATATTTGCTTTGTGTGAAAGATATTTTATTAAAAGCTGTCTCATTAACCTTGCATGGAGAAATTCTTCACGTGACAGTTGTCGCAGACGATGCTAAAGCTCCGCGTGAAGTTTTCGGCAGTCGTAGGGAAGAAAACCACCTGAGCAGCCAAACGAAATGTCGAGTATTACTAGGCAAAACATTCAATCCGCTTAAATCCTGTTTACAAATCCATAAAATCATTCAACTGTTCTGTATTTATGCCAAAATGTCCTTTAAATAAAATTTATTTGGAACATTAGCAGCATTAATAAATATTTATTATAGTAGTTTAACTCGTACCTGCATGACCTCTACCTGACCTGGGAGTAAAGAAAACAGGGAGGGGCTGATCGCGAACGGAGGCTCTTCAGCAAAGCAGGATTTCACTACGGACTGAGAAAAAAAATACACTGATGGATTAAATGACAGATTGGTTGTGCTGGGAACTAAACCACAACCTTCCAACACCTAAACCGTTTATTCCCTATATTTTACATTTACATTTATATTTACAGCATTTAGCAGACGCTCTTATCCAGAGAGATTTACATTTATCTTCTATTTATACAACTGAGCAATCGGGGGTTAAGGGCCTTGCTCAGGGTCCCACAGTGGAGGTTTGGTGGTATTGGAAGAGGTGGTTCTGGTGGTACTGTTATCGGTCTTTTTGGTAACAGTCCAACACTGTAACCGCTAAGCCACCACTTTACCCTTTCCTTAACCCTTTATTCCCTTACCGCTTTATTTCTTTAAACCTCAATTCTGTTAACCCTTCATGACCTTAACATTTTATTCCCTTAATCCCAAATTGTTTTAACCCTTTATGCCCTTGACTAGTTATTCCCCCAATCCTAAATTATTTTAACCATTTATTTCCTTAACATTTTATTCCCTTAATCCCAAATTGTTTTAACCCTTTATGCCCTTGACTAGTTATTCCCCCAATCCTAAATTATTTTAACCATTTATTTCCTTAACATTTTATTCCCTCAATCCCAATTTTCTAAACCCTTTATTCTCTTAACAATTAAACTTTTATTCAGAAATTTTCTTAAACCTTTATTGCCTTGAAGGAATGTAGGGTTACGGGAATAAAGAGTTACCCACTGAGATACCACTTCCCACTATTGCCCCTACTTTCATTTGTTATCGACCTCAAACGTTCAGGCAATGTGCAGTGTATTCCAGAATGATCTGATGATGTATATGACAATTGGCAGGGTGAAGTGTGGGAACAAGGTACGCAGATATAAGTGTCATGCGCAGTGTGTGTGTGTGTGTGTGTGTGTGTGTGTTTGTGGTTTTGTTTTTTCAGTTTTTTTTTTACCAGTTAAGAAGGAGTAAGTTTTATAAAATCTTTATAACTCATGTTATAATCATATGTTTTAAAAACACAATAATATAGTTTGATCTTTAGCCATGTTTTTATTTACTTGACCTCGAGGTGTTCTAAGACTCTTGTCTCATGTTGTGCGTTTCTTTACCCTGAGGCTGGACGCAGGCCACTGTCCTTTGGGCATGATGCAGAAAGTTCCAGCGCTAAAACCGTCGTTACGGCACAACAGGTTCATGTGTTTGACTCCTCCCACCAGGCAGTAGCCCAGATCCAGGACAGCAGGTACTGAGTGGAAAAATCAGAGACACGGGCAGAATAAATCAATCAGAATAAATCAACCCTAAATGTATATTAAAGTATTTATCTTCTGATCAGCAATGAATGTGTGAGTGACCCAAATTTATAGCAGTTAAAAATCCTGTATGTTGATTAATTAATTTCATTACAGAAATTGTGTTAATATTTTCCTAAAGCTCTCTTCATTGACCTACATGTAAGTACTGGTGGAGGTCTGCGAGCCTCCACTGGTAAAATCATAGGATGTGATGTCTGTGTCTCAACAACCAGGAAGTCCTCAAATTCAGCCAGAGAGTCGGGGGCGAAGCGCACAGTGTACTGACAACTCATCCCAGGAGCTATGACGCCTCTGCCATCAGGGAACCTGCCTGAAGAACCGCATTTCTGTTCAACAAAAACTCTCCAAAGACGTACCATGCATTCAAATTTCCTCCATGCTCGAATCATGTTTTTCATCTTTAGATGGCGCCATTTTCCTGGAAATCACTAATTGGTCAGGCCAAACTTTTGATTATTTTAATTTAACAAATTTAATAAATGTTTATTCCTAAACCTCTAATTGACTAAACGAATCATGTCCAATCTGAAATAACTCGTTTTTGAGTTATTAAAATTATATCAGTTTATCAAATGATATAATACATTGTTAATGGTGGGTTGTGATGAGAAAATGGACCTCTGGAAAGTCTTGGACTCCATTATGAGATCCACAGTGACACTGATTCAGTGATTGGTGCAAATGTGACATTAATATATATTACTACAGTCTTGCGTTCTCACCCAGACCGATAGAGAAATGTGGAGTGGTGGGTGGGATGACTCGCACATGACGGCTGGCGGCGGTCATGTTCCTTAGTTCCACTGTGGTCTAAATAAGACAGAAACGCTGGTTATTGCTAATGTTATATCAAGTTATTAGATTTTAGTGATTCTGTGGTTAAGGGATTCTTTAACAATGATATATAATAAACTATTCTAATCTAAAATCTTTTCTATTTAAAAACACATTTAATTTAAAGCACAGTTTTATTTATACATCCGAATTCGTAAATCAGCAAGTAAAATATGATGAATGTTTTATATTTAAATATCCTGATTGCACCATTTTTTTGGTTATTTCACAAAATAAATCTGCAAATGTCCTTTTCACATATCTATAATACTGGATATTATGTCCTTTAGTGAGATTCGATCTAAAGAATATATCATATCTAATAGTCTTCTAGGAATTAAGACAAAATTGCATAACAATCATTAACCCTTGTATTGTCCTCCAATCAAGTATGCAACATTTGTCCTCCTGATTTAAATTTTTGTCTCTCTCATTAAAGCATGAGCTATAAAACGATCACCTGACTCGGCTTTACACCGTGTTAATTTCCAGGACAACAGAAATGCTTCTCGGGTTTGTGAGACGATAACGCGTCAGTCTGTGGCGCTTTACCTCATAGACCTCTCCGATTTGGTAGTCGGTGAACAGGACTACAGGTGGGTTGGCCATGAAAATCGGCACGGGATCTTCAGAGCTTGAGCTAGAGAAAACACCGAGTGAAATCAGAGCCCCGGTTTGTTGACACGTACAATGTGCTAAATACAATAGTAGGATTTTATGTTCAATAAAGACAAAGAAAGCTGTGTCTAATGAGCAGGTTTGTCAAGCAGGAGCACACGAACGAAACCAAAATATACACACAGATCAAACAAAGAAGTTAAACAAAGTCAATAAAAGGATAATAGAAGGGCAGCTGGACCGGAGTTGTCAGATAAATCCACATAACAGACATTTAAAAAAAGGAGCAAACATTAATGACCCTCTAAGAATGTTACCTCTTTCTAATATAAATTATAATAACATAAATTATTGTTTGGGACAAAAAAGATCCGTGATTAGATGATTCAAACAAAAGTAATCACTTATTGGTTTTTTAGAATAATGGCAATCACTGATTGGTTATTTGGAATGATGGTGATTAGTGATGATGGGTTGCTTGAATAATAATTAGTAATGGGTTGATGGGAACAATAATCAGTGATAAGATGAACAACAGTGTTGGTGATTGGTTATTTGGAATAATGGAGATCAGTGATTGGTTATTTGGAATAATGGAGATCAGTGATTGGTTTATTTGAAATAATGGTTATTTGGTTATTTTTAGAATAATGGAGATCACTGATTGGTTATTTGCAGGAATGGTGATCAGTGATTAGTTATTTGGAATAATGGTGATCAGTGATTGGTTATTTGGAATGATGGAGATCACTGATTGGTTATTTGCAGTAAGTGATTGGTTAACTGGAATGATTTTGGTAAGTGTTTGGTTATTTGGAATGATGGTGATTAGTGATTGGTTATTTGCAATAATGGTGATAAGCGATTGGTTATTTGGAATGATAGTGATTCTTTAAAACAGTGTTGATCAGTGATTTGTAAAGTTAGCCCTCACCTCTCTTTATTGCCCTTTTCTCCTTTCTCCACCTTCCTCTTTGGGATGATGAGAGATTTCCCGCCTCGTTGATGACTGGTGGGCTGAAAGTGAGGATTGCGCAGGAAGTTTTGATACCTTTTAAATTTCCGTAAAGCATCGCTGTCCTCTAAACTCGGCTTCTCCTTGCGTAATTGCTTAGACAGCGGACAAACCTTCTGAAGTACAAAATCACAAACAATATAATTCTTGTATTTAAGACGTTACATTTTAAACAAGCGTGAAGGATGGAGAAGCCGAGGAACCTGAGAAGCATTGTTTTGACCAAAGAGAGTTCCCTGTGAAGAGGACAGAGTGAAGGCCTCCTCCGACTCCTCCTGCAGACTCTGGGCTGTAACAGGCTTAGGCATAAGTGTGTAGCCATCGTCCTGGGGTTTTGTGGACACATGCATCTTGTAGGAGACAGTAGGCTGAGTATAGCCAGGCTCGGATTTCTCTGTAAAATATATTATGGGCATTAGATTTCCCCAGATGTTCTGTCATAATAAATATATTGTACAGACCTATATATTAATGAAGCGTTACCTTGTGGAGCTTTATAAAATGGTACTTGCTCTTTTATGTACTCCTGGGGGCAAATCAAGTTGTGACGCTTAAGGAGGCCGTTGTCCACACACCACATCAAGGTTGACTTGACTAACAGGACACATTAATGGGGGTATTATTACGCAGGAATTTTAAACATTTTATTGTAACCACAAACATTTTCCTTATACAGTTACCTGGAGGTAAGCCAAGCTGATGGTAGGATTCTCCGACCTCCTCCATCAGCTGAGACTGCACCTGCTCCTCTTTAACACTGGCGTTCATCCGAGCCTGAATGATGTGCTTCAGTAACAAGTCAGCATCTTGAATCCGTTTGTTGTAGTCCAAATTAACCTACGTGGAAAACCAGCTGATGTTATTTTATTTGCGAAAAACAACCAACCAACTGCTCGTCCTCAATATTTAATGTTTTGGGATAGATAAGCAAGAATGATATGTAAGAAATGATACAGTCTATAATTAATATCGAATACATATTGATAAATTAATTCTTAGGAGAAAAATATCATTGTAATTATAAAAAGTCACCTGCTGGAGTGCCTCCACGTATTTGGCGTGATGGGGATTTTTTTTCGTGTATGATTTGGTGAGATTGGCAACAGTCTCTTTACCAATGATCTCCGTCGTGTACAGATCTTTAAATATACTGGCCAGTAAATGAGAAATGTCCTAATAGGAAAGGAAATTACAATTGCTAGGGCAATGACGTCATAACCTCATGGGCGGGGCTTAGTTAAAGACAAAGTTAAATAGTTACATTTTCTGCATCTATATTATTATTTGACTTTTAATTACTACTTTTAGTACATAATAAGACATCTGAAAAATGTTTACTTTGACCTAAATAATCGTTTCTACCTGTCGTGTCTTTAAGTGCATGAAGTTTAGATCTCACCTGTGTTTTCTCTGATGCCGGTTTGTGTCGGTTTATAAAAAGATCCATGCCATTTACACATTTTTGCTCAGATTCTTCCAACATTTTTATCAGACTATTAATTAATTAGCCGTTAGCTTTTATTAGCTTCGTGATTAATATGTTATAGTATAGTATTATTTTATATATATATACTTATAAAAGGTACAAAAAAAACTATAAAAAGAAAAGGTGGAAAAGTTTATATCGATATCTATGTATGTAAATAAGCCAGAAGGAGGAAAAAGAAATAATAAAATAGAGAAAAATATACGACTCAGCAGTTCATTTGTTTTGACATAGCCGCCATTTTTGTACTGTTACCATAGTAACGCTGAAACTTAAAGGGCTCGTGCCGCCGCCTCGTCTCCGTGTGTAAAAAATAGTATTTTAGAGCAAAAGCTTAGAACCTATAACTGTTTTCCTGTAAAAAGTAACGCTTAAGTAATTTTTAATAGCTTAATGTATCTCTTAAATTGCATAAATTATTTAATTAATTCTATAAAAAATACTATGCTAGTTACAGTATGTTTTCTGCAACCTGTAATTCATTCATTCATTGATTTAATAATTCATTCATTCATTTATTCATCTTCTATACCCGCTTATTCCCTTATTCGGGGCCACAGGGATCTGCTGAAGTCTATCCTGGCTGTCTCTGAAAGGCAGGAGGGGGACACCCTGGACAAGTCACCAGTCCATCACAGGGCCACACACACAAACTCACACTCACACTCACTCCTATGGGCAATTTAAAATCACCAATCAATCTAACATACATGTTTTTGGACTGTGGGGGAAAACCGGAGAACCCGGAGTAAACCCACGCAAGCACGGGTAGAACATGTAAACTCCACACAGAAAGACCCCTGAATGGGAATCGAACCCGGTGCTAAACACTAAGCCATTTTTGGCACCCTGTAGTTCATTCATTGATTCAATAATCAATTCATTTTATTTCCAATCTGGTACAGGATCTGGAGTCTATCTCTGTGAATCTGGGTAGAAAACAGAAAGAGCTTAAAAGGTTACACAGGGACCAACGGAGAACAGGTATAACTCATCTCAGGATCAAAACATTATCTCTGAAGCTGCATCATTTTTCATGCCACGCTACGTTTTATCACAGGTTATTTACGTAATCACATGACAAACATTACGCTGTTGTTATTATTCTGTAAATGAGGCTGTAAACAAGCAGTTCAACCAAATAATACAGCGCTGAATGCGTATATAAGGCGGGGACACAGTGGTTTTATTATGTTAATGCTGTCTCATGGGAGCTCATTAAGCCACTCCCAGTTTGTACTGTGTGAGAAGCTGGACTGGATAAACTGGACTGAATGGAATGTGCCTTAAGACGGAGTTCTTTAAATAGTCCCAAACTTATCTGTAAAAAAGGATCAATAGAGTAGAGTAAAATAAAAAATAAAGATTTAAGGTCCTTACATTTTTTTTTCTTTTGCATGAGTGAAATTATTCAGTGACGTCCGACTCGCATTGTTGGATGAAAATCTGATGTGTCTGCTTACACAAGAGACATTAATGCACGTAACTGATTCAGATCTTTTATTACCACATACAAATGAGACCTAAAACCGATCGAAAAATATCCGAATTCATGATTTTATTCCTGCTTACACAACCTTGACCTCATTACCGACAAAAAAAATCTCAATTGGGCCACTTTTCTAATCTAGAATCTTATTTAATCTAGGATATTTTCTAGACACTTGTGAAAATGATAGCTAAATCATCAAAAAAACATTCTTTATACATCATTTTATTTTTATAGCGCAGACAGAGAAGGCCCTGCTATCCAGTAGCACCGGCTCTGTAATTTGCCTAAATAGAAGCGACTGCCAAATTTTTATGTGTTGGTATGAATGCAGTTCGACACGTTTTGCCTCTCATAAACTGTAAAAATGGGAGGTCACGTGCTAACGTAGTCAGACAAGAAACATCTGTAACCTACATTAAACACACCTTGTGTGTTTGTGTGTGTGTGTTTTAAAAAAACCCACATTTTTTCGCTGGAGCTTCAGGATCAGTGATTAAAGAGAAAGACAGGCCTTAAGAGGAATAGAAACAATACACTGTCTCTGGGACTAAAACTCCTTGTATGTACTGTTTATTCAAGAACAGTAACTTATGTATATTGTAGCACAGCCTGAATAAGAATTTTGGGCAAATTTAGACTTTTTCTAGAGAAAACATCTAGGGTATTCAGAATCCAATCAGAAGTAGTAGATCGTCCGAGTACTTTTCACATAACGTTTTTCCATACTGAGGATTCGGACATACTACACGCTACTTCTCACATAGTCGTTTTCACCTACTATATAGTATAAAAGTATGTGATTTCAGATGCAGCTTATTTTTATTTATTTTTATTTTTTTACCTTTTGTACCCTGTTTTGTCTGTCATGGTCGTTTATCACACACTGCGTGCAGATTAAGGCTCTGGATTGTTGATCAAGTGGTCGGAGTTCAAACCCTAACATTGCCAAAGGCTGGGATGTGCAAAAAAAAGTATGCCACTGTAATGTGTGGCAATAATAAAGGCTTTATGATCGGTGCTTTTTTTTGGGTTTCTGATCATGGCACAAAAAAAGTTTTTCCCTAAGAAAATATTAAACATAAGATAGAGGTACCAGGAAATAAGACAAAATAACCGCAGTACGCATCACACAGTCATACACACAGCTTCCTGTACCTCTATTGTAACTGCATTTTACACATCCCACATGAAGGAGGACCGGACCCTCCTACCAGCTCTATTCTATTTGACATGCCTGAGCCTGTAAACTTACCATGCTTATGATTTATACAGGATCATCTATAAACAATTACTCTATAGAAAATTCTATAACACTGTACGGATTGAACCAATATGCAGTATATCGTACTGTACTAACATTTCCTGTGTTTTTGGATTAAGGATATGGATTTAATCTAATGGATGTTAAACTAACACACATGGGATCTGGATGATTTTAGTGCCCATTGTCACATATTAATGTTTATGAGCTACTTGAACCTTGTGCTGTCGCATGGATCTGTATAGCAAACTTTTTTATTACTGTACATTCTTGCTTAAGTGCTTTCATATGCACACAGATCAGAATCCCTGTTCCAATTTAATTAATTAGTAATTACGGCAATATTTTAGAACTGAACTGAGACTGTAATCTGGAATTCCACCCACAGGATATTTTCTTCTTTTTTTACTCGAGAACGATAATGGAAATGAAGACCTGAAAGACTGGTGTTGTGCTGGGTGTGGATCAACACCCATTCTGGTTCGTGTTTCTATTTTGACTTGTACTAGTTTTGACTTCATGCTTATTCTGTGGAGTTTCTGGTAACCGACTGAGCAAAAAAGAAGGAATTTACTGGAATCCACAGGAATGGCGTTTAATGGAGCTCTCGGCAAGCACGGTAAGCGTGTGGGCTACTAAAGGGTCTCAGGGGAGGGCAGGTAGGAACAAAAAAAAACAATAGAAGGAAATTTACAGCTGAAACTTGTTTACCAAAGTAAACTGGCTGATCCAGAGGGTGGAATTCATTTTATAGCGTGTTTTTTGCTTCTGGTTCATGCATTATGCTCTATCTGTCTGTCTGTCCGTCTGTCTATCTAGCTATTCGTCTGTCTGCCTGTCTGTCTGTTTGTCTGTCTGTCTGTCTGTCTACAGTATCTATCTATCTATCTATCTATCTATCTATCTATCTATCTATCTATCTATCTATCTATCTATCTATCTGTCTGTCTGTCTGTCTGTCTGTCTGTCTGTCTGTCTATTTACCTTTCTGTCTATCTGTCTGTCTGTCTGTGTGGTAGTGCAGTGGTTAAGGCGTTGGTTAAGGTGCTAATTGGAAGATCTGAGTTCGATTTCCAGCACAATTAAACTGCCAACTGGGCCCCTGAGCAAGGCCCTTAACCCCTAATTGCCCAGTTGTATAAAAGAGATAAATGTAAGTATAAATGTCGCTCTGGATAAGGACGTCTGCCAAATGCTGTAAATCTAAATGTAAATTTAGCTTTAAAATATTTCACAATAACCCCATGCACTGAACCACCGTTGTTTTACCTTTCAAAGGTTCAAAAGGGTGCCAAAACTTTTTTTTTTTTTTTTTTTTACAAGTGTACCATCTTCCTCATTCCTCATTTAGTGTTTTTGTCCTTTATCATGAATGGAACTATCATCATTTATATCTTTGTTTGTGGAACAAACCAGAAAGCAAGATAATAAAGTGTATCACATAGGTTATCAGAGCTGAGGATGCTTTATTATAACACACACTGCAGACGGGTTACTCAGGATGACAATAAAAATGAAGTGCGGGCAATTTAGACGGACTGCGTGTTTTTATTATTGCTATTACAACACTGGGTCAAAGTTCGATCGTTAATCATTTCAACCCAAATATGAATTGCACTGGATCAGAATGAGGGGTTTCTTATAGGTTAGGATACACAAGTGCTTTCGTACAGTGTTATTTCATTAGAATGATAAATGAAATAGACTCAGGAGGTTTTCCTAGTGGACCCCTAAATCCATCATACCTGAACATGAGGAAGTGGTAGAGCAGTAGTGAAGGTGTTAGATTGCTGATCATAAATCATGGGTTCAATTCCCATTCCTAGCACCGCTAGGCTCTTAATTCTCAATTTCTGGATCTAAAAAATGAGATAAGAATATAAATTTGTTTTTATAAGGTTGTCTTCTAAATGCTGGAAATGTAAATCTAGACCCAGCTAAAATGTATAGAAACTAACGAGAGGCGTAGATTCGAGTACAGGGGTATGTTGACTTACGAATGTCACAACTAACGAGTTTTTCAAGATACGAGTCGTCTCTCAGACAATCTTTTGCTTGTAAATTTTAGTTACAGTCTAAAATTTACAAGCTTCAGACACACAACGGCTAGTTGGTGTAGCGAACGCCACAGTAAACGCCATAATATCCGCCCAGCATCCCGTGTCTCATTCGATAGCTAGTCAGACATGCGCGTTAGTAAGTGGAGTCGTCTGATCTCCAAGATAAATGCTGTACATTATACTTAATAAAACCAGTTTATTCCAGTACATCCTACTGTATTGGTTTGATACAATATTTGTTATTTATAAGTTTATTTTTCTTATTTAAAAAGATGTAACAAATCATTGTGATGGTTTTTGGGGGATCTGGAACGGATTAATGGCATTTCCATTCATTTCAATGGAGAAAATTGATTTGACATACGAGTTACGAATTAAACTCGTTAATCAAGGCACCACTGTATATACAGTATATGTTTTAAATAATAAAGTAAAGATGTTGAAATTTGGCTATACGGCCGGCAGATGGCGACGTAACTTCATACAAATTGGCCAAAGCTCAGATGACACATTTTGGGTGTAACTTTTTTAGTAAACTTCAGAAAAATTAGGGGGGAAAATAGTCTTTTGTTTGTTTGTTTGAATACAGAGGTGATACTTTAGTACGACTGTCTAATGTTCTATTTGTAAAGAAACTATTGTACGGCAGTCAGCAAGTTGATTTTGCGTGTGTGTGTTTGTACATGTATATGTGCGCGCGCGCGCGTGTGAGTGTGTGTGTGTGTAAGAGAGAGTGTGAGAGATTTGGATCACGCCCCACACTTGGTAACGGGGATAAACGTCATGAGGTTTTCAGTGTCATGTTAGTTTGCAGAAAACATCTATGTAACTTTTACTGCCGAGTGTAAAGAAAGGGTTGGAGTTGTAGAAACGCTGGAACATGTCCGCAGAAAAGGGTTTGGAAAAGAACACACAGGAATCACTTGAAGATGGGCAGAAAAATGGAAAACATAAAGGTGTGTAACGGGATCCCCATTTCGGCTTTGATTTACTTCACTTCACTTTGGTTTATTCTTCTACTGTAAAGTTACGTGTGTGCTCAAATATCGAGTTTCTTCTTCTTCTTCTTTTGATTGACGGTATATTTTCGAATAAATTCATCAAATTTAAACAAATTCGTTTATTAAACTAATAAAACCGATTTAAAAATTATTCAATTTGTTTGCTGTGGATGCCGCAAATAACTGCGCTTCCGGGTTTTACTGATCTGATTTGCATATCAATCAAAATCGTCCAATCAGAACGCACAATTTTTACGTATTCTGTATAAAATAACTGTTTAATTTCCTCTTTTCCTGTTTGCATTTTTTTCATGGAATGAATAAATTAATTAATTTATAAATCGACCGTGATAACGTTTTAAATCTCAATTTGCCCCATGTTTTAAAGTGGCTATTCGGCTTCCGTGTTCATTTGCATATCAATCGAACTTCTCCAATCACAACTCATCAAGGCTCGATTGTCTGCATATATTAAGTAAAAAAAGGTTTGTGTGACTAGATTAAGTGCACTACTTTGCACACTTTTTGCATTAGTTTAGTAGAGTCTGGAAGCATGGGATAAGAAGATCCCGGATAAGGGCCTTGCTCAGGGGCCCAGTAGTGATAGTTTGGTAGTGCTGGTGATTGAACCCATGATTTTTTGGTGAGCAGGCCAACACATTAGCCACTGAGGTTTCTTTCTACTTTATCTCAGGAAGTTTTTCCTTGTCCCAGTCGCCACTGTCCTAATCGTTAGGGACAAACTTAACTTAAACTTACACTGTGTAAATCTGCTTTGAGACAATGTCTGTTGTTAAAAGGAAAATAAATTGAATTTATGGTATTTGACAGATGTCCTTATCCAGACTGACTTTTATCTCTCTTCAAAAACTGAGCAATTAAGAGCCCTGATCAGGGGCCCAGCAGTGGCAACTTGGTGGTGCCGGGAATCGAACCCAAATCTTCCAATTAGCAGTCCAACACTTTAACCACTGAGCCACCATTTCCCTCATTGCTTGATTGCTTCCATGTCTCGGAATTAAGTGGTGTAAGTTTTCTAAATATGAAATAGAGTATGGCAATAAAGGGCATGTTGTTTAAGAAGGTGGGTAACACCAGGCTTGTGTGGGCTTGTATAGACATGTGGTGCTTTCAAACACTTGCGTCTTTTCCCTTTAGTGATAAAAGTGTGCATGAAACATTACTCTCTATGATTTCATTTTAAAGTTCCCCAACTCGTAGGTGAACAAAGCACTATTTTAACCAAAACATTTCCTCCTAAAAACTTAAAGAAGGGTGAAAACCCAGTGGAGAGAACAAAGCATCTCTGAAACCCGGGAACCAAAAGGAGACACAGCTCTACAGTCAGTCAGACAGTAGCTTCCTTGTTCAGGTTCCACACCTTATGCGAAACAGAAGACAAGGCCGTTCAGAACTCGCCAGATTGAAGTAACCTCCTTGTGCTGTAACATGGGAGCAGCAGGACGACTGCCATACGCAATAAACAGGGTGTTTCCATACATAGGGGGAGAAGGCCATGGTCTATTAGGAAAAGATACAAAACATAAATCATCTCAAGGAACATATCGCCAACGCCATTACAAGCAGAACTCCAGCTGTGCTTATACGTGTTCTTCAGCAGTGGAGGACATGCATCCAAATGCGTTATTAAACCAATGGTAGTCTTGTAGAGCATATCAGGGGTTAAGGACCCAGCAGTAGCAACTTGATGGTGCTGGGTATCGAACCGTTATCTTCCAATTAGCAGTCCAACACCTTGACCCCTGCGCTACCACTTCCCTTACCGCCTTATTCCTAATCCTGTGTGTTGCCATGTTGTGGTTGTTGACATGCCTGAATGGGAGGACCGAAACATGCTTGAAGTGCTGGTACTGTCATATCCCTCGCATATCCCGACAGCAGCCACGCCCAGACGTCTCCAAAACAATCTTGCTCGTGTTCTGCGACATGTGAAAGAAACGCAACTTGGATCTTACTCCAGAAGGAAAGCGTAAATAAATAATTCGGCAATTTTAAGTCAAACTAGATGGAAATGTCCTGCAGCTTTGGCAAATTTTGTATGGCACACCCTGACTCAAACAAACACACACACACACATACAAACAAAGCTAACACTTAAACAAGTTAGCAAAACAATAACTTTATACCAAAGAATGAACTTTAAACATATCAGCTGTACATATTATTACCTCACCAACACATTGCTTCACTCTTAGCATTTATCTGTAAGAATATTTATTCTGTTTTAGCCTAATTGTGCCTTTATTTTTTTTTAAATTTATTTTCTATTTTTCTGTTTGTGTGCCTACTGAACATTTCCAAATTCTAAACAATTTTTAAATGATAAATAAAATGCAATAAACCTACAGAAGGTGTTGTTTAGAACCGCTTCACAGGTAGGAGTCTTCTGATAACCTTAAAACCCATAATATATAGAACCTCATCTAATAAAGCATCTTGAGGCTGAACAATGTGGAAGAAAAGTGTGATCTGCAATAGCATGCTAAATAATGCGATATTCGATTTGCAATTCGATTTTGTAGTGTTTCTCCTTCACGTTGCTACTCGAGATTTACATGCTCTACATAGAACTTCGGTCTGCATGTGATCATCGCTTATACTGCCATATTATTAAAGTGCTTCTTCGTTTTGGCACTAAGTCGGCAGAAGCTGCGGGTGCCTCGAGATGGCTCATCTTATCAAGATTAGCTTACTATGTAGGTTTCGCGGCTTGCGTCAAAGCATGCGCACACATATCGCAACAAACATCCGCGTGCCAGATATTTAACTATTACTATTACTATCGATCCAAAACTTTAATCATACATTATTAATTGGAAGTAGGGCTGGGCGATATGACAAAAATATAATCGATAATATTTTCCGATATCGATCGATAACAATATATATTTTAACATATAAATTGTTAATGCTGCCTGTTTTAGAAGATTATCCCAACAATGAAGCCACAAAAATTAGAGGATTTATTAATTAAGTATAATTTATTAACAAAAATACGCATATTTCGATATATTGTGCAGCCCTAATCTATATACACAGGAACCTCTTTTTGTCTCCAAAAATATGGAAAGCTTTAGGAATAAACAGATACCCTTCTTATTGGCATGTCTTCTTCATCAACAGCCTTCTTGTTTTCATTTCAAGCTTCCAGATAGACAATCTAAACCTATTTGTTTTTTCAGTGTAGGGATACGTCGCAAAAGTGGTGCTAAGTCGGCTACGGAGCAGGATTTTATAACACTAGAAAACCCCAGAAAAAATAAAAGAAGGGGTAAAAGCAGGAATTAGGATGTTGAGTTATGAGAGAACCTGAGGTTAAGCGTGGTGTTAAAAAAAGGTCCTATTAAAATAGAATTTGTCTAAGATTTAAATGCTGCTTTGTGTGGGTGTGTGTGTGGGTGTGTGTGTGGGTGTGTGTGTTTTGAACCCAGGGCTGGAAGGTGATGCAAGCCTGCAGTTTCTCTCAAAAGGAAGCGACTTGACTAAGGTGAAATCCAACAAATGGAAGAAGAAGCGCTTCTACAGGCTGATGGACGACGGTCATACCATATGGAAAGAGACGCATAAGGGCTTCAAAAAAGACCACACCTGTAAGCATGATCGCTTTATTCAAAGTTTACAGAAACGCCGAGCCGGGATGCGGCGCGCAGGAGGAAACAGATAGCTGCTAAGTAAACGTCTGTCTTATGATGTCATAGGTGTGATTTTGAGAGGGAGGGAAGAGCTAAAATAAAATGTCATTAGATTGAAGAAAAGGTTTTATGCAAGATAACAGATAAGAGATAGATATATGGATGGATGAAGGATGGATGAGGATGGATGGATATATGGATATGGATAGATGGATAGATAGATAAATGGATGGATAGATAGACTATCAGACGGAAAGATGTACGATCAGATGGATGGACGGATAGATAGATAGATATATAGACTATCAGACGAAAAGATAGATTGATGGATGGACAAATAGATAAATAGATAGATAGAACCTTTGAAATAACAAAAATGAAGACAAACGATAATAAATCAGTGTGTATACATATGTTATATCCCTCTCTTTCTTTTTCTTTCATTTGTAAAGTTTCTCACAGCTAATAGATTTTGATCATTTGGTTTCATATCTGGACGAGACGTTGGTGATCTCACCTATAGCTTTGGACTCCGGTTCCAGAACTAACAGGCAACATGATATGCTAAGCGTGTTCATCTTGTGCACATGTACGACCTCGAAGCCAGCATGGAAAACAAAACACAGCAGTGATAATCTCCAGAGAGAAGGGGAGCGGTACAGGGAGGGGACAATAGCTGGCGCCGTGTTCACACACACATGCTTCCTCTCCTGCGCTTTCACAACAAAAGGCCCCCCCGACTGAGCCGGGATTATCTGCTGATGGCTCCAGATGTGTGCGTGTGTGTTATTGATATCCGAATGGGAAACGAGTGTTCCTATGATGATAGTTGAAAATGGTGAAAGTTCAAACAACATCTGTTTAAAAAAACCCAAAAGATTTAACTAACATAAAGTCTGAGATCTCGTACTACTTAAGTGTGTACTACATTTCAGTTAGTATGTACTTACCAAACGTTAAAGAAATAACGTCCTACCTCATGCAGTATGAATGAAATTGGGACGTACTACTAGACATCAGCCATGTTGATACTGTCACGTGACCTACCACGTCATAGCAATTTTAGGTTATATAATGTTTAACGTTGGATGATGATAAACGAGTGCAATATAATCAAAGGAAACAAACCTTTTTTTCTGCTTAAAAAAAGTGTCGCCACCTTAACCAAGAGAAACTCATTTAATCAGACCTTAAAGTTGAACATTCCGCATATGACAAGTCGTGTCTCTCATCCAGGATCATCCAGAACTTTTCACGTACTGTATTTTTATACTTCGGACATAGTAGTCGCCTTGCGTACTGGGTATTGCATACTATATAGTATGAAAGTAGGCAAAAACGGACAAAGCCTGGGTCTCTAATTTGATTTTAAAGAAAAACACACCCTCTGCTATCACAGGCTTTTCCACAATGCAGGAAGTGGATGCTTGCTTGTCCTCCAGAGTCGAGGTTGATGTTGCCAAATCTGTTCATTTTGTAAGTCTGACTGAAAGAGTTTTATTTAATCTACTTGTTTAACAGCTGGAAGACAGACAAAAGAGTAAATACAGCTGAGTGCCAAAGTTTGTATACCCCCAGGATAAACTGAAGACAAAAAAAACATCTTCACCAGTTTGACTAGTTCTTTTATCCCGATTATTATGGATAATATAATAATCCTTAACACTTGGAGTTGTGCTGTGTCGTAGGAAAATAATCAAGAGCCATGTTTACATTTATTGTTAGCAGTTTGTGATGAATTCTTAGCGATGGATTCTGTGTGTCTGTTCTTTCAGAATGTTTGGTAGGAACTTGGGAAATGCTGGTGTGACAGGATAAATACTTTGCATTCTTCACTCTTGACTGTTATTTGATTGGACATGCTCCAAAATCTTTCATTTCAGAAGCAGAAGGTCGACTGTGGTTGAGCTTAAGATTGCATTTATTTTAAGTTTATTTAAGTGAATAGTGAGTTGTTAATGGTAATTTATTTAACTTTTTCATGTTGTTACAATAATCCTACAATAGTGTATTCAGACATATTTGATATAAAACATTCTTGCTAATCAGAATGCCGGTTTAAAGCCAAAGAAATGTGGCAGAAGGGTAGTAAACAGTGCTACAAGAAAGAAAGGGTTCCAAACACTTTATAGGTCTGCAGTACCGTTGCAATAGTATAAAATGTTGCAGTAGTATTGTAAAAATGTTGCAGTAGTATTGTAAAAACGTTGCAGTGTTACTGCAACATTGCTGAATTGTCAAAACGTTGCAGTAGTATATTAAAAATTGCATTAGTATTGTAAAAATTTCGCAGTAGTGTTGTAAAAACGTTGCAGTAGGGTTAGAGAAACGTTACATTAGTTGCAGTAGTGTTGTAAAAATGTGGCAGTGGTACTGTAAAAATGTTTCAGTAAGGTTAGAAAATTGCTGCAGTAGTGTTGCAAAAAATGTTGCAGTAGTGTTAGCAAAACGTTACATTAGTGTCGTAAACATGTTGCAGAAATGCTCTGAAAACATTGCAGTGGTATTGTAAACATTTTGCAGTCTTTCTGTAAGAGCGAAGGACATCCATGGTGCAGGACTGACTCATTTTCTATTATCAGTAGAAAATAATCTCAAGCCTTCATATGTCAACTTCAAAATAACACTGCCACGCCTTAAAACAACAATCTGGAGCGTGGCTTTTTTTCAGTACTTTATGATTATGTTTTTATTTTAATGTATTTGTTTGAAATTAACATGGTGTACTGAAGAATTAGCTGATAATTGGCTGATGGGAAAAACAATGCAAGAGTTAAATCATGAATCTTAGAGTGAGCATCATGTTGAAGTTCTGTCCTGATCATGTTAACTTTAAACAAACTGAGTTCTTTTGCTTTCTAATCATCCATCAGTCATTTAAATATTACTCCTTAAAATTTTGCCTAGCATTAAAAGGTCACGCTAACTCCGACTCTGTCTCCGCCGTCTACTCCACAGTCTCCATCGAGGAGATCGACTCGGTGCGTCTCGGCCGTCAGTCCGACGGCTTGCGCAAGTATACGGACAGAGCGGTGGAAGATCGTTGCTTCTCCATCTTCTTTAAAGGCAAACGCAAAAATCTTGACCTGATCGCCAGCACCAAAGAGGACACCAGGAAGTGGGTATCAGGGCTGGAGAAAATCATAACCAACATGCACAGCCTCAATTCCCAGCAGAAGAGCGAACAGTATCCTTAAAAACTATATTTGATTTCGAAAAAAAAAATTAAAAAAACATGAAATGTCGTGTGAAATTCCATCTTCCTTACATCCGAACCCCAGCTGGATCATCAGCTGCATGAAAAAGGCGGACAAAAACAGCGACAACAGGATGAACATGAAGGAGGTGAAGCGCTTCCTGCGTCAGATCAACATGGAGGTGGATGACACGTACGCCGCCATGTTGTTCCAGGTACGAACAGCCTGTGATTGTCTGTAGTGGAAGATAACCACTTTACCGCCTGTGTGTATGTTATAAACACCTGTGTTAGCTGTCTAAATAATATTTTATCAGGTAGAGATGACAGACGGCTGTAAGAAAAGCTGTGGGTTGTGTTTTTATTTGGTGTTGTTGGTTTTCTGTCCGTTACTGATTATTTCATAATTTCGAGTGAGCTGGTTGTGGTATTTGTTATTTTAAGTGAATAAAAGCATGTAGGACAAGTTCGCGAAAGGGATTCAAGAGTATGCACACACTCTTTTGTGTGTGTGTGTGCTTTGCTCCTGTTATAACCATCCTGAAAGCATGCTAGCTTTATTATAGCTAGATTATAGGAGGAAAAGTGAGACTAACATCTGGAATCGAATGTTCGAAAAACACATAGAGAGTGATGGTCATGTGTTCTGATCCTTTTGGCCGTATTGTATATGTGGAACAACAATTTCTTAACATAACATTTTTTTTTTCCCTATGGATTTTTCTCTTAGATTAAAATGTTAGATTTTAGTAGGTGTGGAGACTTCGTACTTCATCTAAACTAACCAGCCTCTTTTTTTTTTTTTTTTTTTTTAACAAGATCAGGAATCGTGTCTCAGTTGTCATGTACACAAGACTTTCACATAACTGGTTTCGGTGAGTCAAAGTGGAAAAGTTTAGTAGTTACTCTTGTGTGTTTGTTGCCAAGTCAAGCACAGTTCGACTGAACTCCTTGCTGCCTTAACCGTCTTCAGGGGTTTGATAAGGACATAACCCGTACTCTGTGTTTGATTAGAGAGACTGAACTGGCTGTAGATTGTGTATAGATCTGTAGAAGTGTCTGTAAATAAAAGCACAACAAAACAACTCAGGAGTGAGTCAGCCGGGGTGTGGCCTCGGGTTTGGGCTCGGCTCGTGTTACTGAAACTCTGAGGGAGTCTTTGGTTTTAATGCTGGAGACATTAGCATTTTTAATGCCAATGCTGGAGACGATTCCATTCGATCATTTCAGCAGTCGGAATCTATTTTTTCGATGCTGTTTGTAGCTTAGTGCGCACAGTATATACAGTATGCTGACTTATGTTTGTGTGTAATTCCAGGGTAACGAATAACAACCAATTAGCTGTTTTAAAAATTTTAAAAATGTAATGTAAAGGCAAGCGTTACTACACACCGTCTGCATCTGAAATCACACACGTCCATACTATATAGTGGGCGAATTTGAGTATGTGAGGTGAGTAGTATGTCCAAATTCTTAGAATGTGTAAAACAGTTTCCGGATGATCGACTACCAACACCCGGATTTTAAAGTATGCATGCGATATACACTTTACTATCCCATGAGGCCGCGGAAGAGAGGACATATGCAGAAATGGCAGGAACTTTACTTAAAGAAAATTTAACATCATTTAAGTTAAACTTTATAAACTTTAAATACGAAAATATTAACATGGCGGATTTAGTAAATACTTTTTTAACAGTCAGGAAAAAGCACGCTATTTACGTAGTATTCGATTTAAGGCGGCGCCACCTTCATGCTAGCTAATTTCCATATTTACATTACTAATAATCTTGTTCACTCGACTGATGCCGTGCGACTGAATTTTTTTCTTTTTTATAAAGAAATAAATGCAGTGGCACATTAGTCTTTATATCTGTTCCGCTCTTTCTGTCTTATCCAGTCCAGTGTTCACGTCAACGTCACCTCGGCTTCTAGGCTAAATTTCTCATTAATATGTCTCTGAAAATTGGAAAAGCAGCTCCTGCCCTGTTGTATTTTAAAGTTAACAGTAAACACGGTCTGTTTTTTACCCTTATGTATGAGCTCATTATAATGTCACACTGTCAACAATGTCAGCGCAGCACACAACTTTACAAATCATACCAATGCAACAGCTGGGAAATTACTAAACAACTAAATGCATTGTATCATTCTTTAACCTGCTGCATTAACTTTATACAGGCAACACTTGATTTTATCATATATTGAGTTGTGATTTTTTCGAATTACGATACAAATGTGCGACCCAAAATTTATGTTGGAAAATTTTGTGCGGCTAACGAAAACGTGACAACAGCGTAATATTACCGAAACACGTATCTACAGCCACAGTCCCAGTCGCGTACTTGATCGGTTAGTAATAAAAAACTTTTGTTGAGTAACCTTGTTGCGACTTTTCCGTAGAGTATTTTGTTTTATTATTGTCTGGGAAACAATCCACTGTGTTTTAACTCTATAACATTGCGTACAGGACTCATATAAGACTTACGACCGGTTTTCCGTAACGTTACACTGTCAGTGTATAAATAGCCGTTAATACTATAAAATTATTCCCGCCCTTTAAAACAACCCTATTTCATTTAAACTGTTTTCATACTGCAATTTTATTTTTGTTTACATAGAAATGTGACACGTCAAGGTCAGGAACTCTAGAAGGCGAAGAGATCAAGCATTTTTATGACCTACTGACGCACCGCGAGGAAATTGACGTCATCTACAAGAAGTACGCTAAAACTGGCGGTGAGATGAGTGCAAACGACCTGCTAAACTTCCTGCAGAAGGAGCAGAGGGAGGAGGCGTCCATGAACGACGCGCTCAAGCTTATAGACAAATACGAGCCGGATCCTACAGGTAAAAGCTCCATCGCCTGATCCGTCGCCTCTGCCACCTTCTTTTTTTATCTACTTTTGGATCCTTATACGCCGCATGCTTTTTGTGTGCAGCCCAGCAGAATAAACACATGACCAAAGATGGCTTCCTGGGGTACCTGACCCATTTGGAGGGTCTGATCCTTAATCCAGCTCACGTCGGTCTGTACCAGGATATGAGACAGCCGCTCACTGATTACTTCATCTCTTCCTCTCATAACACGTACCTGATGCAGGACCAGCTTAAAGGGCCGAGTAGTACTGAGGCCTACATCAGGTGCGGTGTTGCTAAGCACAAACCAAAGCTCCATATATATTTAATATTAATACTAAATACTCAATTTTTTCATTCCTAAACATTCCTGTAGCTTAAGACATCACCTGAGAAGCTAAATATGTACTTAAAACATGGTAGTTACATGTTTATGACGCTGTTGTTTGGTGAACATTTCCAGAGCGCTGTTAAAGAGCTGCCGCTGCGTGGAGCTGGACTGCTGGGATGGACCCAACGGCGAACCCATCATCTACCACGGATACACGCTTACGTCCAAGGTGCTTTTCAGGGACGTCATCAAGGCGATCAAGGAGTACGCTTTTAAAGTAAGTAAAGACGATAAGAGAAAGGAAGCGAAGAAATACAAAATGAAAGAACTGGTTGGCGAATAAAAATTATAAACTGAAAAAAATTTATTAAATAAAAAAAGTAATAATTATAAATGGGAAAAAAGTAAACAGAGAAATAAATACTAACAAACACAAATGAGGGCAAAAATAAAAGTGTAATTCAGAAATTCAGACTATTAATGTCATTGGTGGTTTTTTTCTCCTGCAGGCGTCTGAGTATCCAGTGATCCTGTCGTTGGAGAATCACTGCTCAGTGGAACAGCAGAAACTCATGGCTCATCACATGACCTCCATTCTAGGCAGCGCACTCCTCACTCGGCCACTGGGGAAGGAGATTCCCACCTGCTTGCCGTCGCCTGAGGTCAGCCATATTTAATTAAACAAACTAAATCACAACTTTTAGAGTTGTAGCAGCTTTGAGGAATCACTGAGTCAGTTAAAGAATGACACGGGAACAGAGAATTTTCTGGATGAAGATTAGAAATGTTTGAAGCCTGAATGGAAAACGAAAAAGCACAGTGATGCTAATTGTTTAAATGTTTTTTGGTCACATACACAGATATATATGGTATAAATCTTGCAGTAAAATTAAAGTCAGAGGCTGTTTATTAAAGCTCGCTGGTTGCAAAATAAGGAATTGTGGCACCATAACAAAAATCCAAACGCCATCTCTGGTTTAAACCTGCAATTGCAGGTGTTTGTGGAATAATTTGTGAAAAGTTCCCCCTTTAGTTTGGTTCTTCTCAGGAAAAAGAAGAGAGTTTTTTTTTCTTTACTTGCCACCGTTTCCCAAGGCTCATTCATCAGGGACAAAAATAAATGAATTTTAAAATGTTGTTTTGAATCTGAATTTTTATATTGAATTTAATCGTATTGAATTAAAATGTAAATATATATAGAGATAAAAATATCAAATTATACTGGAAGGTTATTAAAATCGGCATCTTGCTGTAGAATAAGAGGAATAAAACACCCTAGGGTATGAAAGAAAAGAAAAAGAAAACTATCAACTCGCCAATTATAAAAAGTCTTTGATTTTTTTTTTGTAGCAGAAACCAGAATGCGTTTCTCCAAATCTGAGATATAAGAATTGTTTGGTGTAAAGATTAAAGTAAGGAAGTTTTCTGAGAACTTTTTTCTAGTTCTGTGTTTTAAGATGTGGTTAAAAGCCAAAGTCTTCCCTCTTCCTGACTTCCTATTTGTCCTCAGATGGATTCCTCATTCTAATTTTTGAACTTCCTGTTTCTTTAAATCGCTGTAATTGTATCACAACAGTAGATGCGGTGATTCAGTTGTTTAGTGGAAAATATAATAAAACAGTTCCATAGTTGGTTATGGTTGAAAAAAAGACAAAGACAGAGACAGTACAAATTCTTTTTATTTTGTTTAGTTAGCGTATACTCTGTGGTCAGGGGCTTGGATGGGGTTTGAGTTGCTGGAATAAAAGCCAGTCGGGCTGTTTTTCATTTTTCTCTCTGAGTGAGTTTTGTCTTTTAGCTGGAAGTAGTTTTACATTCTTCTTGGTCAGCCTCAGGGGTTTAGGGCGGGATTGGAACGCTCTCACATGGGAAACAAATCTAGTTGCCACGAAAGATCCCAGACATGGGCAAGGAGGAGCAAAGAGTCATCTTTCACTGCCATTTAACACCTATGAGGATCAGAGGGTTTTTTGTAGTACTGACAAAAACACTGAATTATTTGTTGTTATGTAAAACAAACTGTTTAGGAGTAAGAAGAATGATTTTTTTTATTGAAAAAGTGTCTGTGGAAAACCAGTTGAAAAAGTAGTATGAGATTTCAGACCCAGCAAATGTTTCTTGAGTTCTTTTGTACTTTTTTTTCCTAACTATCCCTGCCCCACACACTGCTGATTGCTGCGGATCAGGTGTGTCAATCAAAGTTGGAGTGTTAAAAAGGCCAAGAGAATTGGTGTCTGATTGACTGAACACACCTGATCCAGGTATTCAGCAGTGTGTAGGGCAGGGACTGTTGGGCAAAAAAGAAAGGACAACGAAACTATAGGAATGAAGTTTGTCCACCACAGGTATCATTTGCTTTCAAGCTCCAGTATATCGTGTCCACATTGTGTGAACAGAATCCTTCATTTTTGTTGCAGGAGTTAAAGGGGAAAATCCTGGTCAAAGGCAAACGCCTCAACAAGCTGGATGCAGCGTTTAACAACAACACGGAGGATGCGGACAGCGTGTCTGAAGAAGACGAAGCTGCTGAAGCCAAACAGGAAGAGCAAGGGACGAAAACTAAGGTGCATCAACCACATGCTCTTAAAGTCCAAATGTAAATTTGAAAAAAAAAAAATGAGAAAAAAACACAATGAAATGACATAGAAATGAGAGAAAAGGGCAACAGAGATAAGTGAGAGAAAGAGATAGATAGACAGGTAGATGGAAAGACCAGTAAAGTGTAGTGACCATACCATTATTTTTTTTTTTTTACATTTTTACATTTTTTTCTTTTTTTTTCTTTTTTTTGTTTTTTAATAGAAAAAAAAGATGAAACTTGCTAAAGAACTTTCAGATCTGGTGATCTACTGCAAGAGCGTTCACTTCACCAGCTTCGAGCACTCGCGTAAGAATCAGGCCTGCTACGAGATGGCCTCCTTCAAGGAAAGCAAAGCCAAGAATCTGGCCGAAAATTCTGGTAATTTTTAAATCACGTTCTGTGTTTGTTTTAAGCTTCTGCACAGCATCAATATTCATGAGCTTAAAAAAACATTCTATACAATTTGTTTCTCAGTTTGTATCATTGCGAGTAGGGCTGTGTCCATAACTGATATCATATCGAATCGCGATAAACTTTGTCTATAATGATGATAAGCTTTGGACATTTTTACTCGGTATGAATTAAAGCCTGTTAATGTTCCATTGTCCCCCTGGTGGGACACTGTAAGTTAAATCTTTGTGTCGTACATCACTTGTCTTTGGAAAGGTGAGATTCTCTTAAATGCAAAGCATTTTAAGATACAATAAACACAATGGTACATTCAGTGTCTTTGTCAGACCGCCAACGGTCAAACATACATTTATAAAAATGTAAAAAAAAAAACCTCACCTATAAATACATTAATCCATCAAATTCAAACAAAAATCATGTGATTGCTCTGGAAAGGATCCAATCAATCAAATTTAATCACTCTAAGTTAACCTGGCTTATGGCAGTTATGTACTGTGTCATTACACACACGTATTGTGTGTATCTGCCTTAAATTTATCATGTTTTTTTTTTTTATTATAGCAACTGAATACATGCACCACAACATGGAGAAGCTGAGCAGAATTTACCCCGCAGGCTCACGGACAGACTCATCGAACTACAATCCTGTGACCATGTGGAACTCAGGCTGCCAAATCGGTACCATTTTTATATTATTGTTTCCTTCTTTTCGTCAAATGTGTCTGCATGAACTCAGTCGTGTTTGGTGTCTGATATGTAGCCAACAAGTGTAGATGACTAACACATCTAGGACTCACCTTACTGTTGACAACATGTGAGGGGACAGAGGGGGTCGTAACCCCTGCATTTTTGCAAAAACAGCAATCGAAATTTTTGATATGGAAAATTGCTAAACTAAAACTGACAACAATAATTACAGTTATTGTAACTCAAGTCATACACCAATGTTATTTTAAAAAATTGTTTAGACATATATAAATTATGATTACATTTGGTGTTATCCTACAGGTAATGTACTTTATTCCTATTTGACACTGAACTGCACGGATATTTAGTAGTCGCTAACAGTGAAAAGGTCTAAAAGTATACTACTTGATATACACATTAGCATAATTCAGACACTTAACTTGTTTTTGGTTTAGTATTCATTTGGATATACTACACTATACACAACTAAGTCAATAAAACACTTTTTTTGTGTAAACAGTGGCTCTGAACTTCCAAACTACCGGCAAGGAGATGGATTTGAACCAAGGACGGTTCCTGCCCAATGGAAAGAGCGGCTACATCCTGAAGCCTGAGTTCATGAGGAACCCAGATTTTCAGTTTAACCCCAACATGATCACACCAGGACGCTGGCTGAAGAAGAAGATCCTTCATATTATGGTCTCTATCTATTTTTATTACATTTTTTATACTGAACAGATCGTGTGTATGTTGTTGTACTACTGGTCTTGTCCAGCAGGTGGTACTGATTGTGATATGTTAGTTTGATTGGTGATTCTAAATTGCCTATAGGAGTTTGTCCATAAATTTCTGGCATTTATCAGATGATTCTTATCCAGAGCGATTTATATTTATCAAAAAATGTTATCTATCTGAGAAGTTAAGGGTTAAGGGCCTTGCTCAGGGGCCCAGAATTAACAGCTTAGTGGTGCTAAGAATTAAAACCAATCAGCATTCCAACACCTTAACCACTGAGCTACCATGACTGCTCCGTATTTAGTTAAGTTTAGAAATTCTGACCCTTTTAGATGTACCTGAATATACCATGAATGTTTCCTGTCAGGTCATCTCAGCTCAGCAGCTTCCCAAACTAAACAAAGATAAAGCCAAGTCTATAGTGGACCCATTCGTCAAGGTGGATATATACGGCGTGCCAGCGGACCGAGCCAGCTCACAGACATCCTACATCAATGACAACGGCAAGTGTCCTCCGCAGAGCCACACCGAGATCTCAATCATGCTGCATTTCTAATATCATTACATCTTCCTGAATGTTCTTTCACTTCCTGTGTGGTGTTTTTCTGTACACAGGCTTCAATCCATCATGGAATCAAAATTTCCAGTTCATCATTCAGGTACCGGATTTGGCCATGGTGCGCTTCCTGGTGGAGGATTATGACGCTGCATCACACAATGACTTCATTGGGCAGTACACACTCCCTTTCACCAGCATGCAGAACGGTAGGCTTGGAGCTTCGGCAGCAATCTGTTTGACCTTTAACATCGTTTTTAATGTTTAAATATATTTAATAATTATTATTTATTAAATCAGGATCACCTTCCATCAGTTATCATAGATCATGCTTATTTTATTTTTTTAAATTTAATTTAAATTTGTGATTTTCTGGCCCTAAAATTACATTAGCATTTACGACATTTTGGCAACTTGTTAAAGCCAGAGAACTTAAACACACCGTCGTCCAGGTTAGCAGGCCAACACTCAGTGTACCCAAGTACACAACTTTTAAGATTTTTTTTGTAATGTATACACAGTTTTATTAAATAGTACAAAATGGGATAAAAGGCAGAAGCAAACTTAAAAAAAATACAAACTTTCCCTTTAAATACTGTATATCATTAAATACAATTAATTTTTTTATTTTCTCAGGATACAGACACATTCCCCTGCTCACCAAAAATGGTGACGTTATCCCCTCGGCAAAACTGTTTGTCCACGTCATGGTCCTGGACCCCTAAAGCTGACGGGACATGTAGTCATGAGGCGTCATCTTTTACACAGAAACAAAACCAGGGATACTTTAGTACAGAACAAAAAAGACTTTTTGTGTGTGTGTGTGTGTGTGTGTGTGTGTGTGTGTGATGAGATGCTGGGTTGGAAAGCAAGGTTTAATGTAACCTTAAAACACTCTCTATAAATATTCCTTTTAAAAAACAGCCTAAAGAAACATGTGGAAACAGAAACAAGTCACATGATATTTTATGTATTTATTAATTTTATTAGATACGAATCATTTATTTGAAATGAATTTAAGGACACCGAAAAAAATCAAAAACTATTAAACTTTTTAATAGTTTTACATGGGGCTGGTTGGCAAAAACTTTATATGTATTTTTTTTAAAAATAATTTTAGGAAACTTTAATAGAGCACTAAATAATGTCTGCCTGCTATTTTTGTAATGGGGTCTTCAGTTGATCTGTAATTTATCTCTAAATATATATATTATATTATAAATGTACAATCGTGCAGTTGTTTTTCTGCGGAATGGGATGAAAGTCTGTTTAACTCGATTCTATTAATGTTAAACTGTCATTGTTTGTCCTCGAAGTAATACTGTAGGTCCAGGGTTTTTTTTTTTAACACTAATCAAATGTCTACGCAAAAAATCAAACACTAACTGGATCTTGTGTGTGTCTGTGGAAAGCAACAATAAAGACTTCTAAAATCATTGTTGTCTTTTCCTATTTATTAAGTAAGTAAAGCCTCTTCTATTTGTGTTAAAAGTGAACCTTGATGGTGGTGGTAGCATCCTGCAGCTGGGACATTAAAAATATGTAAAAGTGAAAACTATTGAGTCTTTAGTATTTTTTTTTTTTATTTACTTAACATCAGTAGTGATTTTCAACAAAAGTGGTTGCGCCCTCTAGTGGCGACGCTGGAAATCTGGCAGTGTCTGGGGGGGTTTGGGGGTGATTTTGCGGTGATGAGTTTCAACTTAAAAACCATAAACTTTACTTCAGGGTCATGAAACCCTAATAAACTTTCTAAGATTTTAGCAGATTTTTGTTAGCATTTGTTTGCTTTAACCTCTTAAATGGCAACATCGTGGCATTGTGATGTGGAGAAGGACTATAGCATTTTGATGACGCGTCAACGTCTCGTTATAACGTTATCTCAATACTACAATCTAATATGTTATCATGTGATTGTGAGACATAATTGTGAACAGTTAGGGTTCATTGGTCGCAAGTGTTTGTTACCCTGGTGTAAAAGTGGCATGACTTTCTCTGTGATGCTGTGATGCTGATGCTGTAAACTCCGGCTGTTGGCTATTGGTTCGCCAACAACTATCGACACATCGACACTTTTTTTTTTGGAAAAGCTTCAGGAACTGGAGGATGGTGGACAGGTTGCATCTGCTAATTGATGCTGTACAAAGTCGCGAGCACTTTTCGGTCCCTTTTAAAGAAGGTATGTGTGTTTGTATGTGTCTTAAATTAACTGATGTGGGTTATTTGTGTTGTGACTTATTAATTTGTAAATATTTGATATATATTTAAACTGGCTAAATTCAATAAAGTGTGTTCCACATTGACCCATGAATTTTAGGGAAAGTTGCTATGGGCCACTTTGACAGATGTCAGTTCCTGAGCCCTCTTTCTGCACTGATTTGCCCTGCCACAACCTTCCACTTCATAGCCATCCACATCTGATTAAATTGTATTAAAAATAAATAAATGAGTGGACTTGAGCTGGATTAGGTTGAGTTCATGACACTTTAAGTAAATGTATTACCTGTTTTTAGACCCTGTGTTAAATTAATAAGAATCTTGTTAGCAACATAACGGGTATCTGGTAGATTCATGATTTAGAGGTTTTTTTTCCCATGCTGTTTGTCCTAGAAAGAATCTATAGCAACAATAGAAGTTCAATAAATGATAAAAGTTTTGGAAAATTTATTGAGAGGAATGAAAATGTAAAATATTTATAATTATCACAAAAGAAAATTGAAATTAAACATAAAACTAAGTTCCTTTGGCTATAAATACAGTACCATAAGATATACAGAATATATATTTTACATTACATTTTAGTTAAAAGATTAGAATTAAACCTATTTTACAATTTATGTGCATTCTAATTATGTGCCCTTAAAATTGATTGTTCTAAGCTCAGCTGTAATAAACGATCCCTCTTTTATCATGCAATTAAAAAACACCGGTAAATATTTTTAAACCGATCTATGTATGAATATTTTACTCAAACAAAGACGGTGGCTTTTTAAAGTATTGGCTCTCAGGCTTACACGTGCTATTTATAGTATTTAAAAATCATTTCTACAAGCACAATTTGAAAAAAAGCATTAATATTTCAGTAATAATTATTTTGCATTAGCATTATTAGCAGTTTGATACACATTTGTGATTATATTTCTTAGGGTTTTTTTTGTATATATATATATATTATATATATATATATTTTTTTTTTTTTTTTAGTTATTATTCTTTATACAAGCCCAGCTTTCTTCTTCAGGTCGCTCTGACGCCACTTTGGGAGGCGCTGGAAATCGTTTCTGGAGCAACCGAGAAGTCTCTCGAAATCCTCTTCACTCAGATCATCCTAAAACACAGAGGACAGGAAGTAAAGGAGGGAACAGCGGTGAGAGAGTTAGATAAGAAATGATGCTTTCAGGCATGGAATAAAGACAATTATTTGGAAAGGGACAAAATTGGGAAGCGTGTGATTGCAAAACAGTCGTCGCAGAATGTCACAAAAGTGAGCTGAATATAGCGATGATTTTTTTCTTTTTTAGATTTTCTTAAATTTTACATAATTTATAACCAATAAAAATGCATTTGGGGATTTTGCATAAAATTTGTTTTGCTTAAACATTAAAAAATACTTGTATACCGAGATAAAGATGAGAAGATTACACAGAAGATTTACATGGTATTTACATTTTCAGCATATGTTCCAACTTGAAACTCTCTGTTGCAACTTCTATACTACAATAACCTAAACTGAAAATTCTACAGCTCTAATTTAAGCAAAAAAAAAAAAAAAAAAACCACCCTATGACAGTCAGACAGATCATTCTTGGTCCTCATCACCCACCTCTTGCTTGCTTGGATCCACTCCCTGAGGAAGCTGACCGGAACTCATTTTGATCCTCTGCTCAGGACCTGAACTCGTCGAACTTTGTGTTTTAGCAGGAGCCGCATTGATACGTGAGCCACCACTGCCTATGACGGATCGAGGATTTGGGGATTTGGAGTTCTGAGAGGTGATTTCAGCGATGGGTCCACCAGGGGCGCTGCTAAACACATCTCCAGCCATTGACTTCCGATTCATGACTTTGTTGTTCATATCCTGTTAAGGTTCAGATAAAGAGAATGGAAATTGTGAAGCTTTGGGGCTTAGCTAGGGATTTACCAGTTTGGCCTTGATCGCGTGCTTTATCTTGAGCTATTTGAAGTAGGATTCTGACTTTTGTGTACCATCGACATGTAGTCATCTGTAGTTTTGCCTTTAAGTAAATTTTGATCGATTTTGAATTTATGTGGCCCTGCAATGGACTGGTGACCTTTACAGGGTGACCTGTACCCCGGCCTTTTGCTCAGTGACAGCTAGGATAGACTCCAGCAGATCCCTGAGACCCTGATTAGGAATAAGAGGGTATAGACGATGTATGTATGTATGGATGGATGGATGGATGGATGGATGGATGGATGGATGGATGGATGGATGGATGGATGGAGAATGAATGAATGGATGGATGGATGGATGGATGGATGGATGGATGAATAAATGTAAACTCTCTGAAAAATTATAAGATATAATGTTCCAAAAGTCAGACATACCAGTAAAAGATACATACTAAATAAACCCTCAAAATCTTCACCATCTGAACATACCACAGTGATCTGTGAAACCAATCCTGAGGCAGACAGTTTACTCTTCGTCTCCTCGTATGACAAACCTCCCTGAAAAATACAAACACAGATATTCTTTTTAAAGAAGATTCTGGAAAAATTGGAATCATTGGGATCTACGCAAGTCAATGCTGACGTAGTTTAGCGAATGGTTTCAGCCACTCACACTCCACTTATGAGTGTCCCAAGCGTTGAACCATCCTGTAAAAGTCGGTGGCTCGTAGCCCTGTTTTACAGAGATAATGGGGGTATCAGGGTCGCGGCCGGCTGGGTGGCTCTTCAGATATTCTAACGCACAGTTGTGGGACTCCTGAATCTCAAACTGGTTGGCAGAGTTGCCAATCCACAGGAAAACCTGTACAATATATGATAAGCATTATTACCAATGGCTTCATGACTGAATAAGTTATTATCTTTTTTTTAAGGATCTGTGATTTTTAATGTAAAATAGTACCTCATCCCAAGTGTCCAGCAGCATGACATCATCCTCATCCAGGTCATCCTGAGTGAAACTATCCACCTCGTTCATGCGGAATTGGCCTGTCTGGTTAGAACACTCAAATAGGCGGGGGGTGTGCATTGGCGCCTCCTTCTCGAATCTTTTTTTTTAAATGAATAATATGCATACAGCATTTATTAAACACCTAATCTTTATGCCTTTAGGGCAACATACAGAGGAAATGTTGACTGATGTCATGATATACCGTTTGTCGCTGGAGTATTGCCCTTTTCCACCCAGGACCACCCAGAACTGTGCCGGCTCTTGGCCCTCCATCACAATCTGCTTGTCATTCTTTGACAGTATGGCAGCTACAGTCTTGCTCATCTCACGCTCATCACCACTGCAACCCTATTTATACACAAAGAGACATGACAGAAAAGGATCTTACATGCTAATGTCTTGTTTTACCACCACATTACAGTGCTGTTGTCTCCAAAAATGTAAATTCTTTTTAAAAATTAAAAGAGACTTGCCTTGCCATACCACAAGTAAGTCACATCCTTCGTTTTTAAAAGAAATACATCATTGCTGTTGAGAGAAGCAGCTCTAGCGGGCACCTCTGTAGCTTTGGTGTTCATTTCATTCGTTCCCCTAACCTGGAAAAGCCTGGCACCAGGATCAGGGTTTACCACACCTGGCTTTCCTGTCCCTCCCTGAGAACCAACCACAAGATTTTTAAAACATCTAATGACATTTTATTATCTCTATAACACAGAAACCAGGACAATTGCAACACCTTAACCACAGTGCTACCCCTCGCTCATTGATCCTATAGTGTATCAGCGAATCATACAGTTGCATGGAAATTGTAAATATAGTAAATATATTGTAAAAAAAAAAAGATAATTTACCTCATAGATGACGAGTCTACCCTTAAAGATGGCCAAGAAATGGCGTGGCTCCTTACCCATGGTCACCCTGACCTGAACAGGCGCTCCATTGTATTTGTTGTCTACATTCACTGCCTGGTATGCACATGCTGTTATCTCGTCCTGTGTGGCATGACGACCCTGAACAATACCATTGTATCGTATCAGCATTTTAAAATCATAGAAAGTTCAAGCAAATATGCCGACAAGTTTCCTGTATACAAGTGCTACTATTTTCTAGTTCATGTTTGTCTATTTGACTATAACGTTTGCTGTAGGTTGGGGTAATATTCTTACCAGCCACATGTAGAGGAGGTAGTGTGGTTTGTTGGCTTTGTTGTAGGTATAAAGCACAAGATAACAGTCTCCTCCATAAAACTGCCCAAAAGAACTTGGTGATACCTCCTGAAGCTCAAGGTGCTCTATACGCCAAATCTAAATATAAATAAATCAATAATACTCTTATTAATATATACTAGTACAAATAACATAGCCGTGTGTATATGTGTACACTTGGGTAAATATTTTGGCACCTTTACTTCCCCAGACGCATCATCCACCATCCGCTCCTGTGCAGCCAGTTTGGGCTCAGCGTGAAGTGCCATGACATCAAACTTCACCTGGTCAACTTTGGCTATGAGACATTAAATTAATACACAGCCACACATGACAGTAAGTTTGCATCAGTCATTTAATACTAAAGGGGATACCTATCTGCCCCCTAGAGTAGGTCTTCCCCAGGCCTTGGGTTTGGTTCTTCTCTTTCCAAGACTTGAAGAGTTGTTTAAACATGGCCGACTCTGCTCCTTCACTCATCACTTCCACATTAGTGGTGGGGGGATAGTTTTTAACCTTAATAAATCCCTGTGATTAAACATTTCAATGAGTTGATGGTGATACATATAGGACGAATAATACATAATGTAACGATGTAGCTTAAACTTTAGCTAACCACAGCATGTTGAAGGGCTGACCGCCTCTCTTGTTCACTAGCCTTCTTCCCTTTCCACACTGCCAATGAGACTCCACCTATGTCTACGATGTAGCAGTCCTAAAAAAGAGATTATCGAGGGTTAAACTTGTGACACAGGTAAAAAGGGAGTGTGACTTAAGCTGCTTTTACAATGTGGCCATGATTTGTTCGCCTGGCAACAAATAATCTTAAGCAAGAATCTGTCTTTAATGGCTAGTTATATATGTTCACCAACAGCCGATTAACGGCAGTTTTAGAAGACTTTCCAACTTTAGACACTTCCCTGCGGTGTGACTTCTTCTACCACGACTGTTAAACCAAGAACCAATAGAAGCGCTTTACCAGATGACGCAATTAGCGCGACAGCCACAAACCATCACAGGAAACAAATCCAGTGGACAAAACATCCAACATAGACATGTCATGAGCAATATTGTCAGTGCACAGTGTAAACCCGGCTCAAGATATGATGGTGGAGTCGCTTACATCAGAATGCAGAAGGCTTTGGGTTAGTGGGCTTGAGGCAACTTCCTGTACGATCAGCTTACCGCCCAGATCTGATACCCTGTAAACATTACATGAAAATAATAACACAAGAAATAACATCATATAAATAATATATACGTAAATATTGATGATGCTGACTGGTAAAGTTTGACATTAGAGGTGTTGAGTTGGTTTGATGTATTGTCAGGGACAGCATCTTTCAGTGGCCCAGTCCTCTGGCCTAGCACAGATATCATGACCTTCATCAGTTCAGCAGATTCTTCTTCTTTTTCTCCTTCTATTATTCCTATCTGTGCTCGTCCACCTCTTTCCTTATCCCTGATGCTCTGAGCTAGCATACATGCCTACAAAGAAGAAAAGTTTGTATTAATACATTCAGCAGAAAAGGCTAACCAGGGCTAATGATCCATCTAGTACAGGTCTAGTTAAGCAAGCAAAGGGGTGACATGATTCTTACTTCACCTTTAATCTTTCCTGCCTGTTGCTCTGAGGGCCATTCCACTGCACAATGTTTTTTCCCATGTCCAGCAGAAAGACGTCCCCAGCATTGAAACTTGTCCACGACAAATTCACCTAAAAGGGAATCCCCACATAAACAAACCGAGATCAAATACTCTACAATACTCAGGGCTCATTTGTATGTGGTAATAAATCTGATACGAATCAGATACGTGCATTAAAGTGTGCGGTGTGAACAGGGAGATCGGATTTTCACCTGTTAATGCGAGTCGAACGTCATTGAATAAGTGACGCTGGTGCATGATGTCAACGCAGGTGGACCTCAACAGCGATATATAATAATTTATGACAACTGTGTATTTTAATATTTATTAATTTTGTTCACTAGAATGATAATGTGAGCAGGTCATCAAAATAAAAAATTGGATATAGTCACCCGATCGGAAGCCTTAGTGTCCAGTCCTCATTTAAATTTTCTCTACATTTACAGGAAAATACAGTCTGCTCATATTTCCATTCATGTTTTACAGTAAATACGGAATAACTGCCTCACAGTTTCCATCACCAGGGGCATAAAACACAAACACAGCTCAGTGTTTTCTCTGTATTGTTTTGTTTAGGGTTTTTCTTTGTGGTTTTTGTAACCGGGTTAAAGAGGGCAGATCTGTATGCTTTATGCGTTTAACCATTTCATCTCTAAAACTCTCTTCACAATTGAATTTATTTAGTCCGCAGGCGCAGTTGCCTTCTTTTGCAGGGGGTTGAAATTTGTGCAATGCATTTTGCAAAAAAACTGATCATTTTTTGCCGATATCATGCTAGTCCACCTTCTACATTATGTTACATTACATTTCAGACACTTAGCAGACGCACTTATTGAACTGAGTGGTTGATGGTTAAGGGTTTGTTGCACTGTAGCAGCTTAGCGGTGCTGGGAAATGAACCCACAGTATTTCCATCAGCATTGTAACCAGTGGGCTACCACATCTATAGGTGGACGTAATTTTGCCAAGTAGGATGTAATTCTGGATCAACATTAATATCAACCAAGATTTAAAAATGGATTGATGCGTGTTTGGTTAGGACACACTGATGACATCACATGGTTATAATTGGTTGATTGAAAGAATGTTAATCCAGGATCTTAATCCTACTTGACGAAATTACGTCTACCTACTTTCATATTAGACACATGAGCTGTACTTTAGCTATTAACCAGTGTATTCATTAGGATATACAATTATACTTTTAACCAAAATAAAGAAATAAAGACTTTTAGCTTAGTTTTCTTTCTTATCTCTACAAAAATACATATATTATGTAAATAAGGTTAAAGTATCTTTAGCAACCTCTATGGCAGTGACATCCTTCCGGCCTTTGACATGCAGCAGACGCAAAATGTCATAAACATTGGTCTCGACGTGTTTGAACCCTGACCCCGTGCCTCCTTTTTTATATCTGAGAATGATTAAAAAACCATTAATTTTACAGTATATAAAAAGTAGGACATTTATTCTACAGATCCAAAGCCTACTCACATTATGCCATCTTTAAAATAGCTTTTAAACTTGGCTGATTCGTAGCCCTGAACCTCCCGATGTTGCACCGGGCTGCCACCCAAACATTCGTCCAGCTGTGTCACATAGATGGCGGCGGCACCCTGCTCATCCTGAGAGGAGCTGTTCCCTATCCAGTAATGGATGTCCATAGTGCGAGCATTCTCGGGCCCTCCCTAAATCCCACACACATACACAGATACACAAAATTCAGGGGAAGATTCCAAGGAGTCATTTTAACACTTGCTCACACATCTGGCAGACACAGACACAGATGTGTCTTGACATACGCACATAGAAAACCAAGTAGCAGTCTCCTTCGAAAAAATTCCCAAATGCTTCTTGTGGCACAGGAACCATTTTCATTTCCTTATAAAAACAGACACATTATATTAATTAATATTATCTGGTTTCATTTACTGTAGACTTTAGTACTAAAAAAACTGTTTCGCTTACATTTATGGTCCATATCTGTAGGCCAGGCTTGTATTTAATGGTTTTAAACGAATCCGGCACTTTTTCAGTCATCTTGCTATACCCTGAGAGAAAAGGGGTCAAAGGTCAATGCAGTGTTGTTCCACTTAATCCAAATAAAATTAATTTATTAGTTTATTAGTTAATTTAATAGTTCTTATGATCAGTTAGTAAGCCTTTTTGTTACATATTTTAAATGACAGATTGGAAATAATACTTTAAATATACAACATAAAGTCTGTTCAGGTTTTTATATTGATTAACATGCAAGAAAAAAAACAAATATTAACATTTTAATTTAATCATCATCCAAGTTAATTTATCAGAATGTTTAAAAATCATCTTAAAAGTCTAGATTACACATGCCGTGTTTTTCAAGTTCTTTCAAGTTTTTTAAGTTCCTGGGTGCTAAAATAACATCTTAAATAATGTTATCAAATAATGGACGTGTCATGACACATCATGCGAATTTTCCACTCGCGTTGAAATTTTTCTACTCGCTTGAAGACGTGATTAAGGTGCGAATACGGTGCATTTGCGGCAAACACGTCCATCAGCACGTAACTCGGATCTGTTCACGTCCTTTCGTTGACTTTGTATGTAATCTACTTGTTACTACTACTAATAATAACAATAATATTGGAACCACATTGAAGGCCAGGCCATGAGCTCTACATCTCTCCCTCTAAAATCCCAATACCTGCTAATAAAAATCATCAATATAAAAAAAAGAAGTCAGTCAGTTGCTAAGCAAATTGTTAATCAATAGCTAACAATGCTGGGTGTGTTAATATTTCTTCCATTACACCTTTAACAGGATGTAAGAGACTCCGCCCGGAATTCCGTGAAAGTAGATAAAGGGTTTACTCATAAAGAACAAGTATAAATAGAACTCCTAATACTTTATAAACAGAAATGGGAAGTAATGAAGTACAGATACTTACTACATAAGTAGATTGTTTTTGCTTCACTATTTATTTTTCTGACAACTTTTTACATTTTTTACACAAATATCTGTACTTTCCTCCTAATACATTTTTAAACATGGCTCGTTACTTTAGTTCTAATCGGTTTGGTGGCGTGATCGATATTATTTCTTTTTAATGCACAATTTTACACACCTTTTTAAACCAATCAATCTACTTATTTTCAACATATCATTGGCGTTTTTCTGGTTATCACGCACCGTAAACAGAGGCTAGTTTATGAAGCCAACAACAAGCAAGGCAGTCAGACAGAAATCAACAAGCACGGCTAACTTGGCTAACTTACTTTACCATCAGTTCACCATCAGAAGACCGGAATCTACATCACCTTTGGGTTCATAATGTTTATTTATTACGGAACTGTAACGTAATTCTGGTAGTTGATTGACTTTTTACTTACGTAATTAAGTAAAAAAGTGTAGTCAGTACTTCAACTTTCACTAGAGTCGTTTTAAACATGAGTATCTGTACATCTACTACGTGTGTACGTTTATGAATAATTAGCATTGGAGTAATTTAATAAGATCTTTGGATTTTATTTTCTTTTTATTATCCTCATATGACACTAAAGCCGCTTGCCAGTCGATCAAAAAGGTGCCCCACCATTTGCTTTGTTCTTGTTTAGTCATTTATCAAAAGATAAAAAAATTGGGTGTAGCTACTTACAAGGTAAATATTACGACATAAACACAAGCTCCTGTATCGTTTGAACTGGCAGAACAATGAAAAAGGCTGTTGTACAAAACTGGTTTATGGCAGACGATGAAGAAGAATAATACTGTGTTAGAGTTACAGTCTTTTGGGAATCAGTCATTGACTTTTTTAATATGAAGTGGGAAAGTGGTGGCTCATGGTTAAGGTGTTGGGAAGATTGTGGGTTCGATTCCCAGCTTCACAAAGCCACCACTGTTGGACCCCTGAGCAAGGCCCTTAACCCCCAATTGCTCGGTTGTATAAATGAGATAAATGTAAGTCGCTCTGGATAAGAACGTCTGCCAAGAAAAATCTCGTATGTAATTGAAAATGATAAATAATAATAGAGAACTGATATAATGTGTATTGCACATGTTTACTTATTGCACCAAATGTGTTTACATAAAATCAAACTGAGTTTAACTGCCAGATTGTGTATTACAGTTTTTTAAACATTCCATTAACATTATCTCACAACATCTTCACTCTGTTTTACTCTACAAAAAATTTTTTAGCTATTTTTATAATCGCAAACAGTCAAAAACTAATGTGTATGTGACGAATAAACATGAAATGTGTTGTCGTTTTGATCCTCCCATCCGCCCATGTTCTATAAATAGCTTTTGGTTAATCTTTAAATAGTAATGAATACGTAATAACAACAACAACAAGAGAACAGGATTAAACCGGAGGTTTGTAGAACGTTTAAGAACGTTAGTTTTGTAACATCATCCCGTCAAAACATTTCAGTTGTTAGTCTTTGTGTGTGGTTATTTTTTTAATTGTAATAAAAATGTGATAAAAACAAAAAAATGTATACGATTAAATCAGACGTTTGTAGAATGTTTTAAAAACGTTTTGTAACATTATCCCGTAAAAACACTTTAGCTGTTTACTGTTCAAATTGTAATAAAAATGTAATAACAACAACAAAAAAATCTGTAGAACATTCGAAAAATGTTGGTTTTCTAACTTTATTCCATCAAATCACTTTAGTTGTTGGTCTTTGTATGTAGTTACTCTTTAAATTGTAATAAATATGTAATAACAACAAAAACAATTAAATCGGAAGTTTGCTAAAAGTTTTAAAAATGTAAGTTTTATAACTTTTTCTCTTTAAATCACTTTAAATGTTGGTTGTTATGTTGTTTAAATAGTAATAAAAATGTGATAAGAACAAAAATCAGAGGTTTGTACAACGTTTCAACACATATAAAGACCAACAGACAAAGCCGAACCCACAATTTAGTTAAAAGTTAGCAAAAAGTTCAGTTATTTTATTTTGTAACATTATTTCTTAAACACTTTTGTAAACTTTAGCTACCAATTTTTGTGTTTAATGTTTTGTTTCTAATACTAATATAAATTTGACCCTAAAAATTACCTCGACGAAAAGTTTGTGGAACGTTTGATAAACGTTAGTTTTGTAGTGTTACTGGTTAAAATCTGCATTTGGATTAACTGACTAATCATCTGTATTCGGATTATTCTCGGTACGACCCCCTGCCTCTCTCTCTTACCCATTATCAGATGAGTCATCCTTCACTAAACACACAGTTCTGCTTTCACTCAGCAAAAGCCTGACAAACAGAGGGGTTTTTTTCCGGATGGTCTTTATACGTCAAAGCTAGAAAGACCGGTTCTGCCTTTCAATAATCAGTCAACAGTGTATATTGACACAGAGGTTAACAATAAAATGTACAAGCATTTACGCTAGAATACATTTATGATATTTAAGCTTTGTTAATATTATAAAAAAATAATTCAAAAAACAGTTTTTGCACAAATTCTGAGCTATTTTTTACTAATATGAGCAATAAAAGAATTGACCTAAGATTTACTGAAATAATTACTGTAAAAAATGTTGATTGAAATTTAATTAACCTGAGATTCAGATCAGAAAAAAAATATATTATCCGATCTGTGTGATCGGAAATTTCATCATCAGCAATATAAAAATCCTGCTCATCATTTTTATCCTAACTGAACAAACCAGTCATTATATTTCATCACATTTTTAAACATCCCAGCATTTCTTACCTTTTTAACTCTGTTCCCTTCAGCTGTATGTGTGTTACCCTGTGCGGATGATCGAATCTTTCTCCGCTGTGAGTAAAGCAGGGTGTGTTTCTGTCCATCACTCCACCCAGGTGAGCACACACACTGCAAACACACACCGTTCGCTTGGATGTCTTTATATGGACTGCATGCTGAGGCCTTTATTGTTCTCTACTGTATAGAAAGAACTGCATATAAAGTGGTTCAGGAAACGAATATGAAAAATAATAAAATAGGTCTATACAGAAAAGGCGGAAAAAATAAACAAAATATAAAAAAGCGGAATATAACAACTTGTTTATTATTGTCAAATTTATATTATCATTTTTTTTATTCTAGATGCAAAATAACCTATCAAAATATAAAGATATTTTTAATTTTACACACTATGACATAAGATTTTAGGGTTAAATCTCGCTGTCTGACAATGTGTGTGCTGCCATCTGTTGGTGTGTCTCGATATTTTTTAATATGGAAGCAAGACACATACAACCATGATGTAATTAACTTCTTCTCCTTTCGGCTGTTCCCTTTTGCGGTCGCCAAAGCAGATCAAACTTCATGTCCACGTTTATCGCATCCATATACCTCCTCTTTGGTCTTCCACTTTACCTTCTGCCTGGTAGCTTCATTTCTAACATCCTCCTATCGATATATTCACTATCCCTCCTCTGGACATGTCCAAACCACATCAGTCTGTCCTTCCCTGACTTTCTCCCCAAAACATCTAACATGAGCCGCCCCCCTGATGAAATTGTTCCTAATCCTGTCCAACCTCGTCACTCCTAAAGAAAACCACATCTTTGCAACTTCCTTTTTACAATTGCTGATATTTGTTAATACTTTTATGTAGCGTGGAGGTACTGCAACTTCCATCATTAATATTATGTCACTGGAGCAGAATTACTTGCAATTTTGTAAAAATCTAAACAAATGTAGTAATGTAGTAAAGTGTTTTTTTTGTTTATTTGTAAAAGTCAGCTGTTTAACCACAGGAAAGACTTTGTAACAGGACAAGCAGCGATTTCCAAAAGAAAAGTTTAATACGTGAAAATAAATCATGGAAACAAAAAAAAAAAAAAAAGGGAAAATGTACAAACAAAAATTGTACGGAATTACGTCTTATCCGCGATGATGTTACCTTGTAAGACGGCGGGTCCTTGTATGTTTTTTTATTTTTTTTTTTTTTTAAATCAACAACCAAACAAGCAAACAAACAAAAACTAACAAATGTGTCACTATAAAAAAAAAATGACAACTAAACAAATGAAAAAAATATTCTTTTCTTATGGGTTGATAAACAAACAACTGAATAAATAACATTTATTTTTTCTTTAAATATAAACAAATTAAGAAACCATCCAACAAACAAACAATCTCACTCTGTTTTACTGAGGACGGAACAGTGAACGCGACAGACGTGTAATCTGTAAATTCAGTTCTTTTGCTTTTTCATGGGGTTTAAACGATAACAACGCTCGAACCGTATCTGATATTAATTCCGACATTTATTCTGCTTTCTGCAAATGCTTATACGCTATTTTATTACTTTATTTTTATTAGCTGATTAACAGTATTTCTGTCCTTCACTCAAACTGAACTTGGATTGCTAATCAGTATTTTCCCTCATCACATCAACACAATGCTTATATGATTTTTAAAAGCTTTTTTTGATGAAAAATAAATAAAGATCTGACAGGGTAGGTGTCAGACCTACTGGGGACATTACCTTACCAGGCCACCAGAGGGCAACTTGAGCTCTCTTGTATATTTACATTTTCAGCATGTGGCAGACGTTTTTATCCAGAGCAACTTACATGTAACTGAGCAACTGGAAGTTAAGGGCCCTGCTCATGGGCCCAGCATTGGTGGCTTGGTGGTGCTGGGAATTGAACTTTGGGAATTGTCTTTCTGGTATCAGTCCAACACCTTAACCACTAAGCCACCACTTTTCACTAAGCCAAGTGCTCAATGTTTGGTTGCAGATTTTATTTCTCATCTACATGAACTACACAGTATGACAGGTTTATGTCGTCCTTGTCATGTGTTTAGTCATGTGACACCCTTCCCCTTCTTGTGAGTGGTTGATTGCTCTCTCATTGTGGCCAGGTGTTGCTTCCCCAATCAGGTTGTGTTTTAATACCCCTGTGTTTCAGTTATTCTTGGTCTTACTCGACTTAAGTCACGATGTTGAGAGATGTGAGTGCAGATTTTATCACGAGGTGATAAGTACAAAACCAAGAAATAACAATATTGTTATATAGCAATAACAATAACAAAATCAATCATGACATGACGTGACAGGACATGACGACCTGAAAACATAGACATAGACAACAAAGGCAACATTTGCAAAGCAAGACCAAGAACAAGCCCATACCCCTGGTAAACCCGACAAATCAATCATTTTTTTTTAGTTCATTGAGCTCTATGAAGTCTGGCAGAAATCACTGGAAAACAGAACAAAAATAAATAATCAGTGTTAAAATCAAGTCTGTCCACTGGAGGTTTACAGCAAATATTGGTTTAAAGGTCTGGAAATATGCAGCATTTAAAAAAATGTCGCTTATATGTTGGTAAAAACGTTCCGAAGGCACTATATATCATATATAAGAGGAAAATCACAGTCACTGGATCAAGAAATGACCGTCTGCATAGCATGAACCGGCGGGTCGAGTCACTTCCGAACCCTCCGTAACATGTTTCTGTCTTTTTTTTCCCATGTTTATTAGATAACTGCAGGATCGTAAACTCAAATCTTGTTCTGAGGCAAGATTAGAAACACACGCTATGTACAGATTTCCTGGTGCGTCTCTGGACAGCGATAAACTTTCAGATTGCCCATTGAGGGTTTGTCCGGTGAGATGCTAGAGGTCCATGCGTCCTCTGCCGTGTGACAGTAGTGTAGACACCAACAGCAATGTTGGAGTGTGTGTCTGGTGGAGTCATGGTGGAGTCGCTGTAGAGTGTCAGTATAGTCTTTGGGTGTCGGTGCTACCTGGATCTCAGAGTCTGTAACACGCTGTAAACCTCCTGCTCCCGGCTTAGACCCTCAAACAGAGGCAGCAAGTCTAGCAGCTCTGTGTCGGTCATGTCGTCAAACCATGACTGTACGGGGACCTGAGGAAAAAAAATAAAAAACAGGAAATAAAACTGCAGCATTGACTGATGTAGTATTTGTATAGTATTGTAACAAGCAATAAATATTCCTGTCTAATTATTTACAGACATTTCTCAAATTACAATATATCGACAATATAAGGTTTTTGCGGCTGAATGATACGACTTTAGTTTCCCAGAGACTGTTTATAGTGGAAAGCCAAAATCCTTTATTAGTTAAATCCACATCTGTCAGATACCTACATACATATTATAATATGCGTTCAATTTTTAACACAAACCGACAAAGTCAGATGACCCCGTAAAAGAGGCCGGCTGCAACAGTCATTAAAATACAATAAAAAGAAAACAAATTATATAAGATCATATTGCAATTTTAGTTGTGAACGGAAAGGGTTAATTTGGTTCAATTATTACATTTTTTAATTGGGCGTATACGAAGACGAAGACTAATTACCATGTTTTGGCCTACAAAAAATGTATTGATGTATAATATTTAGTTTTAATAACTGTTACTGTTAATATTGACCTATGATATATAACAATTTTAATTTCTTATAAGTTTTCTCGCCAGCATGTTTGTAACCGGACTACATGTCAGATTGAGATGATTGGAGTCGAGACATACGGCGTTCTCCGGGTGGAAGATGTACGAGGCGGGTGAGTTGTCCACTATGATGACTTTGCTGAGTTGTCGGCCCAGCCGGCTGAGGTCTTTCACATAGTTTCCTCTGTGGAACACGCAGGATTCCCTGAAGAGGCGTGCACGAAACACACCCCACTGATCCAGCAGATCTGCCACAGGGTCAGCATACTACACACACACACACACACACAGTCTATTCAAACACAGAGGATTGAATTTGTTTCCTTGTTGCTGATATTTAGCTCAGAAACTTGTTCCATCTGCAAGTTTGCACCTAAAATACATTTTACTTTTACTAATACAAACAACCTTGAGTAAAAGTATTGGCACTGCACATCCCACCTTCTTCTTCTTTTATATTTAAAATTATATAGGTTATTTCTATAAATGTATATTTGCTTATTACAGTGTTATTTCGATTCCTGATCCCGCCCATTCCTGCCCATTCAGCCTCTGGTGTGTGTTAATGAGTCTAACCTTCGCTAAGCTGGCTGTGAAGAGCACACATTCGAACAATTCCCCCATCTTCTGCAGAAACTCGTCCACGTGAGGTCTCTTTAACACGTAAACCTGCCGACACAAATAGCAGTTCAGCAACACACACACACACAATCGCACCGATGCACTCTTCTTTCCTCACGTGTGCACGACGTCAAGTCACCGCAACCTAGTGCAAGTAATCAAGAACAGGCCGAGCTTTAGACACAGAGCCTATCCTGGATTACTTGAACCAGGTAACAGGCATGGAGTCACACTGACGGACGACGGGGACGTGGGTGAAGCTGTGATACCGATGTGATTCTATGGTTTTAAGCAAACTGTCTGAATCTGATGACACGCCATTATTATCCTGTTCTTTTCCTCTAATACCTTTTAATATACACATATTCATTTTAATATACAAATATATATATAAAGATTCAGTATGCTAGTTTACACAGTCACACAGTAAACTATTAGCAAAGATGCTAAAGTAACACTGTTTCTGTAAGTATACAATCTTTAATTTATATATATGCCAGATATGACAAAAAAATACAAGATACACAGAAATCTTTAAGTAGTCTAGTCAGCTAGTTAACTGCTATCAGACTAGCTCACATTAAAACAACAAAGTATATTTACTAGTCAAATTCCAAGTAAAACTTACTAACAAAGTTAGCCTACTGTATATATTCTACTATAGCTTAGCTTATTGGCTCTGTGAACCCCAGACTATATATTATTATTATACGTTATTAATCATAACATAAATTGTCTTAATATTTTTAGCATATTGTTTAAAATCCTGGTGCTAAAGTCACACTATTTTTTAAGTACTACATTTTGAATCAATATATCAGGAATCTACTCTAGTCAGGTAGTAATTGCTATCAAGCTAGCTCACATCAATACAAGTAGGTAAGTTTACTAGCCAAATTCCAAACAAAACTCACTAATGATAGCAAAGTTAGCCTGCTGTATATACTGTACTATAGCTTAGCTTATCATCAGCCCTGTGGCTAAATCGTGGAGTATAATAATATAGTTATTTTGCCTTTGGGAGGCTTGGAAAGAAGGCTTTGTTTTATTTACTATCCATTACAGGATTAAATGTTAGCAATGAAATTGAAGTACTAAAGCTGGATGGTCTCAGTGTTCTGTGGCATGCAAGGGCACCTTCTTGCCCACTACACCACACTGCATTACAATCGATAAGCACGGGATCGCTTTAAAGTTGACATTTTCTTGATACTCAGACTTACCTGATGGACTGTTCCATCGATTTCCACAGGAACGATGAAATCTGCATTGCTGATAGGCTGCAGGACAGAAGCGCAAAGGTTCAGATTAAAATCACGTACAGAACCGAAAAATCGGGAATCGAACCTCAAACCTTAACCACTGCACTACAATTACATAAGTGATGTAAGAGTTAAGTAACAATACAGAAAAGAGACTGAGTGTGGCTGTGTGTTAATGTCCATTATGTGGCTTTTAATGTTAAGCAGGTGGGAGTATAGGGTGTCACATGGGTGTTTAGGGCTCTGACAGCTTGGAGGAGGAAGCTGAACCTTGTAGTGCAGTTCCCGA